>OZ007520.1:3093607-3479707 GCA_963931895.1 Eupithecia pulchellata | reverse complement strand
CAGCTCGGCGATGGTACTTTGAGCGGCATCCATCTTCAGCTGCATCTGTGCCACGGTAGACTTCAACGCTTTGATATCCTTCAGCAGGCTCGTACAATCAATATGGTCGAAGTCCAGCGGCGGCACTCGATGCAGGTTGCGGGCGACGAAGGAGGGCACGTCATCAGGGGTCAGTCACCTTGAACATGTGTATGATGTCCTGTAGACTGCGCTGACCATGTTCGTCCCTCCTGTACATCTTCATCTCCTCGGTGATGTTGAGCGCTTCGTAGAAAACAGTCCCTGGCCTTGTGGATCTCATCTTCAGAGAAACTCGACTTGCAGATCTGCATCGCCGAGACCTCATCCATGACATCCAGTCGATCTTGGAGGAAGGCTAGTAGTTCGTTCGCCACGAGTTTTTCGGAACTCATGGCGACTAAACATGCATCGGCCGAAGCCGCGCGATACGTGAATATTGAATTCCGAGCGTTGCAATACCACACGTCCACTCGCAAACGTGCTCCGCACTGCATTTTGACGTGTCTAAGACTCTTCCACACACGCAGCATCAAGGTACAAGCTGCAGAAACTGGCAGTCCACACGAAACTTACCTTGGGCCGAGCGCGGCAACCTAAATAATTGTCTTATATGAACATATTAGTATTAGTACTGAATATAGAGGATATTCATTGAATTGAGTGCCAGCCAAAGCTTGGGGAAGTTGTAGTGTTAATATTTACTGAATTGAGCTGTACTGTACGTAGTAAATAGCGTTTTTTATTGAAATTGATGAAATCTATTGTAGTATCCCGTTTTTAGACGATAGGACGGAGGGTAATATAATGCTAATGACCCGTTACGGCCGTTACGGATCACCAAGGTATAGAAACTTAAATAAAACTGAACAGAGCTTAAAGATAGGTACTTATTCTTCTACTTACTAATATTCGAAAATTTAGAATTCAACTCCGTGCAACTCAATTACTTACTTATCGATATTCAATGTTAAAATACGCGCAACTCTACAGCAGGCCGCCATCTTTGTGCCAGACTAACTTTAGGTATGCACGTAGGTATTTCAGGTCTATATATTCGTTCGTCTGAGAATTACACCGGTAAAAAGTTGCAACCGTCGGAGGTTGTGAACGCTCTAGTTAATAACAACCGAGCGTTTCTCCTGAGGTTATGAACGTCCTAGTTGCACTCCGAGCGCGCTCGAGCGTAGGTTGTGAACGCAGCCCAGCCCTCACATCGATCGTTTTTTCTGAGCATCAATTTCTGCTGTCATTGTCAAACTAACTTACTACAATGCTTCGTCCAAGCTTCGTCTGAGCTACAATGTAGCAGGGCATTGCCATTGAAAAATAAGATTTTCTAAAACTTTGCGTGACTTTGCTGAAGTCTATATTTATTTAGGTAGGGCCAAACTTCTACACGATTTTTAAACAATGTTTTTACTACGCTTCAAAATATAAATCATAATTTTTTTCGTTTCGGCCTTGATACCTGTAAACAAACGACTGCGTATTTTTGAAAATTAAAACAGGGCCTCCCGCAATGGCGACTTCGATTGCGGGAGGCTTTTGTCGGAGAATAGGTACCTACATAATATAATCAATTGATTATATGGTAGGTACAGTATATAATCAAAGGAGAGAATATACACCTAAAAACAATACTAACGTAATGTTGTTCCGCAGTTTATAGCTGACGGTGAATTGTTATCGGATAACTAAATCGAATATCAATAAAACGTCGTACCTATGTTTTTCAGGGGTTCAAAATTTCAAAAATGGACTAATGACGAGTACGTTATGTTATGACCTAATTATCCAGCTGCTGGCAACGGAACTGCAATTCGTGAGACTGCCGATCATACTGCGACGCAAACGCAATCGGGTCGCAGTATGATTGGCACATAAACTGGCTCACATGACGCTGAACTGAAGTCTACCAACCTTCTTATTATATTATCTATCACACGAGTTTCAACGCCAAGTTTTAAGTTAACGGAAGGAAAATACTTATGCAAGGTCAGTCCGTGGGCGGATTTGTCGCAGATGTTGAATAGGTGCCTGCCTACCCTCAAAATAGCTTCCATTATATATTATTAGGCATTAAAAAAATATTTTATGTTAATTGTGCTAGGTATGTGCTTAAATACAAAATTCTATTATTTCGATAAGTAATATGAAATGTGAGAATTTAGTAAACACTGTACACACTTTTTGTTAATAAAATTTACGAGTATTTTATAATACAAATTGCATAGATATCTTTTATTTCCTGTTGTGTTATTATTATTTTACTATTACTACTATACAGCCTAATTTCCTTTTTACGTTGTCAAATACTAGATAGCTTATAATTATCAAAAGTATTGTAGTACTTATGTAAAAAGTTGTTACTTATATTAAGTATATCTTGTAAAAAGTTCAAGTTTGACTTATTGGGACATTTACAAAAATATTTTATATTAAATGACCTTTGTGTTTATAAAAAGTTCCTAAATCAGAAAATTATTTTATTAATAATTATTAATAAGTATAAGAGAGTAACAATTTTCCAAATAAACTTCTGGTTGTTTCTTTTTTCTTGTTGTTTTATTATTATTACTTAAGTTTCAGTTTACCTTTTGATTTCCGCTTTTTCATTTTCAAACTCGTAGGTAGGCTACGCTACGTAGGTGTAAAAAGTAACAAGTAGGTTTTACAAAGATAAGATTAGGTACCAGTATACTGTTGCACTTGGACCAGTAAAGCATCCAAACCTTTCATGAATACATTACTTTAGTTAAGTATTTATAACTAGTTTTATCCACATCTTCACAATATGTTCGTTCTATAAAAACGTACCTCATTAATTTTATCCAATTTGTGGAAGAAAAAGTAGCCTATGATTTATTTCAGGTCGAGATTTACACATTTTCTATATTTCAGCACGACCTTCAGTAGTTTTAGGCGGGAACGAGTTACAAACATCCATCTATCCTTTATTCTGATCTATCTATGACTCCAACGCATTTATACATTACTAGCGTTCCTCCACTGCTTCGCACAAGGTATTTCACAAAAATTTCAATAATTATAGGTATTTCTAATTTTTCAGACAGGTTACATTATTGAAGTTTTTAGGGGAACACTAACTTTTTTGAAAATATTCTATAGCCTAGTTTCATCAGGGATAATGTAGAATTCTAATGGTGAAAGACTTTTTGAAAGCGGTCCTGCAGTTTCGGTTCTAAACAAACAATCAAATCTTTCCTCTTTATAATATTAGTATGATCAAGTTATATAGTCACTCAAGTTACTTTTTTCATCTCTGCCTGGTACGTGGAGCCTTCCAGCCTTCGTCCAGTCTGGAGCCCTATTCTATGGCAAGCAGAATCGGATGCAGTGGTGGCATACAACATTTCCCCCGAGTGGTGCAAACAAATAGGTTCTATTAAAAATCTAGATACACACCTATAGGTTGTATGTAAAACCTTCTGAAATTAAATAAAGTTTATTATTATTATTATAGGTACATACTTACCTCTATTTGTATCATTAGTACGTATATTAGTATGACTTACATCATCTTATACCTACCTAACCTTATGATAAAGGTAATTCAATAAGCCTGATTATGTAACATTACCTAATCTGTGACAGATTGTTAGTATGTTTGAAGACTACTGTGTCGCGACGGGCGAAGGGTGATTCGACAGGAGGTCAAAAATTGCAGTTATTAGCTCGGGGTGTTCTGGGTGTTTGTATTATATTTAAATATATCTGCATCTATGTGGTGTATTGTACTTACTTGTTACTGGACTGGTTTCCGCAACTAGGCCACAGGTGGGCCCTTTTTGCGTGGTGTATTGTATGTCTGTTAAAAGGTTAGAAAACAGATGAAAAAAAAATGTTTATTTGTCTTGTGTAACAGATCAGAATTAAAATATACAGATTCAGATTGATGTACCTACGTACGTGATGTGTGAAAAGAAAAAAAATTATGTAAAGCATTATATACAGGGTGTCCCGTAACTCAACGTCAACCCGAAAACGCCGGACAGGTGGGTTCATGACGACCCAGAACAACTATAAAATCATGGGTCTATCTTCAATGGTTTCAGAGTTATAGGCTTTTTACTGAAAATCATAAATTCTCTGCCCGGCGTCAAACTTTTCTATGCCGTGACTACAGATGTCAATATTTTCTAAATTTTATTTTTGTATTACAACCTCAAATAACGCAGTCTTATAATTAATTGCAAAATTTAAACATATCGAGTAAAGTTTTTGAAAAAAAAGACTGTTTTGTTCGGTTATTGCATCAAAGATTTTCAATAGGGAAAGAACAATGGCAGAATTTGGTCTGGACTTTTTTTTTGCGTCCATGGATCTGATGTATATGAATCAAATTTAATAAATTTTCTACGATTTTTCAATTATTCACTCCTTCTCGTAAAGGCCGGAGTTATTTTATGATATTTAAAAGCTTATCAAATGATATTCGAATTAGGTACATTCGAAATGTTACCATTTTATTAGTGGCGCGGGTACAATTATTGAATGCAATGTATCATTTGTCTTTGATTTGTCTTTGATAGTGTCATGTTGTCAGCGGTTGTCTGTCAAGACGCCATAGAATCTCCATAGAATCTAGAACGTAGTGGTTTTATTCTCTTTGACAGAATCCTTCCGAGACTTCGGCGTTTTTCATCTCTGCTGTGTTTTGTGTTTATATTTTGGTTTTCTATTTATTTTTACCAGAATTACGGAAGCCACAGGCGACGTATGTAACACCCGAACTGGACTGTTTATGGACTGATTGATACTGCCTTGTGTCTGGCTAGTGCGTGCCCTTAGGACTCCGATATTGTTGTTTTGGGTGTTCTGGGCATTTTCTATGTAAAATAAAAAAATATCTATTAATGTAGGTATACCTATATATATTGTTTTAAGTAGGTACCTATATAAGTTATCTAGTAGGAACTCATAACATAACACAACCTTTGCTTAGCTTCGGGCTAGATGATGCTGTGTGGATTGTCCAACATTATTTATTAAACCCCTAAGTTTCTTTGTGTTTACGGGGCAAGTAGGTACATTTTTTTTAATACACGCCCAGCTTTCGTAAACAAGAAGTTTAGAATTTGTTTTGCACATTTTGTTTATCATTTCTCATTTCGAATATATAAGGTGGCGTGGTCTAATTGATAAGACCAAACCCAAAACCAAACCACATTATCCATTTATTTATGATTTGATTTCAATCTGCGATGTTTTATAGACAAATATTGTTTGACGTTCATTCATAACCAAAAAATTCAAACACTGAAATCTTTTTTTTTCCGGCTTTCCCCAAAGAAAATAGTCTCATTTATAGATTCTGGAGCTAACGCCAAATCTTTTAACATTTTTTTCATTACGGGACGCTTCAATTTGATCCCAGACAATTCTTAGTATGGAGACCTGCCATTGTTCTTTGACTCGTCATACTGAAAAAAAAAATTCACCACGATAGGCTGGCATGTTCTGTGGAAAGTTGGCGCAGTTATCGTAGATTTCAAAATGGTATCATACGTCAAACTTTTCTTCTTTAAATAATAGTAAAATATTGATTTTCTGAAATAAGACCCAAATTCAAAACAGTTTCACAAAGAACATTTTCACACACAAGGGTAGATGGATAGTAGGTACTTCAATATTAGACCTTTTTTAAGTCTTTGCAAACTATTTGCCATTATTAGGGCTTGATTATTATTTGAAAAATTAAAATAATAATCAATCTTGACTTTCTTTTGTCGACCTGAATGTTTTGCAAGCTAAAATTTAAAAATCTGTTATTTATGTTCTGCGATTCCTGGTAATCTGAATTATGTCTACTCGGCGCCGGCGTCCGAATATGCAAACATGCATCTCATTTACGCATAATGTGGATATAACGCTAGCGCCCGAGCCAGGCGTTATCGGTAATAGTTCCCGAATTATATGCTTTTTGCTTGCATATTCTGCCGCCGCCGAGTAGACACCGAGTAGACATTAAGTATAATTTGGATTCCCAGGAAACACAAATCACAGATTTTTAGTTTCAGCTGACGAGATTGCCAATCATTCAAGTAGCCAAAAGAAAGTCAGGATTGATTATTATTTTAATTTTTCAAATAATAATCAAGCCCAACGAGGCATTATTATACAAAGAACTGTGGCAAATAGTTTGCAAAGACTTAAAAAAGGTCTAATATTGAAGTACCTACTATCCATCTACCCTTGTGTGTGAAAATGTTCTTTGTGAAACTGTTTTGAATTTGGGTCTTATTTCAGAAAATCAATATTTTACTATTATTTAAAGAAGAAAAGTTTGACGTATGATACCATTTTGAAATCTACGATAACTGCACCAACTTTCCACAGAACATGCCAGCCTATCGTGGTGAATTTTTTTTTCAGTATGACGAGTCAAAGTTTCCCTATTGAAAATCTTTGATGCAATAACCGAACAAAACAGTCTTTTTTTTCAAAAACTTTGCTCGATATGTTTAAATTTTGCAATTCATTATAAGACTGCGTTATTTGAGGTTGTAATACAAAAATAAAATTTAGAAAATATTGACATCTGTAGTCACGGCATAGAAAAGTTTGACGCCGGGCAGAGAATTTATGATTTTCAGTAAAAAGCCTATAACTCTGAAACCATTGAAGATAGACCCATGATTTTATAGTTGTTCTGGGTCGTCATGAACCCACCTGTCCAGCGTTTTCGGGTTGACGTTGAGTTACGGGACACCCTGTATACATATATAAGGTTACCCATAAGTACAATCTTGGCTTACCTAAGCCAGTGCTTATGTAGATAATGCTGTGTGAATATTTTGTTTCTGTCTCAGTGTTGGGTAGAGGGACTTGCAAAGAAAGTATCTACTTCTCAGATCCATTACTAATGGCGGACAGTCCTCTTTAAGGGCTAGCCTAAATAGGTGTTCAGCTTTCTTTATTCCAGTCTATTGGCTTATTGCACTGCCAGAAAGCCTTCAAGAATAAATTTTTATTTTAAGTACATCACGCACTTTTGTTTCTGGCAAGTATCTCGGTACAACTAGTTGTAAAATATGTAAGTACCTATAACGTTTTTTACTATCGTTATAAATAATGCATAATATCGAGTTCGTGTCTTCTATCTCGTAGATCTTAAGAAGTTATCTAAAGGCATCAAACTTTTTAATACTTCTACTATAAGTACGTAATGATCATATGTAATTATAGTAGAAGTATTAAAAAAAATCGACTTTATACAGACCTACGTAGTTTAATGGTGCAATATTTTAAAATATCGTGATCTTACTAAATAAATTATAATTATATTATAGGGTATTCTTCCTCTTTCAACTGCTCTGTTTACCTGTATCTTCCCCATCATGATCACTTGAAGCAGTTGTTAAGTCATCATCATCATCAGTCTATAATAGTCCACAGCTGGACATAGGCCTCCCCCTAATGAGCGCCATAGATGGCATTATCATTTGGGGGGTTATTGCCCATAATCCCCACGCTGGGCATGCGGGTTGGGGATCGCAGTTCGGTGGAGTTGTTCTGCAGAGGGCGCTGCTGCCCGCCCCCCGGTGTGATTCCCTTAGTCGCCTCTTACGACACCCACGGGAAGAATTGGGGTGGTGAAATTCTATGCCGCCACCACACGGTGAAGTTGTTAAGTAGGTGCAAATAATTATTTCCATACAAAGGTTGCCTGGAACAGATCGCTTCTAAGAGATAAGGTCGCCCATTGTACTTGTCTTATATAATGTCTTTTATTATGTTCTTTTTCTGGTGTACAATAATGAATTTTATATTGTATTATACGTACCTACCTACCTAGCGGCCATGGCATGAAACATAACATAACAATAACCCAGGAAAGCAGCTTTTCTCTGTTCGATGATTCTTAAAATGTCAGTTCTTTTACTATCCTTATCTATCTGCTTATGGACTTGATGAACTTCAATGATATAAGCATAAGGAAACAGAAAGGCTCAAAGATTTTAAGTACCTACCTAAGTATACCTAATTGTATACCTACCTTTATACAACAAACAAAATGTTGTTTGTATAGGGCCGGGTGTCATATTCCCGCGGGATGGTACATGGACACGCGGACGAAGATGCGGACAATAGCTAATAATTAAATGAAATTATTTATCCTTATGTAAAACTCAAGGTATTCGCCGACCGTCTAAAAGTTAGGTATGTAGTGCAACAACAGGATGTGTTTCGTTCATTACATAAATTATACTATGAAAAAACGGTTTTCGAAGCACACTCGGAAAAGAATAACTAAGTTTCTGATCCGTTTTCAAACCAAAACCTACTCTCACCTACATTTGTTAACGTTTCAGCAAAAAACAAAAACAAGAAACTTATATTTTTGCTATTACGAGTAGCAGAATATTGTACGTAAAGTCGCAAAACGTCTTCCTTGGATACGTTCCGAATAGATCACTTATATTTTACCAATTCTACCATATCCACAGTTGACCAACACTGGCTATGATGAACCAGCAATTAAAATGTAACCAGTACCTACCTAGTTTACGTTATGGTCATCCTTAGGTACACAGCCTAGCGTTAGAGGCATGATAGGAAAGACATAAGAATTGTACGTTCGACAACAGAGACCTTCAGCTCAACGCCTACATGATGCCAAAGAGAATATCCTAATAATCTTCGTAGACCTTACTAATAAGCTTAATCTTAGGCCTAAGTCAGCTGCTTGGAAGAAGAATCTCACGGTAGGACTTATTCTTCCCGATATAAGGAGAAAGCCAGCGAGTGCATCTTGATTCGAAACCCTAACCTAAATCTTACGCTTGCCTAACTAAGAACGTAAAAAGTTGTCTGTTGTACAATGCCAAAGCCAAACTTGGCTCAGTACGCAGAGTACCTACCTAACTACGAGTACCTATACCTATGCTTGAACACTACCAAGAATAATATATTCTACATACGATCCTTAGAAAGAATCTTCGTCACCGTCTTATACATACAATGTATTGATTTCAGTAACATTATTAGAATATATAAATTACAGTTAGTTTATCTCTTCCCTGAAAATCGAAACCGTCGCCTTATGGAAGGGTGCCTGAATGCTGGCAGCATTGCCACGGATGGCGATGCTAATTCGTTGACCGAAATAAAGTCAGCATTCCGATCACCTGTGGACTCAAAGTATATAAGTACCTAGCTTTGTGATATATTGTGTGCGCCCCAGGACCCCAAGGACAAAGGCAGACATTCGAATACATTGACTCAAACGGGTCAATGTGTTAGAACCTTTATTTATTTGATTTATTTATTTTTTTTTTATTTTATTTGATTTTTTTTTATTTTATTTGATTTTTTTTTATTTTTTTTATTTATTTGGGTTTAGGTACCTATTTAGTATATTGAATTTCCACTTCTTTTGTTTTGGTAAATGGATACAAAAGTACCTACTTTGTAGCATTTCGAATAACTTTTTTCCTTTTCTTTACCAATATTAGGTCATTGCGTTAACCAAAAGCATAACTAAACTTGTGCTAGAAGGTTACAAACCTCATCATGAGTTTATACTAATATTATTACCGTGTATGTGTAACTTATAATTTTGTATATGTGTAACTTATAATGTGTATATGTGTAACTTATAATGTGTATCTTAGAATAACTAAACTTAACTTAACTAACTAAACTTCGTCTTATTACTCTAAGATGTGTATAATGTGTGGCTTCGCCGCTAAATCAAATGCTGACAATTTTACCCATGCATGGTTTCGACTCTGATACACTTTGACGCGACTAGCGACTTTTGCTGATTTTATCGTTCTGATCCACAAATGGATCAAGTTTGACATACCTACTATTACTCTTTAAATCAAATGAAATACTTTATTCATATATTATATTCTTTATTCGTGGTAAATTACACAGGTATACCTCAGGTTGATCCTCATATCTTGCTACATTACTGACACGTGAAATCCATGGATTAGATTCTTCATCTTGTTCCACACTAATCCTATAAGTATTATAAAGTATGTTTAATTACTCTTAGAGTACTTCTTACTTGGAAAGTAGATCTAAAGTTTTCTGAGGAGTGGTTTGAAAGTGATGCTTTTCAACCTCTAGGGTTGAAGAGATGATGTGGGAGAATCGTTTTCAACTGACAGCTCACTGACATCACTTCTATTGAACCATGAAACCTAATGGCTAAATGAGAAGAATAATGGCTGATATTAAATAAAAACAAGATTCGTCAAGTGGTAAATTTCGACCTTTTTCAAAATATTTCGATAAGTGTAAAACCAATCGAAATTTCAAAAACTCTGTATAGGAGCACGAAATGTATTATCATTTCAAAATTCAAGTTAATAGCTGCAGTAGTTTCTGAGATATTACGCACTCAAAACACCAAACAGAAAAAGCGATGCCATAAGGGTTGTGCAACCGATGTCAAAACCCTAAAAAGCGGGAAACTGGCAATTCGACCGTCATTTGTTTCCACTTGTTGTAGTTTTGTTTCTATTAGAATGAGTTCATCTGATCCAGATGATTTCTCAAGATACATAAGTAATAATGTACTAGGTACCATTGTGTGTCTGCATTTTTATTTTCAATATTGTATTCAATTAGATCTACTCATATTGTTACTTGAACTTATTTTACTACATAAAGTAAATTACAAAACGTACACAAATTACATAATTCATGTAACATCACAAGTAACAAAAAAAATCTGGTACTGTTTTTATTATTCTTTTTGTGGATTAGTGTGTTCGAGTTGTTTTAGAAAACAATTTGGTACAAGGAACATGGTTGGTTGGAGGCTCATTTATCTCAAGCAGTGGCCTGATCTTCTGTTGTCTGTGTCAACACTGGTAGGTACAGAAGGCCTACGAGGCTGGTGACGAATTTCTAAGCCGTGCCTAAGTGTCGGTTTGAATCTCTCACTTTCCATAACACAAGCTATGCTTACCAACTTTGGGTGCAGATAGTGCTTTGTAGATAGATAGAAAATTCTTTATTGCACACTTAACAAAACAATAAAAAACAAAATAAAAATTACAAGAAATGTGACGATTGGCGGTCTTGTCGCTCAAGTTAGATATTAAGTATATTTTTTATCGTTAGTGTACTAGTACGAACATGCTACCATAAATATAACTAAATAATATTCTAACCAACCCGTTTCGGAACCAAAACCAAACGCCATAATATAGATTACTATTGATAACCTAAGCATCAGGGTAACCCTTTGCCTTGCTAATGACTGGTCCTAAAATCGGCAGGTGCTTGATAAGAGGCTCGGCAAGCTCCAGCACAGATCTTATGGGTTCGAACCAACCCAAGTAGCAAAATATAGATCCAATAACAGTCTTCAAGACTACATTTCAACACACATCGTAGTAGTACACACATTGTAGTAGTATACTATAATGCTGGATTTGAGCGCATTTATTGGAGCACAAGTTCTTGTTATGCTCCTGCAATGAGCTTACAGCATGCTTATAAGTCTAATTACTGTCTTGCACTAGTATTTGGAGGCACCGAAACTCCTATAATTGCCTCATAGAAGAATACAACTGTAGGCCAAGCACGGGGATTGTTCTCTAGGGTAGAATAGTCAATAATGGCATCGCATCGCCATACATTGCGCACATTATTGAAGTTGAAGAAGTTAATTTCAAATAATTTACTGGTACTGGTATCAGTAGGGCAAGCACGGGCTTTCTTGTCTAAGGTAGAATAGACAAAAATTACGTCACTTTGTCATCGAATGCGTAAATTATATGAAATTAATTTCTTCAACTTCAATAATGTACGCAATGTATGGCGATGCGAGTCATTATTGTCTATTCTACCCTAGAGAACAATCGCCGTGCTTGGCCTACAGTATTCCTGTTGTTATCTAGGTAGGTACTTCTAGTTCGTTTCAAGTGTAATTGTGTTAATAACGTACTTTGTTTTTAGATAATTGTAACACATTTTACAAGCCACTTTTTTGGTGTTATTATATGTGCAGTGTTGAATAAACACTAATTAATTTTAGTCATTATTTTCTTTGATAATATTTAAATGAAAAATGCCTATCTTGAATTAAGTAAGAATGCAATTTTTCATGTGGCAAATCTATTTTTACTGTATAAGTGTACAGTGTTTAGGCTAATGTTTTTACGCGCTTACATAAATTGAATATCAAGCCTGTTAGTGTTAAAATATTATCAAGCACTTCATAATTGTTTCTTGATCATTCGCCATGTTTCAAACATTTCTCTTTATCATGACATTTATAAGACTGTAATAGGTAAAACTACGCTAGATTTACTCTTAGTTAAGATTAACTAACCACCATGTTGAGTCAGATTAGAGAAAGAAAAAAATCTCGATTAATATTGGAAACCCTGCAATGGCTAAACATGTTTTAACGTAAATATGTGTATGTGTAATTATGTAACTATGATTATGACTTAATGAGAGAGATTGTTTGGTACAAATAAAATTAAGATTAAAACCAGGATATTGATCTATTTTATTTCACAAGGTATGCAATAAGGGTAATAAGGATACCACATTCGGAATGTACGGAACCTTCCAATAAATTGCTGGTTTCTGCTTTTTCAGAACTTGCTTGAGACTATCAGATTCTGCGTGTCTTTTATTTACAGTTCTTCAGTAACCTCCATACGATTCCATTCTTGTGAATCCATTGTTATCTATGATAATTAATAATTTACAGTACCTATCTAACCGAGCGACTTGTATATCTGGTAAACAGCTTTCATGTATTAGCAGTCCAACACGTAAAGGCTGGAAAAGAAAAGATAATTATTGTTTAGGTAAACTGTGATTTTGATAAATTATTGAACAAGATGTGCAGTGCAGTGTACCAAGTTCATAAATATAAACACACACTACAGTGTTGACGAATATTTAAGAAAAATTTAATAATATTTTAATTATTTCTGTATTTTATTATTCAATTAATTTAGGTTATTGAAATGATTTAGATGAAAATTCGATTAAGTATATAATTAGGTACCTACCTAATGTATAAATACTGATGTTTTTATATTCCGTCAAAAACTGTCAACAACACTGTAATTTGAGCCTACAAACAAAAATCCAAAACTGTGTCAGAATCCTTGTTATAATGACGTAACTAGCGGTACCTAAAATAGTGTTATGTGGTTTATGTACGAAGTAACACTTCGAGTTTGGAGGTTAGAAACTTTCAACAATTATAAAGTGACAGTCAATTTTTCTTTAACCAACATAACAAACCAATGTCAAAGCCGGTCACGCAAAAGTACGTTGGGAAATAATTTCTGAACATACTTTTACTTTTTAATAATTATTATTTCCATCATTCGAACCTAAACGCTACTTGGTGTTGCCATATTATATAAAAAGGATTCTAGTGGCAAAAAACGACTTTAAAATGAACCCCGAAATGGCAATATTTTTTGAGAAAATAAAACAACAAATGGATATTATGAACAGAAAAAATCACTGACTCCGTCACTTAAAAAGTTTCCGATAACATAGATGCTAAATTAGATACAATCATGGAGGAAAATAAATACCTGAAAACCGAAGTGAAAATTCTACAAGCTAAAATAAAGTATATGGATAGCGAAAGAAGAAATAACATATTGATAATCGGAGCAAAAGAAAACCAACAGGAAAATATATTAAACGAAGTAAAGAAAATATTAGAAACTCAAACAGAAATCAAAGTGGACAATTATGAAATTAACAAGGCATATAGACCAGGTGTTCGAGGAGAAAAAACACGCCCAATTCTAGTGACTTTCAGCACTACTTGGAAAAGATATGACGTGTTGAGGAAAATTGCCCACAGACATTTACTTCAACGAAGATTTAGTAAGGAAACGCTAGAAAGAAGTAGGCAAGACATACAAAAAAAACTAACGTTCGGCATCGATATCGGAAAAAAATACAAATAAATAAATCAACAACATTAAACCAAGAAACTTGGAAAACTTTTTCAAGCCGGATGTCACCGTGAGGAAAAACGACTACTAGCCTCCATCTACTCTACCACCGACCCACAAAATGGCAAAAATACAACAGGAAGGAAAACACATTATATTATTATATAGCAACATAAATAACATACTCACACTAAGATCGGACGACTTGTTGTTGGAACTTATCACAGCACTGAAAAACATCAATTATTCAATGATTGGACTTAGCAAAGTTCGTAGACTAGTTGAAAAAATCGTAGACCATGAAGAATTCATATTCTACCATAAGGGCGAAACCCAGGGAAAACATGGGGATGGCGTAGGCTTCTTGGTAAAAAGAGAACTGAAACATCAAATCCTAGAAATAATAGGTATTTCAGAACGAATAGCCGTACTCAACATAAGCATCCCCCCTCATGAAGAGAAATGGTCAATAGTCCAGATAATATTCCCTAACGATCCCATCAGAACAGTCAAGCCACAGATATCGAAGCATTCTACGCTAAGCTGAATAATGTCATCCAAGAAAACACCTTTCGTAACCTCATAGTCATGGGTGACTTTAATGCTCAAATTGGAGCTAGGAGACACGGCGAAGAAAGAATGATAGAACGATAAAGAACAAGAAATGGAAATGAACTCATTGAGCTATCTCACGAAAACAATTTCAGAATAATGAATATACCTGATCAACAATATTATGTTTTATGACATAATATGGTAGGTTATTAACAAATAATCGTCAGTTGATCTACCTGTAGTTTGTTTGCAACAGTCTGCAGATAGCTCAATTGTTTTATTTCTAAATAGATACTAGTTCTAATGAAGTTATATAATTGTAATTTTCTTTGTGAGTAGGTTTTACCCCTACTTATTTACGTAAAATAAAAAAAAAACATAAGTCATCTAAAAATATGTTTTGGATAAAAACAGGTGAATTGGAAGGTATACTTACAAGGTATATACCTACCTTACCTATACCTCGTATTCAAGGAGTTTATAAAAAAAGAAGTTTTTTTGTAGATAATCTATAGGTAGGTACTTATATTATAAAGAGGAAATATTTTATTGTTTGTTTGAATTAAATAGGCTCCGAAATTACTGGGCGATTTGAAAAATTCTTTCACCATTAGAATTCTAAAATTTCCGTGAAGAACATAGCCTATAAAATAGTTTCAAAAAATTTAGAGATCAGTATAAAAACTTCAATAATAAAACCATAGCACTATATTTCAACTTCTTTTTTAATGGCGCCGCGACGCTTGCTTATGCTCTTACTCAACTTCAACTTATATTTTATAGGGCGCCACCGCTTGCTTTTCGCTACGGTCAGTGTCAATTATGGAGTGCTTATAGAAGTCACAATTCGTTACTGAGGTGCGGGAGGTCAAAAAATATAAAAACTTCAAGAATGCGATGTAATGTAGGCAATACAGCAGTGCGGGTGAAAAGTCAATGTCAATAAATAAAGTGTTCCATGTTTGCCTTTGTAGGTATACAATAATTATTAAAAAAAAAATTGATTATTTGTTTGTTGTTAGAATTGAATAGGTTCCAAAACTACCAGTAGTTTTTGTTTTTTTTTCACTTCTAGAATGATATTCATAAGCTATAATATTTTTAAAAGTTAAAAGTTAGGGATCCCTATGAAACTTAAAATTATAATGTAATGTAACCCAACGTTTGTGTGTGTAACAACTTGAAATTCTGTTAAATACCTGTGCGAAGCCAAAACTTAAGTATAGTATTTAGTATAGTTTTATAATTTTAGTTTAGAACCTTCAAAACTCTACTCAATAGCACACAGTTTTAGTAAATTTCTAAAATTAGTAGGCTCCTAAATTCGATTTAAATATTTAGTTATTTAGGATCTAAAAACCCTTCTCAGGGTTAATTTTTACTATCATTATTACAACAAAAATAAAAAGAAACCCGGTTTTTGTAGTAAGTTATAAATTAAAAACGATCAAAATACTGTTTATTTTCATGGAGAAACGTATTTCGTAATGATCTGGCATTGCAATTCGCATCGTTCAGAGCTTTTCCACATTGACTGCCGGGCAACACTCAACAGTGATCTTCTCGTCATTCCAGTTGAGTTTTGGTTGGCTTCAAAATTAGACCGAGTTTTTTGGTGCAAAATTGAATCATCTTACTTCGAACACAATGCAGTCCTCCAATACCAGTAAGTGCGATTTTATATTAATTTATTTAGGGAATTGCGTAAATACTTACCTATTTCGATAACTACAAAAAAAAAAACGTTGATGCGTGGATACTATCCGTTGTAAAGGAAGATGCCTACCCTCATCAGTTTTTTAATCGAGTTTGCAATCGTTATAATTGTTTTATTGCCCTTTGTAATTACCTAAATGTACATTTATTGTAGAAAACTGAAATGAGACTAGGTATTATTACAATACATATATAGGTAAATATAAAAAATATTTATGTCCTTTATAGGTACCTGCTTACTACGATACCCAAAAACTAACGGGTATCGTCCCTATTTTAGGGTTTTAATCACGACAATAAGTAGGAAAGTACATAAGAGTTATCTCACAATACAGTCTTCAAAAGCCAGTAGGTAAGGTAGGTAGGTACATAATTACCATTGGTGAATTTTATTTCTTCAATTCTTCGGAATTGTTTAATTAAGTATACCATTACAGATGTTTATTATGAGGATTACATTTTGTATATCAATCTAATACCATAAGAAAAGGTATAAAATAGGCTCGGATTTCCGTTAAAAGTGATACAATAAATAAGAACAAAATATGAGGGTAGTTACTATATAATGGATCTCATATAGGCCTGAGCGAAACGCTGCGTTTTGTTGCATTTAGTTATCAGAAATTAGTAGTCTTAATGGCCATTGTGGCTAATGACACCTTGAACACTAATTATTATGCTATGCAATCCATATAGGTACCTAAGAAAAGTTACGTTTAAGATAAATAATTGTCAATAATTATAACCTTACAACTTTTGTGATGTGTTCGTTAAAAAAAACTTTACAACATATAACTAAACTCGATAGAGAATAAACCCATCTCTAAAACCTCTCAACACTAAGCGAGTAACACTAGTTATGAATCGTTTTTTCTTCAAGTTCACTGAGTTTGAAAAATAACACAGTTCAGCCATGTTAACGATTTTATAAAGGAAAACAGAAGGGGTCATGGTATTGTTACGATATTTTATTAAAGCAGTTTCGCGTAGTAATCGTATTGTTAGTCAACTCGATCGATATATGAAACGGAATGGTAGGATAGCTTAAAAAATGCACAAATTACAAAGACAAAGTGTATGTCCAGTCTATAAACAACCATGGTCCGACCGCGATCGTGAGACGCAAAAACTTTTAACTTAGAAATTATACAATAGTGTAAATGTTTATAGAAAAGAAATGATTCAGATGCTGATGCTTTCGTAGCTGCACTACAGCAGAGTCCAGTCTGTAAAAAGAGATGACTAAGTCCAGTTCACTGGGCAATGTTATTAAATCTAAACTTGAAGATAAGTCATCTGTCTCACCAAACAATGATAAAGTGTTGCGAATATTCTTAACAGCTGCCATTAGTAATGCCTGTTACGAGAGGAGCTTCTATAAATTAAAACATCAAAAAATATCTGTGGTCAACTATGTCTAAGCTGAGACTCTCAAGTTTAGCTATATTGTTAATCGAACATGGCATACTAAATAGTAGATTGTATCAACAAGGGATCAATAATATTTTTACGGGGACGGCGCTTTTTAAATACCTACCGAGCGTAGCAAGGGATTCAAAGTACGTCGCCCGGTTGACGTACCTTGAAGAATAACAAATTTTTGCTCTTTTTCATAAAATTAATTTTACGCCGTACGCGTAGTTACCTCAGTAGGTACCTACATACAATTACATCTACTTTTCATGACCCTCCATGAGAAAATAAAAGGCGCCACATATTTTATTATTTAATAAAACATAGAGTAACAACTAAATTTAAATGAAATAATCATCATCATCATCATCAGCCCATACCCCGGACATAGGCCTCCCCTAATGAGCGCCATAGCGCCTTGTCTGCAGCTTGTCGCATCCAGCATCTGCCAGCAGTCTTTCGCAGATCGTCATCCCACCTGGCCTGAGGGCGTCCTACATTACGTTTACCAAGTCGCTGTCTCCACTCAAGAACACGTTTACCCCAGCGGTTATCGGTTCTTCGCGATATATGGCCGGCCCACTGCCACTTCAGTTTGCTAATTCTCTGAGTTTTGAAACTTACGCGATCTGAACACATAATGATTAGTAATTAACGGGTATTTATCGCGTTTCTTCTTCCTCCTTTCTTCAGTCATCTCGTGACCACGACAGAGTGCAAACCTGTTGAAACGTCGAGAAAAGAAGAAGAAGAAAGGAGGAAGAAGAAACGCGATAAATACCCGTTAATTACTAATCATTATAATTCTTTGAGCTATGTCGATGACTTTAGTTCTCTGTCGGATGTATTCGTTACGAATCCTATCCTTCAGAGAAACTCCGAGCATAGCTCTTTCCATAGTTCGCTGAGCGACTTTGAACTGGTGGACCAAACCTATTGTGAGTGTCCAAGTCTCAGCTCCGCATGACTGGTAGGACGCACTGATTAAAAACTTTCGTTTTCAAACATTGCGGTATGGATGACGAGAAGACTCGACGTAGTTTTCCGAACGCTGCCCAGCCTAGCTGGATCCGCCTCTTGACTTCCTTCTCAAAATTGTTTTTACCCAACTGCAAAATCTGCCCGAGGTAAGTGTACTCATAAACAATTTCGAGAAGGTGGCCATGTACGATCACCGGTCTTGGATCAATGTGGCCATTTCTCATGACTTTGGTTTTATCCAAGTTCATGCCAAGACCGATCGGGAGGTTGAAGCTAGACTGTCCAGCATCCGGTTCAGCTCCTCTAGCGACTCCGCCATTAAAACTATGTCATCAGCGAATCGCAGGTGTGAGATGTAGTCGCCGTTTATGTTGATGCCCTTGTCTTTCCTGTCTAGCGTCTTAAACATATCTTCCAACGCGCTCGTGAACAGTTTCGGGGATATGACATCCCCCTGCCTCACTCCTCTGCGCAGTTGGATTGGTTTAGTCTGCTGGTCCTGTAATCAGACACTCATAGTGGCGGCTTCGTAAAGACATCTCAGCACCTCGATATAACGATAGTCTACTTGGCATCGCTGTAAGGATTGTAGAACAGCCCAGGTTTCAACGGAGTCAAAGGCCTTCTCATAGTCCACAAAGGCCAGACACAGGGGCTGATTATACTCTTCGGACTTCTGTATAATCTGCCTCACTGTGTGAATGTGGTCTATGGTACCATTCCGCGAAACCCAGCCTGCTCCGGTGGCTGAAACTCGTCGAGTCTCCTAGCGAGACGGTTCGATATCACTCGTGAGAAAACTCCACTTCATCATCCGAGTGTGCCGAGGTCGGTGCGTAGACCAGAATGACCTTCAAGCTGTAGCGCTTAGACAGCCGAAGGATCGCTACCCTGGTCGACACACTGGAGATTTCTTCCACGTTGTTAGAGAGGGCCTTATTGACGAGGAAACCTACGCCACCCTGGGATGTTTTATCACCCTCGCGAAAGTAGAGAAGATGGCCCGAGTCTAAGGTTACAGTGTCCTCCCCCTCTCTACGGATTTACACATCACCCTAGAACATGCCATTCAATGTTCTCTAGCTCCACTTCCAACTGCGCTAGATGGTGATCAAGCCTCAGAGTGCGTCCGTTAAATGTTGCCAGGGTCAGTGTGTGTGGGGTGTGGTAGCCTAATGTAGCCCGGAGATTCCTAGCACCCCCTGCCCCGCCCGCCGTTACCGTGGCCGCTACCATAGCCAGGAATAGCGAGGCGGATGGGAACTGGGGGCCATTTTGTGGCGGTTCTTATCATTGGGGGGGGGGGGGTATTGCCCATAATCCCCACGCTGGGCATGCAGTTTGGGGATCGCAGTTCAGTGGAGTAGTTCTGCAGAGGGCGCTGCTGCCCGCCTCCCGGTGTGTTTCCCTTAGTCGCCTCTTACGACACCCACGGGAAGAGTTGGGGGTGGTGAAATTCTATGCCGTACACCACACGGCAAATGAAATAATAGGTACTATTAAAAACAACAAAAACAATACAATAAAAACTTTTCTACCGAGGTTTATAAACCGTTGCATTGGGGCGTCGCGTCTCGGCCGTCGTCGGTCGTCATAACAGCCACTCTTTATTCCATTGAAGTACTTACTAGCGTACCTCACTGGTTTATTCTTTATTCAAACAATATTTGCGTTCGATTTCTTTGGCGCTGAACTTATCCTATTCATGTGGCTGAGCGCTAAGATGTTCCAAATTCAAAATTATAGGTAGATAATTGCGGCGCACAAACAGGATTAAAAACTCATTACTGCCCGCCAAAAGGTTCATGAAGAAAATACTACCTTTGGGGGGAATACATATTAGGCGAATTTAAATACTAACTAGAAATAAGAATAAACTGACTGTGCTCACTTCTAGGCTATATAATATTAATGTATGTTCTAAATACAATAGGGCAATTACACATAATATGCGATTCGAAATCTGAACATCTATAAATAAATTCAAACGGATTGTCAAACTATTCTTTGCAAAAAGGCTTAGGTCCTATAAAATAACAGATTATCTAGACAAAAAGGTTGGGACGAGTTTTGCTCCAACTCGAAAACTAACAATCTAACAAGTTAAAGGTTTCTTGTTCGCTTCTTTACTTTACCATAAAAAGATTGAAGCGAACAATGAATCAAAGTGATCACTTTATTTCCCGTTACCTAATACCTACATAAGTCTATACTCTATACTATCTATACTAATATTATAAAGAGGAAAGATTTGATTGTTTGTATGTTTGTTTGTTTGTTTGTTTGTTTGTTTGTTTGTTTGTTTGTTTGTTTGAATTGAATAGGCTCCGAAACTACTGGACCGAGTTAAAAAATTCTTTCACCATTAGAATCCTGAATTTTCCGTGATGAACATAGGCTATATAATATTTTCAAAAAAGTTAGGGATCCGCATGAAAAATTCAATAATTGAACCGTGGGCTGTATATTCAACCTCTTTTTCTATTATGGCGCGTCAGAATAGAAAAAGAGGTTGTATAGCGCACGGTGCTTGCTTTTTCTCTACGGCCAGTGTCAGTTTTGTAATGTCGAGTCAATGTCAAAAACCCCAATGCTGTTAAAAAAAGTAAAGATCCGTATGAAAACTGTGAAACCCATCGTTTTAGTGTGTATAATTTCTGAAATTTTTGTTTAATACCCGTGCGAAGCCGGGGCGGGCCGCTAGTAATATTATAAAGAGGAAAGATTTGATTGTTTGTTTGTTTGTTTGTTTGTTTGAATTGAATAGGCTCCGAAACTACTGCACCAATTAGAAAAATTATTTCACCATTAGAATCCTAAATTTTCCGTGATGAACATAGGCTATATAATATTTTCAAAAAAATAGGGATCCGCATGAAAAATTCAATAATTGAACCGTGCTCTATATATTCAACCTCTTTTTCTATTATGGCACGTCATAATAGAAAAAGAGGTTGCTTGCATTTTCTCTACGGCCAGTGTCAGTGTAACTTTGTAGTAAAATGTGTGTCTAGGCGACTGTAGTCGTTTTCTAAAAACTCTTTGATGATAAATAAGTTCTATACCTACGGGAAAACTTATGTCAGTTACTCGTATTTAATAGAATAGAATATACTTTATTGTACTACACAAAGAAAGAAAACATTACAAACAGACATGCTTTAAGTCAAGAAAGTATAAAGCGCGGCCTTATCGATATGAGTAATCTCTTCCAGGCAACCTTGGGATTAACTGGACATGAAGGAAAAATATAGACTGATATAATTGTTATTGACTACACCAATAAAAGGAAATGTTTTAAATATTTGTTTTTATTGGTTAATTCTTGAAATAGAATATTAATATTTCAGCAGTGAAAGAGCTACAAACAATCATCAAGAAGTTGGACATAAACACAATACAGAACACGGTTTTACCGGAGTTCGGTATGATGTGGAAAAGAATATTGTACACTGTGGCGATCACGAAGCAGCCTATGAATGCCGCGAGTGTGGCTCGCGTGATCTGCAAGACAGCTGCTTTAACCTTCCCGCGGGTGCAGCTCGAGGAAATACTGGGACGGCTGAGATTCAAAGGTAATGTACCTACTTTTATTTTTTAACGTATATAAACACAATGCAATGCCCAGCGTGGGGATTACGGGCAATAACCCCCAAATGATAATGCCATCTATGGCGCTCATTTGGGGAGGCCTATGTCCAGCAGTGGACTATATAGGCTGGTGATGGTGGTGGTGGTGGAAACACAATGCAGTTCACAGTGCGAGACCATGAGGCGCTCTGCTCTGTAAAACCCGATGGTGAGTAGTACATCGGCGGCAGTGAAGATTTAATAAACATAAACTAAACATTAATTAAATGGTTTACGTTTAGATGGACGATAAGGTTTATGTTTTAATTATTCACGGCAAAACTACTGGAATAAATATAAAAATAATCACTTCTTAATAATTTTAAATATTAAGAGGCCCTAGAAAGGGCCTATGATCATATAGTAGGTACATACATAGGCTCTTTTGTTAATTTTCTTGTTACATTTTGTTTCTTGACTGTTTAATTTGCTTTTGTTGAAATGACGACCTCACAATCACGCATCGGCAGAAGTCAGACAGCTAGTTACCGATTCTTTTACGGGACAATGTTTAAACGACCTGCAGATATTTTTTCTATAGCCACTAGGATATAAGGTCCACAATGGGGTGGGCAGCGGTGTCTCCTGAAGAATAGCTGACAGTTATTACCATACCCTCCTTCGAATCGTGTGCTCCTACCCGCAGGCTAAGCGTGGCTCTAAGTTGAGGACAATAAGGTGCATGCCAGGGGTTTTCGATAAACAAATAAATCATTTATTTCGGGCAACATAAGAACAGTTAAGAACGGTAAAAATCTTATTCTAGGGCCCATAATAAACAACTTACAGACTAACATGCCTACATACAAAAATAGAAAGTCTTATTAGCTAAATGGTACACAATAGGCACGGCGATGTAGGTATATTCAATGCCCAGGAAAGAAGAATTAGAGTGCGAAATGACCTTAAAGACCAAATACAACTCCACCAAGAATAGTGTACACCTAAACTTTTATTACGTGTTTTAGTGGTAGCTACCGAACGAAGAACGTGGTATGCGGTCCGTCTGCAACGTAAAACACCTCCGACGGAAAAGCTACCGGTGGTAACAGCACTCAACCTACCGTACAGAGTGGCAAACGCGATGACTACTATGGCTGAGGTAATCATGAATCTTTTCATGTAGGTACCGGTATTTTTCAAATTTTGTTTGAAAATCTTCTAATTCATTTTACTTGAAAACTAAACCAACTAAACGCTATGAGATCGGCAATCTCAAGGTGGCTCATCCTTTATTTTGGTCTCGGAGTATTGTTAGGCCTACTACGTAACATTAGCCTTTTGTCGAATCATTGGAATTATTCGAATATTTTTTATTATTGATTTTTTTAGGATTACAAACAATCACACTTATTATATTAATTACATGTCTTAAGTAAACTTAGTTCTAAAAGTGTACCAGCCCCGTTATCCGCATCCTTATACCAAAAAATCTAATATCAAAATTTTCATACATTTGAAATTCCTCAGGATCTAAAATAGTCACCTATATCTTTCGTAGGTAGAAGCATTACTTATCGAAGACGTGTTACACTGGAGGGTTCGAATCCTGCTGAAAAGCGGGGCCAATGTGGTGCACTGCTGCACCACCCCGGGAAGGGCGATCGCGCTGTTCAGTTCACTGGACGACCACTGTGTGCTGCAAGGTTGTGTCGAAGGTAAGAACAATCTGCATCATTTATTTGCTTCAATGCGGATTGGTCTCGAACTGGGGTTATTATTATTTTATCAATTTTCTTACCGTCTCCAATGCAACACCCTAAATGGGAACCTATTGTGAGTATTACTAGCCTATAGTCAATAAAAACAAAATCAAATAGTACTATAGTCAAGTCGCATTATTTATTTATTTACTAGTGACCAGCCCCAGCTTCGCACGGTGCAATGCTGGGGGATACGGGTGCATACTAACTAATGCATGTTATACATACACCTTCCTCTTGAATCATAGTCAGACAGACAGACGGACTGATCGAGTTACTTTCGCATTTATTATAAATAATAATATAGCTAGCTATGTCACTACATTTCAAATCTGTAATATCTTCGAAATATTCATTTAAATTACAAGCTATAAAGGGCCTATATTTTATATTAAATGCACAATGAATAAGGTAGTTAATTATGTAGGGATTAAATGCTGTTTTTAATACAAAACTTACGGCCAAAATATACATATTTTAAAAAACTTAGTTACTACAAACTGAATTGCGCCTCCATACCGGTCAGCTAGTGTGGGAACATAGGACTTTAGTCCTTTCAATAAAATATGTTTTATTACCTTTCAGCTCTCGGTTACGACAAGTTCGAGGATGCAAACATGCATAGCGAGGACATACCATCTCTCCTGCTCAATGCGGTAGACGATATGCCTACCCATGGGCCTACCGATGAGCCTACCAATGGGCCTACCGATGGGCTTTCCGATAGTGCTACCGATGGTCCATGGCGCAGGTAATAACTACGTGAAGGGTATTCGTTTATCTATTTACAAACGTAGAAACTAGTTAGGTTTAAAACATATAGATGGTTATATAGAACATGCCTGGATAGACCAGGGCCTGTTTCATCATCATCATCAGGAAAGGCATAGGCCTCCTGTCTTCAGCTTGTCGCATCCAGCATCTGCCAGCAGTCTTTCGCAGATCGTCATCCCACCTGGCTGGAGGGTCCTACACTACTAAATGTAGTCAAGTCGCGGCTATCAGTTCTTCGCAAAATATGCCCGGCCCACTGTTACTTCAGTTTACTAATTCTTTGAGCTATGTCGATAACTTTGTGCGCATGTTTATTGGTGGGTAGTTAAGAGTTTTCGCTGATAGGATGCCTATAAAAATTATGCAAAGTAGTTTGAAGACTGCGGTTCGTTGTCAAACGACTGACTGTACCTAATCAGCAGATGTAGGTACTAAAATCAATAACACCTTATTTCTTTGTACCACGGGTATTTTTCTCACCTATCACTGGCACCACCCCTACAGCAGGTAAACCAAAGACAAAACTGAATTCATATACGAAAAACATTGCTATACCAGAGGGTTTTTCGTAGAATATGGAGTAATAAATGTAAATAAATAGATAGGAATAATTAGAATTAAATAATTTATTCTCGCTAACAGACTTAAATTAACAACATAAATAATACATATAGCCACAATATGGCCTCATCCTCAGCATTAGTTGGCAAGCAAGCTATCCTGTCTTCCGGTAAAGCCATTTTGTTGGCTTACCGGATAATCTGCAGTTTTGATTAATGTGAAATAAATTAGAAATTAAAACAGCAGTTAACTTTTCTTCGTATATAATGGCTGACTGTGTAAATCAGCAATCAAACGGAAACTCAACGGGGGGTGGGCAGCAGCGCCCTTTTTAGCAACTCCAACAATTCCACCGTACTGCGATCCCCAACCCGCATGCTCAGCGTGGAGATTATGTATTGTCCATAATCTTCACCCCCAAATGATAAACCATATGTTACTCGTACTAATTGTTTGTTATTGTTATCTATGGTGCTCATTAGGGGAGGCCTATGTCCAACAGGACTATTATGTGACGACCTTTGTGGCGCGGTGGGCGATGGTCTGCCTGCGACGCAGGAGGTTGCGGGTTCGATTCCCGCCTCGGGACAAATATTTATAACTGGTCGTTTTCTATATATAATAAAAAATATCTATATACGTAATAATATTGTATTATGTATATCAGTCATCTAGTACCCATAACACAAGCTCTGCTTAGCTTGGGGCTAGAGGATGCAGTGTGGATTGTCTGGCATTATTTATTTATTTATTTATTATAGGCTGATGTTGATGTTGTGTAAATAATTTACTACAGGGATGCCAATGAGAAATACGCCCTTTCCAAGCGCGAGCCAGCGATGCTCTCCGTGATCAAAGAAGAGAGTCCCCGAGCCGTCCAAGAAATGGAGAAGAAAGAGAGGAATTTCCTCGGGTCAGTTGATTATGCACTATGTCGCATGGCGTTATACTCGTAATGGCCGCTACCTTGCCCGGGAAAAGCCAGGCGGTCGGAAAATGGGGTCAATTTTTATGTCTCTATATCTATACTAATATTATAAAGAGGAAAGATTTGATTATTTGTTTGTTTGTATGTTTGTTTGTTTGTTTGAATTTAATAGGCTCCGAAACTACTGGACCAATTTGAAAAATTCTTCCACTATAAGAATCCTAAAATTTCCGTGATGAACATAGGCTATAAAGTATTTTCAAAAAAGTTAGAGATCCGTATAAAAACTTCAATAATAAAACCATAGCGATATACATCAACTTCTTTTTTTTTTCTTTTTTTGCGCTGCTCGCTTTTGCTATGACTCAACTTCAACTTCTTTTTTTATGGCACCGCTTTTGCTACGACGACTCCGCCAGTGTCAGTTATAGATTGTCATAGACACAATTCGTTACTGAGGTGGAGCTGAGGTGCGAGCGGAAACTCAATGTCAAAAAATATAAAAACTTCAAGATTGGAACCATGCGATGTAGGCTCAGAAAAACGATCATTGTAGGCGATATAGCGGTGCGAGAGAAAAGTCAATGCCAAAAAATAAAGTTCTCCCTGTTTTTCTATTTATAAGTAAAGGAGGTAAAGGTACAATTTTAAAAAGGAAAGGTTTTATTGTTTGTTTGTGCTCTGAATTGAATAGGTTTCGAAACTACTAGACCTTTTTGGTAAAAAAATCATAATTAGAATGATAATCATAGGCTATAGAATATTTTTAAAGTTAGTGATCCCTATGAAAACTTCAATAATAAACTGCCTTATCTAACGTGTACAGGTAAGAACTTAAAATTCTTTAAAATATCCGTGCGAAGCCGGGGCGGGCTGCTAGTTTCTAATATTATAAAGAGTCTTTCTTGACCAAACTGATCTCTTTATTAAAGACAGTCCTCTTTATTAAATTAAAAAAGACTGTTTGGTTGTTAGGATTATTTGATAGTTTGTTTCTTTAGATTTAATAGGCTCCTAAAGCACTAAGAAAACGCAACATAGGCTTTAGAATATTTTCAAAATAGTTCTAAATATTTTCAAAATAGTTATAATGTAACCCGACGTTGTAAGAGGTTGTATTAATTTATATCGTTTTTTTATTATTAATTTAAACTAATATTGAATATAAAACTTACACCAAAAAATTTACTTAATTTATTTAATTTACATATTATTATTTTTATTAAATTTTGCAACAACCCTAGCTATGTAATATATTGTATTAAATATATCAGGCATCTACTCATAACAAAAGCGCTGCTTTGCTTGGGGCTAGATGATGTTATGTGCGTTGTCCAGCATTATTTATTTTATTAATTTAAAGTGATAGTGACTGAGCAACGCGTTGCTATACCCAGATAGCAGGCGGGGTTCTTATTGTTGGTACTAATGAGTGCTGACCCAAGCTCTGCTGAGCTCGGCGCTAGGATGGTTCTGTGTGAATAGTTATTTTATTTTTTATGGCTGCTATCCAATGTTTAAGCGCTATCAGGGGAAAAAATCGGTTACGTACATATTGTATGAACTTGTTCACACAACTCGGAACACGGATAGCCTGACCCGGAAATGTGTGGATAGCGCTTTATCAGGTCTGTCTGCAATATCGGCGGCTTTAGTAACTTATTTTTTCTAAAATGTGCTATGTCGTAGGGTACTTTATTAGTCCCGTAGTATTTATTAGACCGTACTTTAGTATCTTAGTATATATAACTCAACGGTGACTGACTGACAGACATAGTGATCTATCAACGCACAGCCCAAACCACTGGACGGATCGGGCTGAAATTTGGCATGCAGGTAGATGTTATGAAGTAGGCCTCCGCTAAGAAAGGAATTTGATTAATTCTACCCCCCCGGGGATAAAATAGGGGATAAAATTTTTGTATGAAACTTTGTCAATTTTAAACCAATCGGACTGAGACTTTGCATGCATAAAGCTACCATGACGTAGGCATGCCCTAACGCGAGCGAAGCCGCGGGCAAAAGCTAGTTTTCGTATAAACCTATTAAGTGTTTTTTTTTTTGTTGCAGAACTTACGACGACCGTTATGTGGAAGAGCGCATCGTACACGGACGTGTGGATGAAACTCTTATGCTGGAAAAAGTCGTTAATCTTACTATTGATTCTGATTAGGCTTAGAAATTAAAGGTTGTAGCTTACACGCCCGACCCTACTGATTAAAAAGAGCAAATATGGTATTTATACTCGTAACTTTTAGATACATTTTACAGTAACGAAATGGCTTACAAGCAATCAAGCTCAAACTTCAAGCTAGTGGCTGTAAGCTGTATTTTATAATCAGAAAACAGATGAATTATTTATTTTAAATTATTAAGAGATAAAGCCCATATTTGAATGTTTGTATTTTGTTGTAATTACGTTAGGGGTGTTGCATGTACCCTTAGCATTGCTGATTTTTTTGCCTGGTGTTGCGGGTGTTTTCTATGTACAAAACTATATTTGCTATGAAACATTTTAGCTTTTTTCAAGTCATCAACACTAATGCGGATTCGATTTTTGGTCACAATTGATTTTGCTCATGAGGGAACTGTAATCGATTTTGTTAATTTTGCCCAAGATCTCATATTATTTTACAGACAATCCGAATATTTAAAAACAGATTTTTTTTATTATTTTTGTAGTTTGTTGGATATGAGAAGCTAGTATCTTAATATCGGCGTCAAAAATAGTAATAAAAAAATCAAATATGTCCATCAATGCCATCAGACACTTGGTAGGTAATTATTTTTATTTTTAGAAATACACGCTACACCCATTAGAAAGCATCCAAAATACCGGGAATAACTGTATGTGTTTAATGTGTTAATCTGCGTTTCGTACAAACATTTGTTCTGCGTTGGATACGTTCCTTCTCCCGCTGCGCCACAGATTGTGTTTGTACTCGGAAAGCTTTGCAATGACGTCACACGATTCCCGACCCGGCGCAAATCTTTGTACGATCTGCATAATATTTGATTGTGGTATGTTCTATGGTAAAGGATTATAAGGTTAAAATTTTAAATTATCTTTTTGTAGTAAGTAAGGAATAGTATAGTATGTAGTAAAAAAATGTGTACTTTGAAGAAAAATATATTTTTATGCAATGTTATTCTGCTGTTTAAATTTTACAGTTGACGCTACGTGACTTATTTTCCGGTTAGTATAAAGCATTATAATGGGATTTTCCTCAAGTCTTGAATCCGCTGCAAAAATGCCACTTCAAGTAGCAAGTATTAGTTAAATCCTGGTGAGTTTTCAGAGGTTTGTGTAAGAAAAAGATCTGGAGGCGGTAATCCTTTTCAAATTCTTCATAATTGAATAACTAATGTTTCAGTAGGTCGCTCCCTTTGTTTACTCAATAATTGCAATGCAATTACTTGAGGTCGCTCCCATCTTTACAATATTTGCAATCCACTGCTAGCGGACGTTCATTTTTACTATAGTGACATCTAGTTATGGCAGTTGTATGGTGTTAAAATCGTACAATTGAAAAGACATTGGAGGGAGAAGAGAGAAGTGGAGGACTTACCAAATTTTTATAGATGACTGATGAGCGAGACAAGAGCTTATCTATACTAATATTATAAAGAGGAAAGATTTGATTGTTTGTTTGTTTGTATGTTTGTTTGTTTGTTTGTTTGTTTGTTTGTTTGAATTGAATAGGCTCCGAAACTACTGGACCGAGTTAAAAAATTCTTTCACCATTAGAATCCTTAATTTTCCGTGATGAACATAGGCTATATAATATTTTCAAAAAAGTTAGGGATCCGCATGAAAAATTCAATAATTGAACCGTGGGCTGTATATTCAACCTCTTTTTCTATTATGGCGCGTCAGAATAGAAAAAGAGGTTGTATAGCGCACGGTGCTTGCTTTTGCTCTACGGCCTGTGTCAGTTTTGGAATGTCGAGTCAATGTCAAAAACCCCAATGCTGTTAAAAAAGTAAAGATCCGTATGAAAACTGTGAAACCCATCGTTTTAGTGTGTATAATTTCTGAAATTTTTGTTTAATACCCGTGCGAAGCCGGGGCGGGCCGCTAGTCAATTTATAATAATAATAGGCAAGGTATAGGACCGATGACTAAAAGTTTTTCTTCAAATATCATTATGTAAATAATATAGGTGTAGGTGTATAATTAATAATGAAACCCCTATCTAGCGGCAACTATCGCAGCTATTAACCATAATAATACATTTCGCGCGTCGTACAGATTTAAAGGATAGTAAACAGTACAAAAATGTAATGTTGATTATAAAGAGTCAAGTACAAGTTCATGTAATAATAACTGCGGGCGGTAGTTGCTGAGACTAACGATTGAAAAAAGGATAGACAGAGCGAGACCAAACCAATCTCGGAACGCTAAAAACAAAAATCAAAGTACCAAAGTACTTTAGTTCCTTTAGACCTTACAGGACTCTTGGACACGTCACAAAATACAAGTTAAATAAGTATTAAAATGGGAAATAAAGTGATCACTTTGGTTCATTGTTTGTTCACTTCAATCTTTATAAGGTAAAGTCAAAGTCATATTGTATTGAATATCATTTAAAAAAGTTCTTCATTATTATTACCCTTTCCAACGAAGTGCATTATGTAGGTACTGAGTAAATAAATACTAAATACTAAAGTTCTTCGGACACGTGGCACGGAATGAAGACTCGATGGAGCGCCTCGTAGTCAGGCCCGGATTAGCCCCTAGGCCCACATGGCCCGGGCCTAGGGGCCCGGCAAGCCTAGGGGCCCTCATGGCGGAACATTCATACCCCTAAAGTCAGGCTTGCCCGAATAATTAACATTTGTTTTTCCAAATAATAAAAGGTAGGCAAGAAACGACGTAGGTAATATGTGTTCAGTTTGGCGCTCCGTGCCATGCGATTCCTATTGTGTATCTATGTACATACATTGTATTGTATGTAAGCACGTCGCACTTAAATATTTCTCTAAATTATTCTCTCTTGAAAACTCAAAACATTTTTTCGTCAAAATTCGTCTCAACATTTTATGTAAATGCGATGCGATGCGTGCAGCATTCATTTACGGCCGATTCCAGCTAGGCAGGCAGATCATGACATTACTTTTAATTTTGTAAATCAATAGACCTAGTTTCTTGTTTTTCCGTAATTGAATTGCTCCCTCCGTTTACTGATATCACTTTATTTATAACATACTTTTCTAAACTATTTGGTAACGACCGAAAATGTCACAAAAAATTGCGCGTTAATTCTGAATTATTCTAAGCTTTTTAACAACCTTGCGAAAATGTCACAATTTCTCAACCATTTTCAGCGGCCGCAAACGCAACAAAATATCGGCGCTCATTCCGCTCACTGTTTTAATTTTTGTTACCTATAACTACCACGAGACCATCCGAAAAAGTAATAAAAAACATGTTTTGTCTTTTTACCTTGCTTACTTCACCAAACTCCAAAATTACCACCGCAAAGGCTCTAAAAGTTTCAGGGATCGCTAATCATAATCTTTTGTCACTCTTGATTCTAGTTTACAGAACATCCGAAAAGTCGCTAAAAAAAATTGCGGCTCGCTTCGCTCGCCGTTCATTCTGTAGTCTTTTGGTCATTTTTATCAGCCTGCCGAAAATAAGTCAAAAATTTGGCGGTTCGCTTCGCTCGCCATTCTTTCTGTAGTAGGAGTTATTTTGTTAATCTTCAAAAAAGCAAATTGTCAAAAGTCATAGCATGTCTAACAAATTAAAAAAAATGTGTCTCACTCTACTTGACGACATTTATATTGTATTGTGTTATATTGTAACTTTTTTGTTACCCGAAAATGTGACGCTCGAAGTTATTATTTTTTTGTGTTTCTCCCATTTTTTTCTTTGTTGCTGGCATACCAATCTCCAAAATGACCACCGCAGTTTTCATAATATTCGGGGCTAGCTATCACATCTATTGTCACACTTTTGCATACTTTTTAAAAAACATCGGATAAATCAGAAAAAATTCGCAGCTCGCTCCGCTCGCCGTTACTCATGGTTAAAGTGCTTAATTGAAAACCACTCCGGGTACTATCATAACTAGCATTAGTACATATGAAGATGTTGCATATTATTGTCTCGGGCGGGTTTAACGCTCGACCCGAATAGTATTTCTGGCTACGGCCCTGTCTGTAATATCTCTATAATGATTATTCTGATTATTCACTGAATATGAATATATGTACTAATAGTAGGTACTTGATCGGCTCGGGGGAGGTGGGGGCGCTTGGTGCATAAAGAAATTTTGTCGGGTAGGGGGCTCTCAAATACCAAGTGCCTAGGGGTCCTGGATCCCTTAATCCGGGCCTGCTCGTAGTACAAGGTAGAATGGAGGGTAAAAGGTCCCGTGGTCGGTCACCAACTAGATGGTCGGACCTCATAACCTCCCTAACGCAATCCACTACGACAGACTGCTCCCACAACGCAACCAATAGAGATCGATGGCGGCGCATTGCGCAAGCAGCCGTTCATCAGGACCCCCTCATAACCACGACCACTCTGTCAAGAGTGCACGACTAAGAAGAAGTAAATAAATAAATAATGCTGGACAATCCACATCATCTAGCCCCACGCTAAGCAGAACTTGTGTTATGGGTACTAGATAAACAATTATACATAATACAATAGGTATTTTTACTTAAATAGATATTAATTATTATTTATTATAGAGGTACATAGAAAATGACCAAAACACCGTTCTAAATACTTAAAGAGAGAACACCCTAACAACAAATATCTGCAGATCGTAAAAACCTTAGAGTAATAAGACGAAGTTTAGTTATTCTAAGGTAAAAATATTTAACCATCGCTTCAACTCATTCAACGACTATGGCAATTAAGAAGGTTCTTTTGTTTGAGTATTCGGGTGTGAGTCTAACCGATAAATGGCCCTAACGTAGTGGCGATCACAAATGCCTATCATGACAATGACCGCTCAGCCCAGTCGAACTGCGAGATATTACCTTGAAAAAATTCTACAGTTTTTAGCCAATTTTTAGCTGCATGGGTAAGCGAACAAATCGCCGCAGCTTAGGACAGTGAACTCATATGGAACTCATGCAGTAGCGATCACAATATGCCTATCATCCCGATGCCTATCATGTACGCAGCGATAAAAAAACTGGTACGTATCACAAGAATAAACTTCAAAGAAAGTTGCATGCTTTGATTATATGTATATAATCAAAGGTTGCATGTTAATCTTGGGTAAAATAAGACTCCTTGTTAAACTAAAGAGGTTTTAAAGCTTTTACTTGTCAAACTAAGCTATCGCGGACATGACATAAGTGCCATCATTGATTTGTGATTTTTCAATTACAAATCATATTGCCATAACAAAGAAGTCAAGTCAATTACAAAAATAGTTATTACAGAGATTAAAATAAGTACCTAATTAATGCCGCAGTCAGACTTTTGGCCATTCCCAAGTCAAAAATCAGTTCAAGCAGAGGATGTGGACTTTAGTGAATCAGTCATGCTGGCAAGTCTAACTTCCATCACTTTAAACTGGCGATAACTGGCCGCGCAGTAGAAGAAATCAATAAGAATGTTCTTCTAGCAAATGAAGCCACTTGCAAAGATACCTATTACTTGAGTGGCACTGGCACCTAACACAAGTTACATAACAATCACCATCCGTTTATAGTATGGATATAATAGTTTCTACATAAAATAATTAATTATGCTGGACAATCCACACAGCATAATCGAGCCCCATGCTAAGCAAGGCTTGCGTTATGGGTACTGGATTACTGATATATGTACTTACTTAATAGAATACAATTACATGGATATTTAGGTACATATTTTTTATTATACATAGAAAACGACCAGAAGGCGGGAATCAAACAAGCAACCTCCTGCGTGCGGACCGTGGCCACCGCGCCACAGAGGTCGTCTAAAATGTTTCAACATCTAATCTATTGAAGTTATACAAGATTCAGGACTATAAAAATAGAAATATATATAACATATTAATTAAGTTTAGGAATATTTCCAGCAAAAACAACTTGGTGATATGGAGGGTGAAGTAAAAGAAATTCAAATGGAGCTGGATCAAATAAGGCGCAAGCGTCCTGATTCACTTCCAAGAAAACCTGGTGCGGTTCGTTTTGCGGTGAGTTTTCATATAACCGTTCCCAGTAACGTCTTCAGCTAGAGAAGGATCTCCGCCAAAAAGTAAACCGAAATTTTAACTAAAAGCATTCTACACTGACATTACTACAGACTATACTCCCAGTGAGTATAGTATATTTCAGATTTCAATAACTTTCTTTAGAGTTACAATATAAGCACACACAAGTGAAATTATATACAATATATTACTACACTGTTATTGTATTTTAAATAATAATATAGTATGCCCTATGCCTAACTACCTAGTCCAAATCAGAAAAGTTGACACGACCTTACAATAAAGTGTTCATTCATTCATTCCAGAGCTGCCCCGTTCAACCCACAATTTTTCTACCCAATATTATTTTTCCCCGCTCAACCCAAAAGATATGCCCCGTTCTACCCAGTCCAAAAATCTGAGTCACAGCGTATTCTAAACAGCACAGACACCATAGTATACCAATATAAAAAATCCTTTTTGCTACAATATGGAGGTCATAGTTTATTATTCTTATGTTTATGATCTCTTCAAACTAATACACGCGAGTTCCACGAACTTACTAAGTAGGCGGACAGAAATACAGAATTTAATCATAATACCATTATAGCGGTAAGGACTCCCAATGTTTTTGTTATCTATTGTTTCCCAATGTTCTTTCTTCATTAGGTATGTTCTCTCATTCTGCTCTTTTTATCTTAACTTCCATCCACTCTTGTCAGTAGTTCTTCTAGACTTTCTAGATCATTCTTGTCCGGCATTATTTATTTATTTATATTTATTTAATACGCAGACTTATTGTACAGTAGATAATCCAATCAACAACGGTAAGGACTACTATTGTTTTTCTTACCAACAGGGATCCCAGTTACGCAGTTATACAAAGAAACCTTTCAGACCCTTCACTCAAGGGGGCTGAATTTATTCACAAATATACCCTCGTTTAAAACCAAAAAACATAAACTATACAATGTTCGCAACAAGAAGTAAAGAAAACTAATTTTCTTAATCACAATAATTTATCTGTTTACCTTTTAAATTTGTGATCTAAAAAAATATTTTATATTTTGTATGACTGGTTTTAATTATGAATTTCAATGAATCAAAAATGTGTAGGTACTTGTAATCTGTTTATGTTTTAAATATTTTGGCAGTCAAAATCTGATTTTGAATGACTTGTTTGAATTACCTGCTATATCTAGATAACGTAGAAATGCTAAAATTTATATTTACCAATCAAACCTGAATGTTTCATCAACCACTGTTGTGTTATTTTTTATAATCTGTTTATTAGACAACGTTTTTTCACTATAGCCTGAAATGTGTTATCATAAGATAACTAATGACGTAAAATTTTAGTGACTATTATGTGAACAAGACTGATTTTATTAATAAAAATATTTACAATATGTATCAACCTATTTTTGTCTGGTGACTCGTCTACTTCGTTGTTTCACCTTGTCATTTATCTGAATTTAAACAATAGAAATTTGGAATAAGTACGTTTGGGTAGAGAGGGGCACTCAAATTTTTGGTTTTGGGTCGAACGGGGCAAAATACCTATTGGGTAGAAATTTTGTGGGTTGAACGGGGCAGCACTCATTCATTCATTCATTCCTTGTCGCCCTAGAACGTTTAGTTTTTGTCGTCTTCCGATTATATGTGTTTTCTATACTAATATTATAAAGAGGAAAGATTTGATTGTTTGTTTGTTTGTATGTTTGTTTGTTTGTTTGTTTGTTTGAATTGAATAGGCTCCGAAACTACTGGACCGAGTTAAAAAATTCTTTCACCATTAGAATCCTTAATTTTCCGTGATGAACATAGGCTATATAATATTTTCAAAAAAGTTAGGGATCCGCATGAAAAATTCAATAATTGAACCGTGCGCTGTATATTCAACCTCTTTTTCTAATAAGGCACGTCAGAATAGAAAAAGAGGTTGCGCACTGTGCTTGCTTTTTCTCTACGGCCAGTGTCAGTAACGGAGTGTCGAGTCAATGTCAAAAATCCCAATGCTGTTAGAAAAAGTAAGGGATCCGTATGAAAACTGTGAAACCCATCGTGTTATTGTGTATAATTTCTGAAATTTTTGTTTAATACCCGTGCGAAGCCGGGGCGGGCCGCTAGTATATAATACATCTGGTGTTCAACGGAATTAATAGTGCTCCAGCATTTATGAAGGTATTTATATTTTTCTCTGTGCCTGCTATCATGACGTCAAGCTGGCAGTCACGATGATTCGGACGAACCGCAGTCAATCCAGAAGAGAGCTTTGAATGATGAATGTGAATGAACATGACTAACCAATTTTTTTTGTGCTCTTTATCACTTGCTGTTAATAGTGCTGAACCTATAGCTCGGAAATTTAAATCCTGTTGGTACGCAGTTTGCGAGTTAGTTGGACAAAACAGAAAGAACAGTTCTTTATATACCGTGGTTATGTGGGGCTGCACTTTTACACAGGTGCACAGGCTGATAAGTCTAAAAGTGTATATCTACTTATGGATTAAGAATATTAAGATTGCCACTCCGACCACTCTGGAAGTAATTTGTGTGCCGAGACTCGAAATTTTCGAACAGAAATATGTAAAACTTTTGTTTGCTTCAGGAGCCCGATGAATTCAAGGATACAACAATTTACAATACTCCGATTCGCGCGGTGCATGGTAAAACAATCGATAAAGATGTCGAGGTAATTCAACGATCTTTATTTTAGCCATTCTAAATCCTAGAATAAAGACTAGACAGACACATCTTCTATCGCCCTCTGCATATCAACTCCATCGAACTGCGATCCCCATCCCGGATGCCCAGCGTTGGGATTATGGGCAATACCCCCAAATGATAAATAATGCTATCTGTCATTAAAGGAGGCCTATATCCAGCAGAGGACTCTTATAGGCTGATGATGTGATGTGAGGCATCTCTTCAGCTCGGTTTTCGGTGGCATGATGGTGGCGACTTGAATGCCACCGATTTTTCGTGAACTGTGAAGTCGTCGACATGCTCTGGGCTGTGTAGGCGGCTACATTGATGTCTAGACTTTGTAACAAATACACCAGAGTAATTATAATTATATAAGAATGGTTTCAGTCTTCTCGGCTTCGCGAGGAGTTGATCCGTGCCAAAAATTATGCTGATGAAGAAAGATCACAAAGGTTGAAGTATGAGGCGAAACTGAAAGACTTAGAGTTGAAAATTAAAGTAATCGCCGGTAGTAACACTGACTCCAAGGTACCTTCGCAATTTTTTACTCGTGAAGGAAATACTGACCTTTAAAAGGTTTTTAGCTCTCATTCTATTTAGGAGCTGCGTACGAGTTAGCGGTTTTTATCAACATTTTGCTGTTGCCCGCGGCTTTGCTAACGTAACATAGGACATAGTACTCGTAGAATGTATCTATCTGTCAGTGAAATAATTCTCAAAATCTTACTTTCTTTTTAGTTGGTCCAAAAATTACAACTTCACAAACATGTACTTATATTCAAAACAACAAGTAAAACAATACTTTCTGCCAAACATACAAAGGGAAGTAAATCCATTAGTCAACGTACTCGTACGTGTGCCAGTAGGTAATCAGATTCCAAAAAATTCCAAATATTTAATTTGAATAGGGTACTTAATAAATAAGTTACAAATGAACAATGAGGCACGTAAATTTAAAATCTGTGGAGAACCCTCATTGCTTGCCGCCTTGGACAACAAATATTGTTCATTAAGATTTTAAGTAGGTACCTAGGTACTCATTTCTTCATCTTACAGCTTAAGTTACTAGAATAGAAATGATGATAAAAGTATATCCTACGCTAATCCTTCTATAAAAAAATATTTATTAAAACAGGAATCAAGTAAGCTTTCCGAAGAGATAGTTTCCCTGAAAACTCAAATTCGTGATATAAAGGAGGAAAAAGAAGAATTGAAGTTTAACCTAGAAGAGACTACGGTACAAGTTCAAGAATATCGGGTTAAGGTATTATACGAGTACAAATAATAACATCTGTGAGAAATGTACAGCTATGTTTGGAAGACGCATTAAGTCTGTCCCGCTTCGGAGTCCCCAAGGCGGGAATCGAACCAAAAATATGACTATGTTTGTACTATCTGCGGATATTTGCTCCGGTTGGTCTGGGTGTTTTCTATGTATCAGTATATATATATATATATATGTAAGCTCTGCTTGGCTATGAACTACTCGTATACCTAAAGTATGATACTTTGTGAATTGTTAGATAGTATGTTATTTATATAGATAGGAAATACTTTAGTATTATCGCCACACAAAGAACTTACTTTTGGGATAGTTGATAGCCTAGCCCTAAAATCAGCCTCGCATTAGGTATTCTATCTATCATGGACATTTCCCAACATCACAGTAGGTATCTGTGATAATGTGCACTTAATTCTTAGTGATTTTCATAAAACACATACGGTTTCATGGCCCACGACGTTGAAGATCTTCACCACGTCCCTGAAGCGTCGCCGTCGTCGTCTCGCTACGCATTACGACGCTGGGCAGTGAATGCATTAATATTTCAGTTATCTTCAACAGTACTTGCAAGCACAACAGCAAGCGGATGAATTGAAGCGACAAATGGACCTTATGGAATTTGATAGCAAACATTCTTCGGATCAAATCCATATTGAACTTCAAAAAATGAAGGTAACAATAACAATACATTTATTAGTTTTACATACCTAACTAATATCAATTATTTATATTATTTATTATGGATATTATACTATGTGATAGATGTAATATTTGCAGATGTTATGTGAGACAATATCCACTGATCAGAACAGAACACAAACACACAATGTTCAACATTCTTCCTCCGAAGGGTTTTGCCCTATTTATTCACGTAGGCAGTCGGATTTAGTTTTCAAGAATAACCCCGTTATTAATATTTTATTCTGTATCATCATGTCATTATTTAATTTCTGTAATATTCAATAATAAATAAAAATAAATAAATTATATCTAGTCATCAGTCTAACTTGCGAACGTGCGAAGTTATGCTATTTTTGTCTGGCTTTTTCTATTGACATAATGTCAGAGGGAGAGGTACTTAGCAGCTGTTTTAAATTAGCAAACCACTGTGTATATGGGGTTATACATAACATATAATGTGTCCAACATCTTTTTATGAAGCCAATCAGGGAGGTTTTTGTACCATTTAGACTTGCGCCATTAGCACTCGTGCAAAGCCGGGGCGGGATGCTAGTACTGTTATAAAGAAGAACGATTTGATTATTTGAATTGAATAGGCTCCGAAACTACCTATTGGACCGATTTGAAAAATTATTTCACCATTAGAAACCTTAATTTTCCCTGAAGAACATGGGCTATAGAATATTTTCATAAAAGTTAGGGTTCTGCAGGAAAAAAACAATTATTGTTATACCCGTGCGAAGCGGAGGTGGACCGCTAGTATTTATGATTTTTTGTTAAATCCCCGTTCGAAGCCGGGACGGACCCCTAGTTAGTTAGGTACTTATATGTATAACTTTATGTTATGCATATTGAAGGAGCACGATGTAATGTCCATTTAAAAATAAAATAAATAAATAATGCCTGAAAATCCACCCAGCATCATCTAGACCTAAGCTAAGCAGAGCCGTGTTATGGGTACTAGATGACTGATATACATAATACAATATTATTACATATAGACATATTTTTTATTATACATAGAAAACGACCAGAACACCCTGAACAAATATCTGCAGATCGTACAAAATTTGTTCCGAGGCGGGAAACGCAACCTCTTGCGTCGCAGGCGGGCCTTCGCCCACCGCGCCACAGAGGTCGTCTTATAAATTATGTTGAATCGGTAGGTAGGTATAGGTACACGTGAGAGAGTCTACGGGCAAAATAGAAGCCAATAAAGTTCATGAATTTCTCACCAGATGACGGGCAAATCAGTTAATTTGGTCATAATAATATCATCGTCATCAATATCATCGAGACACATAATACATAAAAAAATAATGGTAATATAGGACATCGGAATATTGCAAGGATCGTGGGAAAATGAAAACAATCGTAAATGGTGTAAAGTTCCATCTATTATAGAATGTTGGAGATAAATACATAGCAATTTGTAATGAAACAGGTTCTGCATAGCTGCTTGCGTTTTAGTAAACCACGCGATGCTCGGCGACGACAGTTAGCGGGCTGGGGCGTATGGTTCCAGCGGTTTGTCATAGATGTCACTAAAATAAATTTGCTTAGTAAATTGGAGAAGAGTTAATAAGTGAACATGCATTTTTAATGCAATTATATTTCCTAAAAATAATTTTAATTAGGGTTTTGACATCGTTTTCAGAACTTTTATGGGATCGCTTTTTTCTGTTTTGTGTTTTGAATCCTTAATATCTCAGAAACTACTACAGCGATTGACTTGAAATTTGAAATAATAATACATTTTGTGCAGATTAGAGACATTTAAATGAAAATAAATGAAAAATCAAAATGAAGATTATCAGTACCTACAAATTATGAAATTGAAATTTTAAATGGGACCTACAGACAGTATCAAATGAAAGGTATTGGTGTGTAGATTCCAAAATAGTTTTTAAAGTTTTGGTAGATTTTAAATTTTAGAAAATATATAATTAAAGAGGTCAAAAAAATTACTCCCCCCCCCCCTCCTATCTCCGAAGATTGCAGAGTGATCGATGTAAAATGTACTAAGCGTTTGTAGATATAGATCTATATTTTACAGCAAAAATATAGAGGAGTCTGTAAAAATAATACTTTTTGAAATATGGTCAAAAAACTAATTTTCATACGATGGGGGCTCTTTCATTGAGAGCAATATCAAATCAAAGGTATGGATTTGGACAATTCAAAACAGCTTTTGAAAATAGTCTAAGTTTCATACTTCCTGAAACACATATATAAAAAAAATTGTAGGTACATACCATGTATGCCTACTTTTCTACCCACTGATCTCTGTAGTAGTAACTGTAATGGGTAGCTACACAGCGCTCCAAAACCGTTGCTCTCAAAATTTCAAAGTTATACTCAATGTATTCCATTGTGCTTTAAGAATTTTTAGGTAATAAGATTATTGAATTAATGAATTCCACCGCGCTCCAAAAAATTTTGAGAAGAGTAATGTATCCTGGATAATCCACACATCATTTATTAGCTACACACAAGCTAAGCAAAGCTTGTGTTATTGGTACTTACTACTATTATAGCTGTTATAGTTAATAAAGTATAGGTATCACATTGATTATAATATTTTTGTGTACGTAGAAAAGGACTAGAACACCCGAACAAATAACCCAAAACTTTTGGAAATAAATATTTTAATTATTATTACTATTTATTATAATATAACTCCCCAACGCCATGCGTTTACAAGAAGGCAATCGCAGTATTCGCAAAAATTAGGTAACCTACTAACCTCTGTAAATAATTTTCCTCCATAAAATAAAATACGATACTGATGGCTTTGAATATTTTTATGGGCGTTATTTATTAATAGAGAAACCGTCTGTTTATTACTGTAAATACTTGAAGTACATAGGTACTACTCAAAAAAGTTGGTGGTCCGTACAAGACAGAAATTGTAGGGTCCCTCATGTACAAAAGGTTATTAAACACTGACCAAAGTGAGAGAATTTGATTTTTGGGATCCGGAAGTGTGTCACTTTTGACAAATTTACAGTAAAAAAGTACTTTTTTGAGAAAGGCGGTGATGGGCAATTCCGTGTGAAAAGTCGTCAAGACTAACGCTATTTTGATTTCGTTTCGGATAGAGGATCGAAAGTACCTATCCGAAGCGAATCCGCGGCTTGATGGAAAATGTGCATTTACGGAGACTGTTTTGAAATGGTAGAAACTAGTAGAAATTATTATATGGAATATTTTAAAATATGTTTTTTTGTGGCCTGAACTTTTGAGTGAATAAGGTATGTTATACATATTTGCTTCAAGAAAAATCAAGAAACAAAATCAATCACTAAATCATTGTGATTCTATGCTAAGCACACGTTCACATTCACATTGATTTTTGATTGTTCAAATCTACTTCGTAAACATGACTTCAAACCATTACGATGGAGAAAAGTGTTACCAATTTGACCAGGCTTTTCGCCAAAATATGTAGCTTATAATAAAGAATGAAGAAGTAATCATAAAAAATCGCCTTTAGAACTATTACTTTTTATTCACTGTCTACGATAACATAATGTACCTACCTAGTGTAGTTACAAAAACTAGCTTCTTAGAGCCTCAAAACATATTTTCTTATTTATTCTCTTATTTATCTCTGAAGAATGTTTTGTGTAAAAACAATACTTTAGGTTTCAAACCAAGTTTTTGTCAAAAATTTGAATCAAAGTTGGAAATACATTTTTCAAGGTCGCAACTTTTATTGATTTTTATTTTGTTTTGTTTTGCTTTGCTAGGGATAATAATACGAGTCTAAGAAACAAGCTAAACAAATAGAAGCTGTTAAATTATGTTAAGAAACAACTAATCAATGAATTATGTTCCATCTATTCAATAGCAAAATAAGACTTGAATCGTATTGTTTACATTTTTTGTAAACAAAGATAGGTACCTATCTACCTAACCTAAAAAAATTATCATAGGCAGAAAATCACCTCGATTAAATAGATTCCTATAATATTCTCTCGTTTCTATTATCGTTATTTTTATATAGCTACGAGTTATCCTTGAATTGAGCCTTAAAGTTTATGTAAGCACGAACAAAAACTATTGGCGGAATCGTTTCCGTCAGGGATACGCTGTCGGAAACTCGCATAGTATGGATCCGAATAAGAATGTCAAAAGTATTCGAATCCGACAGTTTAAAATACCGTTCTTCGTCACATGTTTCCGATATCGAATCGGTAGGCCTTTCCGACGAATTAAACTAACCCTGCTGGTCATGCTCTTGATTTATAATAAAAACTACATAATAAAACAATATGTAGTAATAAATCGACCGGGATGATAAAAAAAAGTCTCCTTGTATTTACGTAATATGGTATATTACCAAAAATCCAAAAGGGGATGATTCTGGACATTGAGGGGCTCGGTTGTTTGCTCTACGATGTTTGAATTACGAACATATTATTTAAGATTCAGTTTTTTCTTCTTATTCGTGTTCTTTGACGTTTTCTTACATTATAATTATTGTTTAGAAATTTCTAAGTAACTAGGTACTTAGTTTTTGTAAAATAATTTCATGACAAAACCCCTATTTTGCGAAACGAACAAGCAAAACAAAATTGGTCAATTTTGAAATATTTTGTTATAGAAATAATACAAGTCTAAAAAACATGAATAGGAACAAAAAATTAAATTATTTATAAAAATAGTATAATTGGAAATTCTAAAAATTCTTTATTTACAAGATGAGCTCCAGAATCTTATCTTTCCTCTTTTGGCTTTGTACAGTTCAATGGCACCCTGTGTAATAGTAAATTTAGGTATTTACTATTTTACTAAATCCCAATGGCTTGATAATGCCAGATGCAGTTCCAAGAGAAGCTTCTCGAACTGGCACCGCTACCCGACTTGCTGAAAGGAGCTCAAATCCAGCTGCAAGAGGCTCAGCAACTACAAAAACTTGCTGAAGATAATTCTGAAGAGATATCTAACGAACTGCATCGAGTTAAAGAGAAGGTATATTATTTACTATTAATGACCCCGTGAACTTCGTTTCCCATGTCTTTTTTTAAACCATACCTGTACCTTTCAATTTATAATAGAGCTTTTTTTTGCTAGTTTAAGCTAGAGGCCGGTTTACAACGTTTTCTATAATGGGAATGTCTTGTCACGAATCGTAAACGCCCGTAAAACTATCAAAATATGACGGAATCGGGTTACACACAAATAACTGTGCAGTTAATCTATGATATTGTTTTGACTTAAACTCATTTTGTAACTTATTTAGTGCAAACACTTTTGTAACACATAACTGTAAAAATAATTCAAAAGAATCCATTTCGGAGATAGTTTTTCCTTCTAATAATATTTTGATCTTGAAAATGTTATGATGATGATGAAAGATAGGAAAAAGAAAGGAAGAAAATTTATTTATGCCCACCGCGCTACAAAAGTCGTCTATGGTGGCTTGTATACCCAAGTTTTTTGCGAAGGTATACCCTACTAGACAACATTGGATCAAATCAAATCAAATCAAGAGGGTATTACATAGGCACACCAAAATTTTGTATGCATATAAAAACAAGTTATTACAATTAGGGTGCAAGGAATACAGCATTTCTAGTCGTAGTTAAGTTACTGAAGTACTCGTAAGATAAATCTGCTAGATTCCTGATACTGTATTTTTTTCAGCTTGTGGTATCAGTTAATAGTTTGAACCACGAAAAAGCGGAAAACAAGAAGCTTTTGGATCAAAATGTTGCACTAAGGTCTGCACTTGATGAAAAACAACGTGAATTAGCCGAGAAGTGCAAGGAGATCGACAATCACAAGTATGATTATTAATTTAAGATCAGGGTAGAAGTAGTAGGAAATGTGATGGATGGATGGGGTCGGCGAGTCTGAGTGTAAGAACGGTGGGCTTGCCGGCCATGTATATGTTAGGAAGAGGGGACGCCATACTAGTCGAGCCGCGGAAGGTGTATTATGTTTCCGTGGTTCGTCAAATAATGGCGAGAGAGGGTCACCGGAGAGGTTTTAGTGGGTATTACGTCTTCTCACATAATTCTGGTCCACCCCAGACCAGTTTATTCGTAAATAATGTTCCTCGCCGAAAAAGAAAAAGAAATGGTAGAAGTAGTAGATACGATTAAAACACATGTAAAGAGTGCATATTGCATTGGTGTATAATCAATTTACTTATATTTTAAAGCAGAAAGTTTGTGCCGTTGTTTTGGCCTAAGATAACGCCTGAATGTGACGAGCTTAAATTTTTCACAAAGAACTGAACCAAGAAAACCAGCAATTTTTTAAATTCAATGATAGTAGTAGAGATATATTAGTAGATAGTAGAGACATATATCTGCGGATAAATATCTGCATATATAGAGGTATGTTTCGTACAGACATTGTCCGGGGCGGGAACCGAACTCGAAACCTCCCGAGTCACAGGCGAACCTTCGCCCTCCGGGCCACACTACATACCTCTAAATAGTTTTTTCCCCGGCTCAAAACTACGTGTTTACGAAATTTCTCAGCATCCGTGCAGTTCCTTTTACGTTGTATTGTGTCACTTACTTATTTACCTTTATTAGTAGGATAGATGTGATCCTACTATAAAATGTGTATATAGTCAGTACCAATCAATAGTTTCTGACGCCTTTCATTCGTCCGTCGATTTGGTTTGTTGATGTAAAAGACTATGAGGCGCTGGCTTTGCGCCTCAACACTTTCCGCGGGTATCGTAAGAGAAGAATGAGGAAAATTCCGCGAGAAGAAGTTTTGGTGATGCAACAGCGCCCACTGCTGAATAACTATCTACTACAGAACTATGATCCTCAAAACGCTTGCCCGTAGGGAGAATAGCGTTACCTCTAATGATAAATACAAAAGGCAGCTTATCAGAGAAGGCCTATGGGAAGGCTGTCCATCTGTCGAGTATCGGCTGTTAAGGAATGAAACAAGTCGCATCAAGGTTATTGTTTATTCGTTTAGGTATCCTCTGTCCATGAGTTCCATAGATTGATATGCATAGAATTCTATATTGCACACTTACCTTAATAGATAGATGCAAAAACAAAACAACAGATAAACAGATGCAGTTTTTTTGGGTTACTTTACTTACGTTCGACGTGCGAGCTCGTCGGCATTCTCATCGCCGCCGTTGATACCTGCGTGGCCCGGTACCCATCTTAGGATAACTCTGTTATTCGAACCCAGAGCGTTCAGGCGTGACAGACAGTCCTCGACTAACCTGGACGTGATGACCGTCGAATCCAAGGCTAGAAGGGCAGCCTGGCTATCAGCGTTGATAAAAATAGTTTGGTTGGAGTATCGCTTTTGCAGATTTATATCAGCACATTCGAGAATGGCGAATACTTCTGCTTGGAAAATAGATGCGTGCTCTCCTAGGTTTATACTCCTGGTAAACCTGGGACGCTCTCCATGTATTCCACAACCTACATCCAGTCCCATTTTGGAACCATCTGTGTACCATGTTAGGCACCCATCCTTGCAGGGTGGCTGGCTGTTCAACCAGTCTTCCCTGGAAGGCAGTTCCACTGTAAAGTGTTTAACAAACACATGGCGTGGGAGCATGGCATCAGTTGTCATGCTCAGGATGGGAGGTTCCAGAGTTGAGTCTTGGAGAGATCTCATTTTCTGGGAGAGCCAGTTCCTTCGGCCTCCAATGCAAGCCCTGTACATGCTGGTCTTTGCCTCTTTGTGTATGTGTTGTGTATACGAGATACTTACACTTACGTCATTTTATATGAACTCAACCAACACGACTGCTATTAAACGCCCATTTACTTCTTGACAAATATTTGTATTTATTAAATCACTGTTTATTATTCAATATTTTAAACCAGCTGGTGTGACCATAATTATCAATTTGAATTGTTTTGCATACTTAAAATATTGTGCTCAATTAATACTTTATTAAATGTAGATCGAATTGGAACTCACTAGTAAAGTACCTTTAGTATACGAGCGGATAAAGCAGTGACTAACTTAACGGGCATCATTTAATCACGAGCACAACTCAGGATCGCGAGGGAGTCAATGGAATTATGAGTACGAGAGGGGCCATCACGCCCAAGACGAATAGAGCTTTATCCATGAGAAGATTATAGTTTTCACAATTTCTGCGTGTAAATCTTAGAAAAAAATCGATGGAGAAAATATTAAAAGTATGGCTATTTGAAACGCGAAAGTATTTTTTATTCTGCTCTCTGAACAGTGATTAGTTCGAATTTCAGAGATTTAATTGTCCGGATCTTCTTGTTATTTTTTTTATTTATTTATTTGTTTAAAATTTATTATCATTATTTTCTAGGGAATAATTTTAAGTGGTGAGATGGAGTTCTTGATTACCAAAGAGAATCGCAAAATATTTCATTCGATTTGTTAGACTTTAGTAAACACCTCCCCTTTTTCAGACAACAGGGCTAATAACTTGCTTTCGGTTAGGGTTACATACACGTCGTATAAAGTGCGTTTCACGAGCATTGCGTGTGAAAAGTACCTATTTATATAATATGTTCTGCACGCTAAACGATTTTATTGCTAGGCATTAATTTGTGGCTTGAAGAGACCTCTGTTTGCCTGCTATAAAAATTTTATATAAGTTTATTAGACCTTATCAAAAAAGTGACTATCTTAATTTTTTGTATTTAATCTACGAGGTATATTTTGTTAACCGGTTGGATAGATTTTCACAAACTCGTTACACTAACGGTAAATATGTCAAAAAAACACAAATCCTGTATTCCACACAGGTACAATCCGAACATTCATTTGCGCTTCGTTCAAAAAGTCGTTTTCAAATTTTATAACAAGTTGAGCATTCAGTCTTCAATACAAAATACTGAAAATCTGAATTACTTTTGCATTTATACCTATGAGCTCCAATGTGTACGAAGTCAGTCTATCAAAGTAAATAGACCTAGAAAATGGTGTCAAACAAATTCCTTGTGGGTTTGCACACCTACATATTTGATTACCAAGCTGGTTAAAGCTTGGTAATTAGAGGTTACTCTGCCGGGGAAGACCTAACTGGGTATTTACCGAATAAGATAATAAAATTTTACCTCATGATCAAACTTGGAGTAAACTTCTGTAACTTCTGTAGGTACATCTTCAATAGATTCAAATGTACAGGAAGATTTGATGTGATGAATACCAAACGTGTAGGTACTGGTGCGTTTTTCCATATTCACATATTTTTCTTTTGGCTCACGGTAGTAAATTCGACTTTCTTGTAAAAGCATGTATCAAATTTAGATTTTATACAGCTTAAGCGATATAATGTCTTGAACATTGGTAATCTTTCCAATTTTTTAGTTATCACCTTCAACTAAATCTAGATGTGAAACAACAGTTTGTGCGAGCTGTTCTAATATTTTTATAAGTTTTTACGCCTACCATGATGTTTGTTTTCTACAGTATCAGGATTAATTTGCGTTCAGCCACCAAAATTATTATAACCTCCTTACTACAACCACAACATTGGTTGATAATCAATTTGTGTCACACGACTAATCAATTAACTTTTTTTATCCTCGAGGCCCAATATAAATCATTCCATGGAAACTAAATAAAAACGTCCGTAAAAACAAGAACTACTTGATGTACAAACAACTTGTGGAAGGCTGAATAGTTTTGCCTTGGGATAATAGTTCGGTTTTCCTGGATTTGTAATAAGGATTTATAAGGAAAACTGCACATTTTGTAATATTGAGAATATATTTTTTATGAGCAATCATCTTAGCAAGATTTATTACCCTGCGAGCTAAATCTAAAACCTTTTATTTATACTTTTAATAAGATTTTTTTTTCGCGACCTTTTTAAAAACCTTTATCACCAAAACTCTTATTCTTGCCTGCTGGGGATATACTTTCCTTCGCATTTGGCAGCCCCTTTTATACTGAGCCTCTCGCATCCAAGTATGCCCTGTCAGTTTTATCATTAGTAGGTACATAAATGTCATGAACATTTACATGTCAAGTGGGTGAATAATCTATCTAATTATATGTATACCATTTATAAACTATCATTACAGATGCCAAATTCTAAGACTCGAAGAAAAGCTGTCACAGGATGAGGCGAGACAACAAGAAAAAATGGCCGAATATAGTCAGTTAGCCAGAAACTTGGAAGATTTGAGGGAAGAGAGTGTCAGAACGCTTAGCAGAACAAAAGAAAGATTCGAGTCGACGAGGCATTACCTGCAGTCGCAGATTGCGGGGCTCGAGAGGCAGATGATTGCCTGCCGCGCCCAGTGTAGAGCCTATCAGAAAGAACGAGATGACGTGAGTGATAATGAGATCTTGTATAATGTTCAGTTATGTAGGTTTTCATAACCGAGCAGTACATTTACACTTACGAATTCTATCCGCGACCTTGCACGATGCCTTCCTGGGCAAAAAAAAAGACATTCCCCAGAATCCAATCTGTATCCTAGCAAAATTTAATTACGTTCCGTTCAGGCGTTAGTGTTCGAGTAACTTTTGCTACAAGTGACATTGAGACATTAAGATGGAGATTGATTTATTACCGGCAAAAATAGTCATAGATTGATAGTGCTGGTTGGGAATATTGAAAGGAACATGAGTTTATGAAAAGAGACAATTCTATCACGATTTTCCTTTGCATAGAAAGTCATTTATGAGTTACTCATAAATTACACTCTGTGCATCGAGTTAGTTTGTTTTAGATAAAAATCTTAGATTACAAATCATATCCTCTTCAACGTACAATAAAATTACATAAAATAGAATAATACCGATAGACAAAATTAAAATTTCAGTCTAACTGATAATACGAATTAACTTAACTAATGGTCACATTCTAAATATAAAATAAATATCGAAACTTTGGAATATGTAAATAACTAAAATCATAGTGATTATCACTTATTTTAAACTCGGATGCGATGCCATGCCTACAAAATTTTCTAAAACCACGATATACCACTAAGTGTGCATTCTCACATCGGATCCGTTTTTCGTCGCATTTTTAAGCATCCTTCGCTGCTGGAAACAATCATATTATGTATATTATGTCTTTCATTCCATTTGACCTTGACCTTGTTTATCTGTGTTAAGATTTCACCATCACTATTTGTATTAATTTCCATTTTTATTTATTATTAAATCTGTACAGAGGCACAAAATGTATTATAATGAAGAATTCAATTCATTCAATGAGAAATTACAAGCGCCTGTAATTTTTTTAAATTTCAACTTAGTACTTAGCTGCTTTAGTTGCTGAGCTATAAAAGGGAAAATTACAGACAGAGCGAGACCATAATGGTTTAGAATATAGAATATACAACATCTTATGCTATCTAAAACATATGTTAAGAACTTAGTGCTAGATAGCATTCTCTAACTGCTAACCTTTAGGTAGTGTGGACAAAATTTTCTAGGTAGTGTAAATATTCTAGCAGTGCTAGGTAATAAAAATTATAGAAAAGTAAGGTGTCGTTCTCGATCCGATCTTGTGACCAATGTGGTGTGAATGCGCCCATAAGGAGTATAAAGCAGCAAGGAAGGGGTCACTGTGTGAGCGCCTAATCAAGATTATAATAATGGTTATTATTATAGGAATTTTAAAATATTTAAGGGTTCAATAAGAACGCGGATAAACAACGCGTGTTTATCTCTGATATTACAGACGTCCATAATCGTATACCCCATTAGGCAGGCCACTTGCATGCCTGCAACTTAAATGGCCTTTAAAAAATAAAAAACATTTATGATATACTTAGGTCTCTCTCTGGATGATAAAAACCTTGTCTTGTGTTGCTGCAGTGATGCTTAATAGAGTATATTTGTTAATCTAATAATTAGAACAATAACAATCGTAGAATACTTAATAACACTAGATCGCAAGAACAGAAAAGAAACGTTTTTTTTTTTACAAGATCAACATCTTTATCGGCATCGGCCGTGCACAATACACTCCTACGCGAGATGTCAGTGCAGATCTCGGTTCCCCCCACTTAGAATTAGAATATCTCCATCGGTGATTGGTTGGTTTCGCAGATAATGCAGGCAGCGGAGTCGTAAAAATATTTAAAAAAAATATTAATTACTAGCGGGCCGCCCCGGCTTGGCACGGGTATTTAAAAGTTTAATTTTTTTTAATCCATCCAATTTTTTTTTAATATTCTTTATCCTATGTTCATCACGGACAATCTAGGATTCTAATGGTGAAAGAATATTTCAAATCGATCCAGTAGTTTCGGAGCCTATTCAATTCAAACAAACAAACAATCAAATCTTCCCTCTTTATAATATTACACACTCATTCTTACACTTTGGGTTACGTTCAATAACGTAACCCAGTATTCATTCGGATCCATAACTTTTTGTAAATATTCTATTACTACGTTCAGGGATAATGCTGGATTCTAAAGGTAAAAGACATTTTCAAATCGGTCCAGTAGTTTCTGAGCCTATTCAATTCAATCTAACAAACAATCAAATCTTTCCTCTTTATAATATGAGTATAGTAGACTAACGGATGCCCGCGGTTTCACACGTGTAAATCCGAATCCCGTGGGATATTCAGGCCCATATGTTATTCCAGGTCATAAACTATCTGCCAAGTTTCATCTAAACCCGTTCAGTAGTTTTTGCGTAAAAGTGACAAACATCCATCCATACTTACAAACTTTCACGTTTATAATATTAGTATTGTACTAGATGATTACGTAATACTACATGTATATCTATATATTCTCATCTCATATATAACAGATACATCTGTACCTTTAGAAATTAGTATTTTGTTTTCAATGAATGTATAATAAATAATGTACTGCTCTCCGATCATAATTAACAAAATAAATAAATACGCTCGACACTACACACATCATTAACGAGCCCCAAACAAAGCAGAGGTTGTGACTTGTGATATGGGTACGTGCTAGATGAAATACATAGTGCAATATATTACATAGATAGATATTTTTCGTATTATATATAGAAAACGACAAGGACACCCGTAACAAATATCTGCAGATTGTACAAACATTGCCGTGTGGTGCCGGCATCGAATTTCACCACCCCAACACTTCGGGTGTCGTAATAGGCGACTAAGGGAAACACAACGGGGGGCGGGCAGCAGCGCCCTCTGCAGAACAACTCCACCGTACTGCGATCCCCAACCCGCATGCCCAGCGTGGGGATTATAGGTAATAACCCCCAAATCAAGAGATCAATAATGGCATCTATGGCGCTCATTGGGGGAGCCCTAGAGGTCCAGCAGTGGACTGTTATAGGCTGATAATGATGCTACAAACATTTCTTCCGTGGCCCCCCGCGCCACAAGTTCTACAAATGCATTGAAACTCCTATATACTTTTAATATCTTCGTAATCATGGACTGTCCTAAAAGGCCGTCTGTCATAATTATTTATGTGGTATTTAGCCACAGACAAAGGTCATAATACTGATATGTTGATAAGATGATTGTGCTTTGTTGTAATTGGTACCCAATGTACTTGAGCGCAGTAGCTAGACATGCAAGTAGTGTCATTGACCGAAACTACGAATCTTTTTAATAGCACAGAATAACTTAATAGTACTAAAATAGTTATTATTAGCCTAATTGACAGTTAAATTAGTGAATTAAATAAATTTTACCTTAACCTCTTCTTGATATATTACTACTCCTACTTCTCATAATTTTATTTTTATCTGCGAAACCAACCAATCACCGATGATTTTAATTCTAATTCTAAGTGGGGGGAACCGAGATCTGCACTCACATCTCGCGTAGGAGTGTATTGTGCACGGCCGATGCCGATAAAAATGTTGATCTTGTAATAAAAAAACGTTTCTTTTCTGTTCTTGCGATCTCGTGTTATAGGTAATTTTAAAAAAACAGATTGGTAGAAGATAAAAGATTTGGCGGCGCTATTGCTTAAAGCGATATGTTCTAGGCAACCAAAGACACCGTACCACTCGTAGAGTTTAGAATAAACGAGCTGAGCCCACGTCTTCGCCCGTGTACAATTCACAGAAGAATTTGCAGAACCCTAATTCTATTTACGACGACCTCTGTGGCGCGGTGGGCGAAGGTCTGCCTGCGACGCAGGAGGTTGCGGGTTCGATTCCCGCCTCGGGACAAATATTTGTATCCGGCATTTTTTATTTATTATTTATAAAATTATAATAAGCTGAGTTTTCCGATATAAAATCAGCTATCTGCCAGTAAATGCCCCGTTACAATTGGCTGAAATTTTATAAATTTGGTGTTTTATTTTAAATGTCATATTGTTAGGCGTTTGCCAGAAGCGTTGGCCTTTTGAGCAACAGGTGGGGATTGGATTGGATCTTTTCGGTTCTCACGCTTCTTCATATTTCTAATGTACTACAGTTTTTATTAATGTTTTGTTAAGTAATCAGTGTGATGTGAGTCAAATAAATGCATTTCTGTCTCTCTACATCTATACTTATATTATAAAGAACTAGCGGCCCGCCCCGGCTTCGCACGGGTATTAAACTAAAATTTCAGATATTATACACACTAACACGATGGGTTTCACAGTTTTCATACGGATCCCTTACTTTTTTTAACAGCATTGGGATTTTTGACATTGACTCGACAATCCATAACTGACACTGGCCGTAGAGAAAAAGCAAGCACAGTGCGCTATATATTAAACCTCTTTTTCTATTCTGACGTGCCATAATAGAAAAAGAGGTTGAATATTCAGCGCAGGGTTCAATTATTGAATTTTTCACACGGATCCCTAACTTTTTTGAAAATATTATATAGCCTATGTTCATCACGGAAAATTTAGGATTCTAATGGTGAAAGAATTTTTCAAATCGGTCCAGTAGTTTCGGAGCCTATTCAATTCAAACAAACAAACAAACAAACAAACATACAAACAAACAAACAATCAAATATTTCCTCTTTATAATATTATTATAAAGAAAAAACATTTGATTGTTTCTTTGTTTGAATTGAATAGGCTCCGAAACTACAGGACAAATTAGAAAAAATGTTTCACCATTATAATCCTAGATTATCCCCGATGTAAATAGGATAGATTATTTCGTTTTGAAAAAAGCCTATGTTCATCAAGGATTATGTAGGATTCTAGTGGTGAAAGAATTATGTAAATCGGTCTAATAATAACAATAATATCTAATAATAAATTCAAACAAACAATCAAATCTTTCCACGTATTTTGCTATTGTTCTATCTTGTTCTAGATACGTCAACGAATGCAAATACAAATTCTAACATTGAAAGAAAACTTTGGACTGGTGGAGGCTCGGCTTCGCGGCTTGCAGGGACAAGTGACGTACCTGAAGCATTGCTACTCCGGCGTACTGCCGGACGAGGTCGAAGACCATATCTCCCAAGAATAAACACACATATTTTAATTGAAGGTTATCGTTTGATAATTGTAACTTACATAAATTTTGAATAAATTTTACGATCGATTCAAAAGTTTAATAGTAGGTAGATTAATTTTATAGGAACTTAACGATCTCATTAAATACGAGGCTGTTATGACAATCATCACCAGCCTATAATAGTCCATTGCTGGACATAGGCCTCCCCTAATGAGCGCCATAGATATAGCCATAGGCATCATTATTAGGGGTTATTGCCCATAATCCCCACGCTGGGCATGCGGGTTGGGGATCGCAGTTCGGTGTAGTTTTTCTGCAGAGGGCGCTGCTGGCTGCCCGCCCCCCGTTGTGTTTCCCTTAGTCGCCTCTTACGACACCCACGGGAAGAGTTGGGGTGGTGAAATTCTATGCCGGCACCACACGGCAAAGTTATGACAATACAGAGATATAATGACTGGTTTTGGCGCTAGTTAAACACACTACTTTTCTTTTCTGCGAGAAAAATGTGTGCACAATGTTCAAAGCTTCACTTTTTACGAAGAAGGTAAGTGTATCGGCCGTTCCAGAGTTTTGCGGTCAGCAACGCATTTCGTGATTAATTTTTATTTAGAGGTATAAGAAGATGCAAAAGTGGGGGGCGCATGTAAGTTTGTAACAGATAAATGCTAGGGCTAAATGTAGACTTATATCTAACCCTGGAATAAATATAAACCACTAGCGCTTGCACGGTAAACTCAGAGTTAAGAACTGCTTAGGAGTTTAATTCTAATTTTGTCTGAACAACCAAGAGTTAGAAGAAAAACTAACACAGATTCAGTAAACCTCGGGTTATTTATTTATGTCGATGTTTTGGTACAAGTTGCACGTATGCTTACTTTTTGTCTTAGAAACAACGCTTGGGATGTCGCGTTCAGAAACTAGAAACGTTTAAACAAGGATGCTGGTGAACTATTTACCTAAAATGGTGTGAATTTGTACGCAGAGCTCGATATTACGTGCAAGTAATGTCTACCAGTGTGCTTTGTTTGATTGGCGCCCTTGCCCGACTGAGGCCGTGCCTCTCAACTTACCGTCTGTATACAATTTCCAGTATCTCAACTCATTGTATAAGCGAATACATTAAGGTATAAAATTAAAAAAAAAACACCGTATAGATGCTTTGAAAGTCATGTTATCAAGATCCCCTCTAGTCGAAGGTCCGCATGAGATTTATAAGCAGCTCATTAAGCCGTGTTTATCCAGTGTTTCCCGGCACCTTGTAGCATTTAGGTATACATATGTAGATGACATAACGACTATACCAAATAGTTGGTTGGCCTATGTTTCTAATGTCTGTTGGTCCGGGCGAGCATTGCTAGAGTGACCCCATCCATGTATCCCTCATTCAAACTAGGTGTGCCCAACGCCATTTTAGTTTTTTTCATGGCTGATAGATCTCCGTTTGAACACGATTTCATCTGATGGAAAGTGAAGATGTGACCGACGGTCTATCACGAAGGTCTAGAAGCTATCTACCCTAGTCTTGAAGAGACCCAGGTTGTAATTAGTCGGGACAAATAGAAGCAGGCAGGGAGTTCCACTCCATTGCGGGCGAATGATGAAGGTGTAGGAAATCGTTTACTGCTATTAGAGTATTATATCTATCAAGTTAGGATGGTAGGTATTGCGCTGTGCGACTGTTGTGGAGTGGAAGGGAGATGGTGAGATCAGCAGGGGTATTTTAATTCATTCGATTCGTTTCCTATTGAAAACCGTCGGATTCGAATTCGATTCCGTCGAATCCATAAAACGCTATTTTGATTTCGTTTCGGATAGAGAATCGAAAGTATCCGAAGCGAATCCGCGGCTTGATGGAAAATGTGCGTTTACGGAGACAGTTTTGAAATGGTAGAAACTAGTAGAAATTATTATATGGAATATTTTATGGTATTTTTTGATTAGGTATGTTAAATTTGCTTCAAGAAAAATCAAGAAACAAAATCAATCACTAAATCATTGTGATTCTATGCTAAACACACGTTCACATTCACATTGATATTTAATTGTTCAAATATACTTCGTAAACATGACTTCAACTTCTTTTTTACCATTACGATGGAGAAAAGTGTTACCAATTTGACCAGGCTTTTCGCCAAATGTAGCTTATAATGAAGGATGAAGAAGTAATCATAGAAATCGCCTTTGTAATTATTACTTTTTATTCACTGTCTACGAAGAAGAAGCTAGTTCTTTTAGAACACTACATAATATACCATTATGTAGTGTTCTAGTTACAAAAACTAGCTTCTTAGAGCCTTAAAACATATTTTCTTATATATTTATTATCCCTGAAGAATGTTTTGTGTAAAAACAATACTTTAGGTTTCAAACCAAGTTTTTGTCAAAAATTTGAATCAATGTTGGAAATACTTTTTTCAAGGTCGCAACTTTTATTGATTTTAATTTTGTTTTGTTTACTTTGCTAGGGATAATAATACAAGCTAAACAAATAGAAGCTGTTAAATTATGATAAGAAACAACTAATCAATGTATTCTGTTCTATTTATTCAATAGCAAAATAAGACTTGAATCGTATTGTTTACATTTTTTGTAAACAAAGATAGGTAGGTAGGTACCTATCCTAAAAAAATAATCATAGGCAGAAAATCATCACTATTAAATAGATTCCTCTCATATTCTCTCGTTTCTATTAATAGCTACGATTTATCCTTGAATTGAGCCTTAAATTTTATGTAAACACGAACAAAAACTATTGGCGGAATCGTTTCCTTCAGGGATACGCTGTCGGAAACTCGCATAGCATGGATTCGAATTAGAATGTCAAAAGTATTCGAATCCGACAGTTTAAAATACCGTTCTTCGTCACATGTTTCCGATATCGAATCCGTAGGCCTTTCCGACGAATCAAAATACCCTGCAGATCACGTGACCATTTTCCGAAAGGTATCCTATAAAAGTTTCTGTGCGTAGTACATATAAGAACAGTAACCATCTCTTGGTCGAATTTTGATTTGTCTTGTTCTTTGGCATTATCGAATATTGGGTCTTAAGTCGATACGTTAACTTCCAACTTTGACTGGAATACTTATTTTGTCTGTGGTAGGAAAATACTAGTGTTTTTGTTTATAAAAGGTAATTTTTTGGAAGACCGAAGTGGTGCGTCGGACAAAAGGTCCGTGCGACGCAGGAGGTTGCAGGTTAGATTCTCGCCTTGGTACAAATGTTTGTACGACACGCAAAAATTGCTTCTGGGTGATCTGGGTCATAGCAATCTGTATAAATCATGTATAAAAAAATATTTATGTAACGTACAGAAGCTCTGCCAAGCTTGGGGCTCTGGGAATAAGCCTATGGAAAGTCCAAGCATTAAAAAAACGTATTTGTTTGCCAAGATAAATGTACAAATCATCTGAAGTGGTGATGTTGCTAGCCGAATCTGTGCCAATTAAAGACAGATAAGGTTCATTATTGGGAATGGTTATTATATACCTACCATTTACAATCAAAATCAAAGTGCTTTATTTCCTTTAGATTTTACAGGACAAAAAAAAGTCGAAGAGTCCAAGCTCTTCGACTTTTTTTAACTGATTTACAATTACAATTAATTTGTATCTACGAGTATCTATCTATTGAAATTGAAAATGACCTGTCTCGTGTTGTCAAGCTAGAAGCATATTAAATCAAAGGATAGGAGCATGAGAGACAGTAATATTGAATCTTTAACTACCTGACTTATTCATGCAATTAAGCTTCAAAATTCCGTCTTAGTCTATCAACAAAATCTCAAAGCAGCCACAACTATTTGCGAAGGCCATAAACCTTTTTGTAAAAATAACGAGGCTATTTTGATGTAAGAAAATTGAACCGTTTATCTCTTGCGGATTGGCGAGTTCATAATGTCGTACGTAATTTGTATTACCGAAGCGTACTTACTATGTAACTTTTGCCGTAGTACTAGTTATTCTGTGCGTTTGCGTTTAATGTCAATGCACAACACCGGTATGGTAAGGTATGTCAGAGTTCTATATTGATACAGTTTTCTGGCTTGCCTTATTTTAACTCGTTTTTCGGTTTTTCTCGTATTGCGTTGAAAAGTTTTATAGTGAACTGGCTTCTTCCTTCTTCCCTTGGCTTCTCACTCATATTTAACCTCATAGATTCATTATTTCGAGGTATAAAACTTCTTAATAATTAAGAAGTTTTATTTTTTTATTTTCATAATAAAATACTATAGCAGCAGATTTATGTTTATTTTTTACTATATCTCAAAACTGCAAAATGCTACATACAGCGTTGTTCGAGCACACGCCTCAATTATCGTGCAAGGTGATAGATATCCCACTGTTTAATATCACTAGGACTCGTTCAGTAGGCTAGTCTTTTAGGCTTGAAAATAATGTTATAAAGCATGGATAAATGGTTTTGTTTTAGAGCCGGCAATCACCAAAGCTAAGTGGAGATTTGTAAAAACAGCGTTACATAACCGACATGACATGTTATTGAGATATTTTTTTATGTACCTCTGTACCTGTAGTTTATCTGATCTACAACTAGTCTTGTAGCTAAGAGAATACATTATTTCGATTCGTTTAGAATTTTGCGTTTAAGAACGTTGTGACGACACAATGTTGGACAATGAATCTCCTATCTCACAGAGAATAAGGCCCCTGTTCTTGATAAACAATGTGTAGCGATTTTGCCTCTGGAATGGATAAAATTCGGTGAGGAAGAACCGATTTTACTAAATTTTTACCCGAACGCGAATAGAGGAGGGTTACGAGGCACCCTATGTACAATAATTGAATGTATGTAGCCGTTTTCTTTGTTCCCGCGTAACAATGAAACTAATAGTCCGAATGTAACAAATGATGTGACGTTGGCTATAAATTTTGTGACGTCAGTTAAAAATGGAGATCCAACGATATAGTGGGGTCAATGTATGGGTCCAATATCTCAGTGAATATGCTTGTGTGGGGCATCGTTACAATGGCCGTTGTACTTTCCAAACCTGTTCAAATTTAAAAAGTCTACTACGGAAATATAACAAACGTTTTAAATAATAGGTAGAACTAAAACTCGACTACGTAATAATTAGCGCTCACTGCCCATCCTTATAATAGACGACCTCTGTGGCGCGTTGGGCGAAGGTCCGCCTGCGACTCAGGAGGTTGCGGGTTCGATTCCCGCCTCGGGACAAATATTTGTACGATCTGCAGATATTTGTTCAGGGAGTTCTGGTCGTTTTCTGTGTATAATAAAAAATATCTATATATGTAATAATATTGTATTATGTATATCAGTCATCTAGTACCCATAACACAAGCTCTGCTTAGCTTGGGGCTAGATGATGGTGTGTGGATTGTCCGAAAAAAAAAAAATTGTTACTTAGATAGTCGGAGGCATCGTCCCTCATTCACTGGGGTACTAGTAGGAACAGAGGCCTCCGATTATCTACGTATCAAAAGAAAAAGTACAGTCGGTGAACGCTTGTTTAAGACTTACTAAGTCGGGGTTACTAAATTTAACTTTAAATTATTTATTATCAAATTCAGAAACAAAGTCAGTCCTTATCATTCGCTCCTCGTAATTACAAAGACCTGGCGTCAGTTGTTTTATTAGCTCTGTTTTACTTGCACCTAGCAAACTCAGATTAAGATTCAGATTCAATAACTTTATTTCTTTAGGCTTACAAAATAAGCACTTAGACAAGTCAAATTTCAAACAGATAAATTATTATAAAAAAGAATATGTTATTGATTTCTCTTCACTTCAATTTTTTGTCCACTAGTGGAAGAAGTGAAAAAGAAACCACTAGTACATTCATATATAACTTATGTGTCTAATACAATGTTTTTTTTGCCTATCTAAATCTAAGTTTAGTGTGATTTAGATACATGTCAATAATTATTAAAATACATATGGATATGTAACTAAACACAACATTCATTTTCTTACATGCTATTGTCGGTGTGGAATGGAGCGACATCTGGCCAAGCATTAGTATCATTAACGTAATCATCTCTCTTGTATCATCACTCTTGTATGTGGAAGAGTTAAGAAGATACTTTCAGGTTGCGAATTCTCTGCTATGAGCAAATAATGCTGGACCACACATCATTATCTAGCTAAGCCGGATAAACCCCGAGCTAAGCAGAGCTTTTGGTTAAGGTACTAAATGATTGATATATATGACAAAATGCAATAGATATTTTGTACTTTACATAGCAAATACCTATAACATTTATTTATTTGCTGATAGTACAAACATTTGTCTCAAGGCATCTGCGTCGTAGGTGGACCTTCGCCCGCCGCGCTGTAGAGGTCGTCAATTAAAACTCAAACAACGTTTACAAGAAATCAATCAATTTGACCGAATTTCAGATATTACCTAGCTCAAGTTTCCATATGGCTGTTTATTTGTTAACATGTTGACTTGTTTATATTACATGCCTTGAATTCCATTACGTCGTCGTGGGCAGGATCCAATGTTGTGCAGACAGCGCAACTTTAGTTTAAGAAACTGTCAACTTTTTAATATTTTTCGGACTACGCTTGCGGTTAAGGAAGTTTATATGTAAACGAAGATGTTTAGAAGTGATACAAATATAGCTTGCGAGTAGCCTGTTGCCAGAATAGGTCCTCTGTCTGATTAGCCCCTAAGTGCATTCCGGCTAGCTAGACCTCTGCTTAAAAGCGTTTGCGAGTCACGACCACTTTATAGACATTTTCACTTAGACATCGAGTACAGCCCAGCCCTGATATTTTATTGACATCAATGTAGAGTTATATGAGAAATAATTGTAACTATTGTATTTATTTATGAGAATATGTGCTTCTATTTTTACAGGCGTGATCAAAACAAACACAGTACTTACATGGTATTAACATAAAAAATAAAAGAAATAAAAACTAAATTACATTAAAAAAAAACTGAGTTTCCATTGAAAGTGTTTACAATTAAATACCTACTTATCATTATAACATAAAAATACGTCATACCTATATATTGGTTACTGTACTATACAGGAAAAAAAACCAGAATCCAATAAAAAATACTCGATAAAACTTAAAAATTCTCCCTTTTTCTACCTTAGTATAATAACAGATAATATATACTTCTATACTAATATTTTTATAAGGATGAAAGATTTTATTGTTTGTTTGAATTGAATAAGCTCCGAAACTACTCTACCGTTTTGAAAAATTCTTTCACCATTAAAATCCTTAAATTTCCTTAAATTTCCCTGACGAAATATTTTCAAAAAAGTTACAGTTCCGCACGAAAAATTAAACTTTTGTTAAATACCCGTGCGAAGCCGGTGCGGACCGCTAGTATAATATAAATAACATATATAATGTAACACAAAAGAATATCGCCTCCTTCGGCTAGCAGATTAGCTAGAAAAGTACATTGTTGTAGCTAACACTACCTATAGTATTGAATTGGCTGTCTACGCAAATATATTGATGTGTAAGTATTAGGTACATCTAATGAAACGCACACAAGAAACGTCAGATTTTCAGGTGATAAGTCAGTGATCCTTTTTCACTGTCTCAAAAACTTAATCATACTGTTCTGAACCATCTGAATGATAGTATCGAAGCTGTAACCCGTAGTGGCACTATTTTTCTTTTAATGCTGAACAATCCGTAAAGCATCGGCTAACCGCAAGCTAAGCAGAGCGTTATATATTGGTACTCGATATCTGATATACCTACATAATACGATATATTAAATAAATAGATATTTTTAATACCTAGTAAAACTACTACCCCGAAAAATATCAGTAGATCGTACAAACATTTGTCCTGAGGCTGGAATTGAACCTGCAACCTCTTGCGTCGCACGCGGACCTTCGCCCACCGCGCTACAGAGTTCGTCTTTCTTCTTTTGTCGATATTCTCTTTAATATTTCATTTAGAAGGCAAAAGCCATGTTCGTTTCTTTTCTCAATTTAATGATCTGCAGTCGCGAACAATCCCTAAGGTATCCAATAAAGTAATTTTCACAATCTTCAAATCAGATTACGTTCAAAGTGATCACGGTACCCTTGGGGACCAGAGAAAATCTTATTACCTACAGGTGGGACCTGACTGAGTAGCAATCACAACTTGCGATCGATAAGGCTCAGTTCTGCATTCCACGTTTTTAATTTTTTTACACCTTTTTGTCTACATATGAACTTACCTAACCAGTTATATGCGTACGTCCAAGCATACTTAGATAATTTTATTATATTCAAGGTTGGTAATTAATATAGTACTTACATACAATATTATTTTTTTTTGTATAAGATTTGACCCATTTAATTCTATATCATGTTTGAAGTTTAGGTAGGTTTAGATATTTCTGTACCGGCGATACCATTGTTTGATTTCATCCAAATGTGCGCAAAATTGGCGAAGTGTTATGTTATGAATGATTCACAGGGTCGTGTGCCCCTTTAATCCGTAATAACTCGGACCTTCCTTTGTGCTTCGAGAGTGTGCCTGTCTCATACGTGCAAAGAACTAAACAAGGCTTTGTGTCGGCCGAATGACGTCTGACTTACCCGGTCTTGGGCCTTGGGCAATAAATAAGTAAAACAACGGTATTCATTCAAACATATTATGTTATATTGTTTGTTTTTAAATATTTTTGGTGCTCCATTTTTTATTTGTGTAGTTGTTTAAATTATAAATTATAATACTAATAATAGAGTAGGACTCGCAAACGCGCACGGCCTCCTTTAATGGGCAATGAGGAGCTCCGCGCGATTTCCGAGGCCCGGGCAATGAGCTCGGCGTAATAAATAATACAAAAAGAATTTAAGGAAGGACCATCATTAGATGGTTTTCACACACTCACACGCTCCACACGCTAACAATCTTACATGTACACAATATCACTAGCTATACAGAATGCGGCCAGCGAGGCCGCGTGCACTGAACCGTAGATGTGTAATGCGCGGTAGGGTATTCACTCGAAGTGAGAGCCCTTGAGCTTCTTTAGGGCGTTGGTGAGGTGCAGCATCTCGGTGTTGAGCTGCCACACGAGTGTCTCCAGCTTGTCCACGGAGTCGAGCACCTCAACACGCTCCGTGTGTGGGTTGAAACGCACTTCGAACGGTCGTGACATGGTCGACACCCAGCTCCTGTAAACACGAGACATTCGTAACCATTCCTCATTTAACTGGCTAAATCATTACTCTGAACACAATTGACCCTCAAAGTACCTGAATTTTCCTTTGGCATCTTCGAAGCTCTCGGCTACGTAGTAAACGGGCTGGTACTCCTGGTCCTGGTAGGGTTGTATCGATGTGGTGGCCGGCTCGAAAGGTCTCAGCTCTGGCTTATCGCTTAGCGCGTGCAAGAGCTCGCCAATAGAAGACAAAAGTGCAGCGCCGTATGCCTTCACTTGGTTGTCCTCTTTGCACAGGCCAAATTCAACGGTAAACCAGTACACCTGCACAAACAAATATTTCTCAAACCACTTCACTATAGATACGTTCCTAGCTGGTTGGGTATTGTTTTGAATCTATTTAATCTCGCCATGGCAAGGGCCCGTAATGATTAACAGAAATTCGCAATAATATAAAAGAATGTTAATAAAAACAAAACTTACAGTAGAGAGCTTTTCTATTTCCGAATCAGATGCACCGAGAGAAGCCAAGCCGATTTCCTGGGAGAATTGTGCGAAGCTCGGATCAGCCAGCAGAGGGATGTGGCCGAGAAGCTCGTGGATGCAATCGCTGCAAAGAAAATGAAGTTTAAATTTGAATATTGTCAATTTCCTAAGCTTTCACGAAGGAAATTGCGCAATTTGACTTCATAGCGGCTAGAAACCCATTATTTTGCTACCTATCGATCTACTCGAGGCTGATGAAATTGTTGTCGTCCACTAACACTGTGAACTACTAAGGAAGTTGCTGTAGTTCAATTCAATTAGGTAGGGAAGACATTTAACAATATTACAGTTCCATTAGTTGCGCAGCGCAGAGCTCTTTGTAGCAATTATTTTACCTTTCGATAGCATAAGTACCTTCTATTTTAGATTTCTTGTTTATTTTATATATTTCTTAAAGAGAAAAGAAGATGTAGTACTAGATATTCTTATTTTTGCTCAACATTTTGTACCGTTTACCAATTTTACTCAGGCGTTAAAATTACATTATTCTTGGAATCGGAGTATTTTGTAGAAAAAATTATACAAGCTTATCATAAAAAGTAATAAATATAATTTGAAAACTGAGGTAGATAGGCTATTTATATTATATATATTTTATTATATTTTATATATATTTTTTAAACTTTGTGTTGGCTCAATAATAATATATCTAATAATAACTATCATAATTCCAAGATTTTTTGAGTCGACAGATTCGCATTTCTAGCAGATGAAATTATGTTATCTTGTCTATAAAATCATTCTGCCATCCAGTCTACATTCACGTACTAATAGATAAATTATCATCGAAATCACTTTACATCACATCGTGACTTTTATCCGTGGCAAAAATATATTATTTCCGCGAATACTCTAAATAATTTCCGGACATAGAATCTCAAGGGTATAAAAAACGCGCTTCATCGCAGCGTTAACTAACTCACAAGACTAGTATGTACTCGCTTTACATTAAACAATTAACACGATTTTAACAAGGCAACGCGCGAGTAAAATCCTTGACTCAAAATTAAGTGAACCTGAAAACGCAATCGGTGAATTTGAAGGCGGTAGGGAAAATATAGTTTTTAGAAAGTAGTTACTTACGGTTCAGGTGTGTGGAAGGGAGAGTTGGCGTGACGGATGTACTGTGTGGACTGGAAGACGCGGAAGGCGAGCGATGCCAGGAAGTCGCGAGCTGTGAGCAGGCCCGCGGCCGGGCGCAGGGAGAAGCCGGTGTGCTGGCGAAGGAAGTTGCTAACTGCCTCGAGCTGGGGAATGCAGTGCGGGACGAAGATGTTAGCCGCCTGGAGCTTGCCGAAGGCATCCTTGTACTCTTTGCAAGCATGCTTGGGCATCAGCTCTACCACGGAGTTGAATACTCGCTGCCAAGTCGAGTTCTCGATCTCGGTGTAAGACATCGGGGGGATAGGGTCTCCGTATTTGTAAGCGAACGCCACTTCCGCTATCTGCTTCCTGCGCTCTCTGTAAACCTTGTCCGCGAAACCGGGGTGGTTCATATCCAGCTCCGGCTCGTACATAATCATGAGATGGTTGCAGTTATCGAGATCGGAGGCGTGGCGGGGGAACCAGGGGGTCTTGCTGGTAACATTGTTTTCGGTGAGGAGGTTCACTCCAGCGAAGGAGGTCGATTGGCGGAGTGATCTTATGAGGTGAAGAAGGTTGACGCGAGACATGCTCACTTTGACGAGTGCGTCAAATTGAATGCCTTCGACTTGGGAGGGGCGAGTTTCGAGGTGGAGCACGCAGCCTTTATAGTTCTCGATGGTTTTGAGAATGCGAGCGAGGGATCCCATCCCGTCTCGCATGCGGAGGAGCAAAATCGCTTGCTGCACCTCCTGCTCGGCCTCAGCCGATTCGGCGGCAGCGTTCTGCAGGATCACCTCCTCTTCCGTCAAAGTGTAATCTGGAATTTATTTATCTATTTAGTTAAACGTTTCTTCACGAACTAGTATAAGTACAATGACCAGTATAATATAGGTAATAATTAAGAAACTTAATTAAAGCAATCAATGTGTAGAGTTCAGCTATGATATAAATTTATAAAATACTAACCATCATTGGCTTTCCCGGCGTCATCCCCTATATCTGCATCGGCTACAACGAAAAAAAAATAAAACATAAAAACAAAATAAAACTCAATATAACAAAATGAACCAAACAAATAGGTGTTGTAATAAAAAAAATAAAAGATAAATTACCCAGGTGTCCATTCTTTGTTTCGTCCTGTTGGGTGCCGTCTTCAACAGTTGGGGAGTTATTTCCGTTGCCAATGAGCATATCATCTTGGATGTAATCGGATTCCAAGCCAGAGTCTTTGAGGGTAAAAACAAAAATGTAAATAAAACAAAAAAGAAGCGATAAAACAACAAAACTACTACAGAAAATACGAGAAAGAAACTGACTAGTGGAAAAATATATGAACCTATTTCATTCTGGATACTTAAAAGAAGAAGGAGCGCCTTCTTTTTCAGTAGGTAGAGGAGACTTACCATTGGCGCGGGCGCGAGCCTCTTCGAGCACACTTTGCTTGGTCTGTTTGACAACCAGGGTCTCGAAGCGGGCGTCGTCTACAAGTGATCGACGGCGTGAAGGATAACCGTTCTGTAATAAAATAAAACAGGTATTCGTAAAAGCATTAAGTTTGTAGTTATACCAACTTCAATGAGTTATAGGTACCTACTTTAATGAACCTGAATATTTTTTTCACTATTTCTTTTGCAAAGGTGATAAAAAAATGAAAACGCATGTTACTAAGATTTGATTATTTGATAACACCACCAATTAAAGAATCATAAATAAATAATAGGTGCCTGTTATTAGCCAATAAGCAAGGTATTGCCATTAAAAACTTGAACTACGTGCCTTAGTTTTTCTGGTTACCTAGGTTACTAAACAATATCACCACTATAATAAAATAAGGTTGTTAAACCGAGATCGTTTTTTTTTTTAAATTAATTCGACCTTTAGGAAAAGAACTCCTCTTTCATTCCCTTGTTAGTAAAAGCTTTAAAATACTTCTGAACAGAAACGTTCAGCTTAGGATCAAAGAAAGGCTAAAAATAGCGGTCGTCTTCTAAATCCTTATAAATATAGAGCGGTCAAATCACATTATATTTCATACGGGAGCGAGAATTGCTTTTAAGAAGTTCCTAAGCTTATTTCCTGCGCGTGTCCGGGGGTAAGTGCTGCCATTATATTCCCGCCTTCACACCCGCCGGAAACTACGCTATACGATTGAAATCCCTTAAAAGGATCTTAAGGATCTCGAGGAACTGAACTTTCTGAACCGCTGAGCTCGAAAGGAGCCAATTATTACAACTGACGCGCACTTTGCGAACAATTCACAATTGCCCAAAGTATTTAGTAAAGTACGCAATAAATCTTACTCGTTGAAGTCCGTGTCAAAGACTTTCAAAAAATTCCTTTCATTCCTGAAAATTTTATTGGTGTTTTATAAGACATTATATTACAGATAATATCAACATATTACGCAATAAAATTAATTCATCTCAAAGGTTGCCTGAAGATTGATTTTTGATAGATTCTAAATGTCTTTGAGATGTATTAAAAGGAGGTTATGTAAAATTCAAAGTCGAATTCGATTAACCAAAACTCAAAAATGTAATTCTAAAACAAGTTTTTTCAAAGTTCCTTATGAATTAATTAAATTCGTGAGGCTTGTATGAATAATGAGAACTACGCATTTTAAATTTTCCATCCTGCTGGGAAACCCTATTTGTGCATAAATGCGGGCTAAGCGAATTTGGAGGCAAAGTTTCAAGAGTGAATTACGGGCTTTGCCGCCGGCGTGTATGAATTTCGCACGCCTAGCCTATGTCATTACCAGCGCAATTTCCGTCGCCTAGCGCTGAGGAGCGCACGCGGCGAGACCTAGCATTTTCCACTAGAGTGGCCGTGCTGGCCTATGTATGTCAAGGGTTAAGCTAATCGCACTCCATTGTTAACAAGCTCCTGAAATGCACTAAGAAGGTAATCGTTCGACCTAAAACCACCTCAAACATCAAAGATAATTGCTCTTTGAAATTAATCTAGGCTATTCTATTCTATTGTTTGGTTTTTATTGGATTGCTGTTGTCTATTTATTGTTTTATTGTAACACGTGTTCGTATTACGCATTGAATAGTTATAGTGGCAGGATTGCGGAAACTAGAGTTAAAAGGTTCGCCTAACTGGAGCGGGTAGATTCGGAATCCGGTTAGTATAGCCTTGGTGTGCCCAAGTGGCCACTTTACCATTCCAATCCGAGCGGCAATTAAGCCGGCCACTGATCGCTGAACGTCATGTCCGTCCCTCCATGCGCTCTCTTGTTTGCATCAATCTAATTAAAAACTCATAATATGACAATCGTCCCATAGTTGAATAAGGAATCCAATTTACATCGGAAAGGCGTATTTTTCATCAAAACTTACTCAGCATTATTTCATTTGAATATGCTATCGTATTTGACGCAAACTAATTAATCTGAATATCTGATTATTATGCACGCTGTTGGATGCCTACGCCCATGGGCAAACGGAAGTGGTAAGATCAGCTTTTATTACCTACCCAACTATGTAAACGAATATAAAGTCATTTGAACATTGACCGTCAAAAACATCAACTAGGCCAGTTAATATCTCATGATTTATTCAGTTAATTTAGATGAACGTGGTTTACGTAGCAATAAAAAAATATACTACATATTGTAATTCAAAACAACAAAGGAGATCGACTGAATCCTTGGTTCCATTGATTTAAGAAATGCAGTTGTAAGTAATATGTAGTTCCTATTTAGGTTCGGTTCTAAGTTGAAGGGCTATAATGTCATGTGAGACAAGATCTCTGCAAATTGCAGTGGACGCGGTGAGCGTGCTGCCTTGCATTCCGACCTTCGATGGTCAAGGAAATACAATCAGTTGCCAATTATAAAACACACGTTAATATTATAAATGTTTGTGATAGGCCTGGGTATCGCACAGCGTATGAGCTACTTGTATAAATTACATGATCGCATCGCTTATCTAGGCATTAAGCAGGTTAGGTCTATTGGGTTAGTATTAGTTTACATATTTTATCTTAAAACTGTCTGTTTGTAGAACCTATCGGTTTTATAATTAATATTTCGCAAAGCTACATACAAAATACTTTACCTGTAATCTATTGTAAGCAACCACAGATTTTATGCACAATCCACGAGATAACTAAGAGTTTAATAATTGCATTGGAATTGGAACCATGAAGTAATGATTACTAGTGACGCCTTGAATATTGACAATGCTAATAATCTTCCTTGAAACAATGATGCGTTTTTTACGACGTAATAGTCATTACCTACTCTGAAAGGTCAGTGTTTGCGAGAATCAGGCTGTGATTTCTTATTCGACGGTAATATGCCTCACAATGGCCAATTTCTTTATAATTGTTCATTTATACGTTTATGTAATATGTCACACGATATGATACAATTTCGTTGAGAAAGTTTACCTTTTCGAGTTATACCTACTTGTGCAAATTAAATATGGATACAGAAGTCCTTTTGTAGTATGTAGGTTTATATGCATAAAGTTTTGCCGAAAAGTATACTTACTTCATGATATGATTTGTTTTTAGTTTAATCTTGATAGGAAACTCACTTCCACAAGAATTATTCGACAAAACAGAATATTTTCGTCCGTTTCAAATTATGCTTGAAATCTGGATTTTCAATGGTTTTGCCTGATCACGTTTTGTACTTTGTTACCTATTTCATAAGGATGGTGTACCTACTGAATAATTATAAGATTGGGTAATTATTGGTTAGCATAAAGCATGCATAAGATTTCCATATCTCTATTATATTTTCTTTAAAAGAAGATAACGTAAAAAGGTTTTATGATTTAAGCGGTTATTTTAATCATGAGATAAAATGTTTCTAAAAAGTTAATTTTCAAAATTTATTAATTTTATGGAAACCAAAATAACACGTGGGTAATATATATATATTCTTATATTATTAATCGTGTTCATTAATTTATTATTACGAATTAAGTGCCATCGTTTATTATGTTAAGGTTTTTATTTAAATTTTGAAGTTCAAATACCTTTTGTATTTATTTTATACTACTAATCGCAGTATTTGTATATGTTAAACGTTTCTGGTTTATCATGTTCATTGTTTTCGTTTTAAACGGATAAGTAACGATAGATCACGAAAACTTAATCGATTTGCGGTAAAACTAGGTAGTTATAAATAAATAAATAAATACGTTGGACAATACAATACACACAACATCATCTAGCCCCAAGCTAAGCAGAGCTTGTGTTATGTGTACTAAACGACTGATATACATAATACAATATATAACATAGATAGATATTATTTTTTATTTATATAGAGAACCCATCTGTAGATTATACAAACTTTTGTTAATTTTTTTTAAATTAACAGAATTGCTATTTTTAAAATTTATCAAATGTTATTGATAAATCTGACATTATAATTTATTGTATTTTACAACATTAACAAGCCCCTGTTATTTATTGTATTTTAAGTACCTCAAACATTAATTTGTCGGCATCGTTTTTGTTAAATCCCTGTTTAAAGAAATCTTGCGGATAGTACCCAAATATGTCTTTGAAAGTCAATGCGAGAGATACGCTACTCAAATGTTTACCTTTGTGCCTTGCTGAGACTACTTCTTAAATAATATTATCATTAGTTTTCTGTGTTTTTATCATAGACTTTAGGACTAAATGTAATTAAGTGGGACTGCAAATCTTAAATTAACTTTTGTTTTCATGATCGGTCACATTGTTTACTTTGGTATGGGTTTAATTACAAAATCGGCTTCCCGATAAATTCACTTTTTTATATTAAATATTCCAAATGACCGGCCACGAAAATGAGGTGATGATGATCCTGTTATGATGAATGATGGAGTCAGCAGGACGCGGGTGGAGCCCGTGTCCTGCCGCGGAAGGTGAGGGCGCCTCACCTCGATGCTGTAAGACTTCTTGATGGCGAACATTTCGCGGTTCTTCTGGGCTGCTGCGACGGCCATTTCTTCTCAAATCACTTCACTGGTTACGATGGGGCCTGAACTAAGGTTCACTGCGCGTTTAGCTAGCGTGTGTCTGCGAGAGCTTTCGGTCACGACCACGGGCTTGTGCCTGTCTGTCTGCGACTCGAGCAGTCGGATTACTTGAGCTAACTAAACTTTGGATTGCAAACAGACCAATGCATGATGACCGTTCGCAAGAACAGTTTAAATAGTGTTAGGCGCGCGCCTCCCACCCCGCAGCGCCTTTCGTCGCGCATGCGTCATCAGCCGCGCCGCGCGCGCCCCTTGCGCCCTCTACCTCTGATCGTGCACCTCCTAACCCTCAATCAACCCCTTTTGCTGACATTTGGAGCACCCTCATCCACTTCAAATACTTCAATTTATTTAAAATTCTTAAATAAGCAGTTTATTCGTAGACCTTATAATGTAAGTAAGTACTTGTCGATCTGGTAAAATACGTATGTTGTATCCTATTTTACAATATATATCAGTCTATAAATAATGCAACGAAGATCTCACCTCGTATAATAATAACGATCAAAGCAAAGTTTATTGAATAATCATGTCACCCTAATTAGGGCAAATGAACTTGAGTATTATTCCATGGTCTATGTAGTAGGTAGAATTTAAGTGACATTTTTTTTCAGATGCTCAGCCATTGTCTTTATTTTATAGGATGTTGGACCAGTCTTTCTTACCCTAGGTCATGAAAGAATAGGTACGTACTTACCTAGCTGTGTGCGAAAAATCGTCTTGATTAATGTAGAAATGAGATTCTCAGTTACCAAGTTATGAGGTTTATCATCACTAAAAAAATAAGAGATTATAAAAAAGCTAAATTGATACAGTTTAAATAAAAAGATTAGGAATTTATAGACTGTCGGAAATGAGTTTTATCTGAATAAGGTTTGTTTGTGGTTTATTCATTAAATGTTTACGATTTTCGAATCGTTCGTGAGAACATTGCGGCGTAAATAAAATATATAATAAAATTAATAATTTCATAAACTAGTTCGTTTATTTGCATCTCGCACAAGTTGGTTGGTATTTAAACCCAGAAACATAGTAAATAATGCCGGACAATCCACACAGCATCACCTAGCCCCATGCTTATCAGAGCTTGAGTTATGGGTACTAGATGAATGATATACATAATACAATATATTACCTAAATATGTAGGTAGTTATTTTTTTATACATACTCGTAGAAAAGACCAGAACACCCTGAACAAATATCTGATCAGATCGTACGAAAATTTGTCTGAGGCGGAAATCGAACCCGCAACCTCCTGCGTCGCAGGCGGACCTTTGCCCACCGCGCCACAGAGGTCGTCAGAGGTCGTGGACGCGAGAACAAATTTGCCTCCAAATCATCATGCCGTATACATAGAAGTAGACAAGATGCCGTAAGCCCAACTGTGGTAATTCCGGCACCCCGGGTTCAGTTTTGTACTTACTGTAAAGAGTTGTGTCACGCTGGTGACCTTATAAATAGATACTTACATCGACAAATAATGTTTGAGTAAGTACTGGAATAGTCTACGTATAATCATAATTTAATCAATGAAATATTTTCCATCTACATGAAATCCTTGATTGTCTCGCAGTAAAAAAGTAGAGCGGGTACTCTCCTCTTGTTAAAACTGAAGACTGAACTGAAGTCCCCTTTTTGAAAGTAAATCCGTCTTTGTCTCAATATAAAAGATTCTAGTAACTACCTTCCTTAGATACTTTAAGAACGGTAACTCTAGAATCCTGGATTATGCAGGTACGCTCGGGATCCAATGAGTAGAGTATTATACTTTATAAGAATTTTATATACGCCTTGTTTATAAAATCTGTATAAATTAAACAAGAGTATAAAAAAATACTCTCCCCCTTTGCCCTTGGGCTTTGAATCCCCCATCGGCAAAGTTCTTGCAAAAACAAATAAAAAATTATAAGTTGTGGTTACTTTTTTGGCATAGTATCTTTAAGGACCCGGCGCCAGAATTACCTGCATTAATATTTTGAGTAGTGGTAGATTTGGTTATGAAATCTCAAGAATATCTGAGATAAGCATAAGCAACTACCTAAGGATTCCTTGAGGACTTTGGCTTTTCCTTTTCAAGAGTCATTAATTACGAATGGGGCGTTTTAAGACTTTTCCCACTTCTTTTTCCTATTTGTCATCAAATGACTTTACCCGACTTGTATAGATGGCAACTGCATGAGTGGACCACTAATGATGAATAACTTGATAATAGGTGAATAACATAAACCGACATAAAATTCCAAAAACACAGTTAATTAAATGTAAATAAATAGCCACTAAACAAGGAATCAATAAAAAATACAATTCAAGCCATTTTCCTCTACGTCATCACAACTTAGTGACGTATTAGATTCCCAGAAGGCAATGACAAATAGTGGAGTTTTTTGCTAACGCCTGTACTTTACCTCGGACCTTGCCTGTAATTTACCAAGGGCTCAATATTCCTGCCGTTGACTAGAACATGCTACGATAGGTTTTTAAAGCTGTTTCCCTAACTTTGCCACGTGCACTGTTGACAAAGCAAGTTGTCCTTGGTCGAGAAACATTTAGTTGGTCTATAAATTAAATGTTATACGTTTAAGGAACAGTAGTACATTTCAAGTTACGTTTTTGAGAACCTTTAAGAAACATGTACAGTTTTTTAAAGTTCACCCCACTCTATATTATTACGATCATGTATCGTAATAATTTGGTAAATACCTGTTATGTAAGTTTCTTAGGGAAAGAAAGATAAAATGACTACTTTTCCTTGTTTAGTGTCGAAACTATTGGTTATTTTATACCCTGCGTAAATCATTGCGTAAATAAGGAAAACACACCTGTCGGAATATAAGGTGCTAATCTCCACCGCATTTCCTCGTTTTCGTATTCGATACTTACGATAGGAATAAACCAGAGGATCGCCGTCGGCCCCGGTATTTCCAAGTAACTGACGCTTACCGTTTCAAATTCAACCAGAAAACAGAAAGTTAAATGGACGCTTGGGGAATCCCTCCGAGCGTGGGGTATCTGTCTAAGCCAGAGCCAGCCAGCCTGTACGTCACAACATGACTCACTTCGTATGCACGTTACAAAGCAAACTTGACCTATCGATGTTATACATCAAATATGATGTCGATAGAGTTCATAGTGCTATATTTATGAGATTACGATTTGTAGTATTTTTTCCGTAGATTCCCAGTAAAATAAATAAATAATATCGGAAATCTACACGCGCATTAAAAAGGACTAGGATCTTAATTCGCCTGGGTTAAGATATGTGTTATATTGTATGTGTGTCTACTTTATTGGATATATTTACCAATTCTAATCAGATTTGATGATTTTTTTAAGGAGTGGAGAGAATGACCCAATTCATTATTCTTGACGGATTAAACTTTGTCCTTTGTCCTTAAAAACATAAAAAACCTACGTTCAGAAATTTGAAGTCGGTTTTGAATTTTATTTTAAAAAAGACATCAAAATTTAACCCACTCGTCAACAAAAGGGAGACCTTTGTGTCATACCGTGTAAATCAGTTACTAATTCTTGATTTATCTTTGATTAAGTCATGTTAAAAGCAGGTAAACTAAAGTAAAGTACTAATAACCTTACAAAGGCGCTCTAAATAAGAATTATTAAAAATCTTATTCGCCTTTTGATCTATCCTACTAAATGAAATAATTTCTAAATAGATCGAGAATCTCTATCTCTTGCTTCTTGGACAAGAAATGTTCAAGAAGCAAGAGATAGAGATGTCTTGATAAAACAAACCTTCCACCTTTTGTAGTAATAAAACGTACATAATCGCAATATCATTAGTCATTCTAGAGGGCAATGACAGGTGAAATAAAATTGAAAAAGAATCCAACAGCCAATGAGAGCTTGCAAAGCAAAATAAGAATAAAACGCACTCCCTCACTTGTATGATCTTTTACTTGTCAACCAACTTTAAAAAAGGAGAATGTTCTCAATCAGTCCGAATGTTTTTTATTCGCTAATTGTTATGCAAAATTGATGATTCGTTTGTATAAAAATTGCTTCCGAAAAAATAAAATTATTAAAATTACTAATAAAAGTGTCGGTGTTCAAGCATCGAAAAAGGTAGGTATTTAATACTAAAAACCTTTAAATTCTAGTTACAAATTTTGTAAAAATCAAGTTTTTGATAACAACACAACTGTTGTTGGAAATAAAATATTCTAAAAACTAAAAAGGTTTTTACAAATGCTATTATGTTGATAACTACGGTCGTCATCAAATACATTAGCATCAGGAAAATATTTTACGATAACTCTCCAGCGATTATGCAGGCGTGTTAAGGCTGATTTAAATCAACCTTTAGGTAGATTCAAATCAATGAGCAACTGATTAAAATAACCAATAGTACTTAATATTGGATAGTCCAGCATAACTATTTACTAGCTGTCCGTCCCGGCTTTGTTTGGTTATATTATTACCTTCTATCCCTAACTTTTTAGCTGCAAAGGGCTTTTTGACATTGATTATCGCACTTTATTTTTTGACATTGATTTTTTATTTCGCTCTCCAGTAACGAATTGTGAAGTTTATGACACTTAATAACGACACGTCATAATAAAAGTAGTTGAATATATGGTTTCATTATTGAAGTTTTCATGTGGATCGCTGAATTTTTTGAATATAGCCTTTGCTCATCAGGGATATACATTATCCCATTCATATACATTATGCATTCTATTGGTGAAATATTTTTTCATATCGGTCCAGTTGTTTCGGAGCCTATTCAATTCAAACAAAATCAACAAATCTTACCTCTATATAAATTATTTATTGAATTGAAGATTTTTGAAATGAAATAAAATAGTATTTATTTGCATAATATATGTATATATCAATGATGGTCTAAGAATAAAGCATCACTATATTAGACTTTTTTTAGTCGTGCAAATATTTATATTATTGTTTATAATTTTTTTGCACATCGACATTTATCTATATTCTTTGTCAGTCTGCTTTAAAAATATTTTTGTAATTGTCAGTAACTTAAGTAGGTACTAGGAAACTTTATAAGACAATCAGTAGTTTTTTTGCATTCAAAGGTAATAATGGCTATTATAAGTTCAGTAACAACACTGCCAACTTGATTAAGGTTTGTATGAAATATGGATCATAAAACGATTAAAAGATTATTACCGTTTATGTAACGTATATTTTTATGATCATGAATTATTGATGTTTATTCATACTTAAATGTAGACCTTAGTGATGAATCATTGATTATATTTTTATGTACCTTAAAGTGCATCTCTTTGTTTGGAGCTTATAACAGGACATTATATTATTTAAGTTCAACTTTTAAATACTTCGCACACTTTTAAATATATTATTTTTTAGTACTATAATTGGTATAAACAAATAATGTTTGTAGTAAAAAAATAATGTGATTTTTTTTAATATTAGTAAATAACATACATTACATACATACCTATAATTTAATATAACATTTACCTGAAGGCAGGGCGCTATGGCTCTCATTAAGGGAGGCCTATGTCCATCAGTGGATATGGACTGATGATGATGATGATATAGTGTAATCTAAAAGTGTTTATATGGTAATTTAAACAAAATTTAGTTTTTACTATTCATTTTCATATTTATGTGTATATCAAAGAAAATTAAAATAAAACAACCAAATTAAACAACCAAATTAGAACTAGTATTTAATAAAACAATCAAGCTAACTGCAGACTGTTGCAAACAAACTACATGTAGCTGAACTGATCCATAACAATACCAGTTGGAAGTGTACCCAGTCTTATCTTCACATGTATATGAATATTTTACTGTTCACACCAAAGTAACTAACAACAGTACCTAAACAATTCATGTATTTAGCATACCTATAATAATATTAAGGATGTAATAAATATGGATAGTTCGGCTCCTATGCTGAACAGTTATAAATAATTATAAAACGAAAGTGAAGGACCAATAGTTGTTTGCAAGAATGTAAAATATATTAGAATACCTAACCTAGGATAATGTGTTATTGCAATGCTAGGAACCCCACAGTCTAAACTGAATACTAAAACGAGAGTAAGCTTTATGAAGCTTCGCTTTTCATTAATATAATTATCTGTATTATTTGATTTGCCATGTAAAAAAATATCGGGTTCTTAACCTTCCCAAAAATCTATAGACTAGCAAAAATGCATGATCGCAAAACTCGTTTAGCCTTCATAGTTTCTGAGTTACGGAGAATTGGTAGGTTTGGTCCGTTCGTTTGGCTGACACATTGTTATGTATTTTGATACCGCGATTATTACTGTGTGTACCCACGTAGGTATTGTGATAAGTGTAATGTTATGCTTATTATGTTTTGCAGAGCGATGTGGGTCAATAACCGGCATGAGAGTAATCTGTTGAGTAGGAAGTGCATTCAATGGAAAGCGTGAGTAACACCAAATAATACTAAATACATGTATGTTTACTTTCCAAAAGCCACTAACTTCGACTAATAGTTCTTTTTTGTACGTTTCTTTTTATATGCAAGTATGTCGGAAGCATGTTTACGTTCTGGATTTATCTAAGTTTAACTTTATAATTAAATAATTTAGTACTTTTTAAACCTTAGCTGTTGAGCTGCCTCAAACTATTTTGAGGTGCCAACTCAGTCAAATCAATACCAATCGAAAGTGGGTGAAGATTTTGGCTGCATTGCCTTGCTGTATGGCGATACTGATGCGCTGCGCCAAATAATTACAAGTTATGGGTCACGCGCCGATGCGACAGTCGGTTTTATAAAATTTTGAAAATCCAGAGAGTCAAATAAGAAGTTTAGTAATATTGCTGTGCATATAATACAATCCACACAGCATTATGTAGTCCAATGTATTACAGGGCAGTTTGTGGCGAGCTGTTGGTGAGTAGTTACGAGTACACATTGGGTATCAATGGCTCCCGGGGATGTTTCTGATTCGAGAATCGACAAATCGAGAATATTGTATTACAATAATCAATATTGTCTCTGTGGTAGAAACTGAAATGGTTTATGGCCGTCTCAGTCTCTCATCCAGTATCGTAATCGCACTGCCGCTCATCGATTAGTGGACTACCACCACTACTGGACTATCTTACTATATCATCATCAGCCCATGTTAGTACATGGGCTGATGATGATGATGACTATAGCGTGACGGACCAGACCATCGAATTTCAATTTTCAATTTCGTTTTCTTGCATTTTGTGATTACGTCTCTAATTATCCTATGTATGGATGGACCACGTGCGTTTATGTGTGCAATGCGTTTTTTTCTGAACGTGAAGTTTATCTATAGGTTTTAAAGGCGTAATTGTTTATGTAGGTACCTACTTAATTGAGTGACCAATTATACTCGACTTCAAAAATCCATTAAGGGCTATTATGAGGATCGCCTTCACCACATCTCCAAGGTAACGATCAGTCACGAACAGGACAAATTTCTAAAAAAAAACAATTGAAACGCCCCGTATTTATCACGAAATTGATAATTCCATTGTTTGCTCTTTAATTGTCTACTTGAAACTTTCAAGTTTCAAGTTCTCCGGATTTGCAATCTCTTTAAAGTTAAATTTATGAATAATTTAAATTTTAAGTTGCCTAGTGTGGAGTTGGTCATGGTAGTGCAAAAGTGACCAATGACCGCCAGACGTTTGTTTTTAAATATAGCTAGCTGCTACCTCTACCACGGGTACGGTCAGTGAATATAGTTTTAATCATCTTGGCTTTGACAGGTAAGGTTGCAAAAGTATATAAAAATCAAGCAGACACAGGAACACACATAGGAACAATTGAATAATATATAAAAGTGTTCAGCAACACAGACACCCTTTTACGGTATGCGTCGTATTAATTTTCATTTTGTGGTTGATTTTTCAAGAGAGCATTGTTCTAAATAAAACAGGTAATATAGCTTTTCCGCCAAAATAGCTCACTTTCACTTAGTAATAGAGTAAGGGTTGAAATATAGTTTTTTTCCGGTTATGTAGAAGCTTTGTTCTTATCAGATACCATGTACTACAAAGAAAATTCGAAGTCGAGAAGCATCAACATAAATTTTACCTAATTTTCAAGCATCTGAGTGCAACCGTCAGTTAATAAAACGCTTGTATTTGTCAAGTTGTGAAATCTAAATAAAGGAACCGTCCAGCTAGGGAAACATCTTTTGATAGTTCCATATCATCATTCACTAAGGGTAGACTCCAAAACGAGAATTGATTCGTAGTTGGTTTTAGCGCAGGTTCAATGCCTCATGTTCGCAATACTTCTTTTTTGCTATCTTAATTACTTGTAGAAACTAGAATATAGTAAAAACCCGTTTCTTTTTGACGCGTGACCTTAAATTTACTTTTATTTTAGGACAATTAAAGCCGTTGGACGAGCCTGCACGGTTTCAATATTTTGCTTGGCGACCAGCGCCAGCTCTGAGTTTTGAGTAGGCACTTTCTATCCCATCTTGGCATAACTGGAAAGACGCAACTGCGAAGTTTCAAGGGTGGATGGACTCTCGCTTTCGGCATATTGAAGTTGCTTTAGTGGGAAAATGTAGAATATTTGAACTCTAGGTCAAGCAGGACCTGTATACTTTATTTTTTAATAATGATTCAAATGTCCTTGGTTTTTTCATTATAATAATTCGCGCTCACGTCATCTGAAGTTATAAATCCTGGTCATTAATGAGAGATAAATAAAAGGGAATTGCGATATTTTCAAAGAATTCCTAGATTTGCTTCCTCTTCTACAATTCTTCTCCATTGTTCTGAATAGTGATCTTTAATACTCACACTAAGAGGTGAAGTCTTATAATACCTGTCTTCCCTCGTTATATTAGGCAAACGAGTTTATTATTACAAAAAATATGACTCACTTGATGATGTCTTTACGAACTTTTAATGATACAATGAAACAAAAAAATCACTTAATCTCAATTATCATTTAATGAAGCTGTTGGTAGGTACTTGCTGTAATCAACGGACGCACTAGTTCTTGCTAGCTAAGAACATGTGGTATCAGAATGATCGCTGGCCGTGTTGATTAAAATGATTTTCACCGTTGCTTTGTTTATTTGTGTATGTACATTTGTTTTTGTGTCTGTATGTACGTTTATTTTTAAGTATGTACCGTACCTGCTTTGGTTTATCAGACGAAACTGCGGCTTTGTCTATTTGCTGTTAGTGGCATAGGGGCAGAAGGCCACCCGGAAATCAAAGCAAGGGAATTCCTTGATTTTAGTTAATTTTCGGTTGGCTTTTAGCAGATCACTGTATTTGTTCTCAGAATTATTTACTAATGGGTGCGTTACCCCGCTGGCATTAGTCGATCAAAGGTAAAATGTTGTCAATTTAATATAATCGAGATGGTCAATAAAGACAAAGTGGTCGCTTAAATTGTTTGCCGTTAATGAGCGATACTTCTCAAGCAGATAAGGTTTGGTCGGTTGTAAATCCACCTTGGTTCCATATTAAATGCAAAACAAGCTGTATGTCTTACCAAATCAATACAAATCAAAACTTAACAAATCCTACCAATATTTTTGTCGTAACAAAATTTTGCTTGCATAACTTGGTTATTTAGCACCATTTTCAAGGAAATATAACTATGGTGCTATGGTGATGTGATGCTGTGTTCGGCAAGTTTGTAGGTACAGTAATGTCAGAATTCGCAGAACAATTTACGTTGATAATGTACTTGACACATACATCTATCGTTTCTTCATTTTTTCTGACACTACCAAAAATCTGGCTGTCATATAAAATTAAAAAATGAGACTAACCTATTCTCATTTCATTATAGAAAATAGCTGAAATAATTTTGAAAAGCAGTACATAATTGACGGATATATATAAAAAAAAAATTAAAAACATGCGTTCAGCCGAACATAGAAACTGTTGTTTTTCGATGTCGGTTAAAAATAAAGATTAATATAGTGCTTAGTTACAGGCAACATAAATTATATCTAGTCGCCTGTACATCGAGGATAAATAATTAAGCTCTCCTTATAAAAAAAAAAAACTAATTATGCCAAGCCCCCACTGCAATCATCCCGCATTTTGATAAAAGCTAATTCTCTGGCACCATTTTCGCTATTATAAATTTCTGATTTTCTAAATGATTTATAGGTTTTTTTTTTGTTATTTATTATTTGTTTTTTTCCCGCTTAAGATGCGCGCCGTGAATTTTTTTTAGTTTTGTATTGATCTTTTTTTAATTATTAATAAATAATAATGTTGGACAATTCACGCAGCATCATCTAGCCTTACGAGTAAGTTAAGCCGTGCTATGACTAATATATCTGATATACTAAACATAATAAATACATAGGTAGATTTTTTTTTTAATTATACAAAGTAATCGACCAGAACACCCTGAACTGATTTGCCCCGAGGCGGTAACCGCGCCCGCAATCTCCCACGTCGTCGCACCGCGCCACAGAGGTCGTCATATGAAACAATAGCACGACAGCAAAAGGACAAACAGTCCGTACCGTAGCCAGGCTGATCTAGGTCTATAGTGACTAATTTTAATCTAAATATATAAATAAACACACATACAATAAATAAACTTTTCAAAAAAAAAGAAGTTAAGTATGTTTTTTTGTTTGAACTTTACTTATGTTATTAGACACACAAAATACTTAACAAAAAAACATAGCAATAAGAATAGGCGTGTGACTGTGTTGACAGATAAATAAAACGAGGCTCATGAAAACCAAGATTAAATATTTATTGATATTGTTTGATTAATATAAATTTGTTGTACAATTTTTTTCAACATTCTCCAGCTAGCACAGTTAAAAATGTTTCAATTGCAAAACTAGCTTGTATTATTTTCTATTATTTGATAATAATTAATTAATTATCATTATAGACTGAAGTAAAAAAAAATGCAAGTACATATTATACCAAGTTCGAAGAGTTTTCTAAACTAGATGATTTTAATAAATATTCTCCAGGAAACTGAACCAAAACAATTTAAAATTATAAGATAAAGATACGTATTAAATTAAATTACTTTATCGTTATATTATGTAAAATTATAGATATCGAGTAGATTTTTATTATACAGTATTGTTTCCTTATTATCAAAAAAATAATTATATCTTCGAATGTCTATTTGGATCTGAAAATAATTACTGAAATATTTTAAGCCAATGTTGTGCAATACTATGAAATCCGTTTTTATCTATTGATTTTTTGGCAAGTTAGTGATTACTACTGCCCAATCAGACTATTATGTAAATTTTAATATTGTATTATGTATATACATATGTATATGGGTACTAGATGACACATAACACAAGCTCTGCTTAGCTTGGGGCTAGATGATGCTGTGTCGATTGTTCGGCATTATTTAATTATGTAATAAAGGTTGCCGTGAGATACCGAAAATCAATTAGCTCCACCCCAACTGTACTCCTACTGGGGGTCGTAATACACTTGTAAGGGATGTCTACCGGAAGGCGATCAGCTGCCGACCTGTTTATCCCCAGCGTGGGGATTCTGAGCATCACCGCCCAAAAGACCTAATTGACGCTTATCAGGCTGGTAGATTGATACGAAATCATACCAGATCACGCATTTAAGTTTTCTACTCTATTTTGTATACTGTATGTTTTATACACATCATAATCCGAAGCTAAGCACAACTTGTGTAATGGGTACTCGATGCCTGATTAAACTTAATACTATTATAATGAATAATATGTTTTTTATGAGACCAATCAGACAACCAACCTGACAAAAACCCGCCGCGGTACAAATATTTATACGATCTGTAGATATCTGTCTCAACAATTCTGGATGTTTTCATTATTTACTCGTATGTATATCAGGTAAATAGTACCTATAAACACAAGCTTAGCTTGGATAATGATTGCACATTATATTATGGCCGTGTGGTGCCGGCATAGAATTTCACCACCCCAACTCTTCCCGTGGGTGTCGTAAGAGGCGACTAAGGGAATCACACCGGGGGGCGGGCAGCAGCGCCCTCTGCAGAACAACTCCACCGAACCGCGATCCCCAACCCGCATGCCCAGCGTGGGGATTATGGGCAATAACCCCCAAATGATAATGCCATCTATGGCGCTCATTAGGGGAGGCCTATGTCCAGCAGTGGACTATAATAGGCTGGTGATGTTGGTGTTGATGTTGACTATATTTATAGTTAAAATTTTGTGCTACTTAATTATGAACCACATTAGGTACCTAGAATTCGAATATAAATCCACACGACCTTGTGTTTTTGAAAATATTAAAAAAACTAGTTTGAATGTTATTTTTGACAGTCTAGAGCTGCTCTATATGTAAATTTTTATGTACCTTTGATTTCCGGGGTTTTTTGTTCATATTTTGACATCAGTTCGGATAAGTTTAAACACATTCGCCATTACTTTGTATGCTTAGGCGGCGGATACTCTTATCTAATGCTATTTTCTAGCTAACACACTCGTATTAACGAAACATAGATAGAAAAGTCAATGAAAAATTCAGAAACTCATTCAATCTAGTTTTCTGAATTTTTCATTGACTTTTTAACAATAATATTTCCTTTATACAGGGTGTTTGGCGGAACCAGTACCAGCTGGTATGGAGTATAGGGGATAGGGTATAGGGGAAGAATGACTTAATAGCGTCGCGGTTATTTTAAAGTTTTTTTATAAAGATGTGCTATATATATATATAGCTTTGTCATTTTTACGTTATTAAATGGCTTCTAATAATTTTAAACCCCCTAGTATGTTACTCCATTTTATCACTATCAATATTGATGTGTAAAAACACACCAATTAGTTTTTGTAATAAATGTAATCGTAGTGTTTTTAGTGTTTGGACTTCATAATAATGATGTATATATTTTGTAATAATTATTATGCATTTACGGTAAAAGGTGGGTACGGTAAATTTTATTTTCTAGAAGGTTTGTTCTTTTCAGAGTTCAGTCAGACCCACGCGTTATTTTCTACCAAGAGCGACAGCGAAATCTGAGTGGTTCTGCGGTAATCTTAGTGTTACTAAAAGTCTGCGGAATACCACGGACAGCGCGAGATCTCGAGCGAAAACCAAAAGAAATTAACGCGACTGCTCGCTATAGCAAAACCGTGTATAATCTAAGGGTCAAAACGAAAATTTTCTCTCTCGTTTCTGTGTCCCTACCTCGTCTCCGCAAGTGACATAAGGGTTGCTTTTGATTGATCTCCCTGAGCGACAGAAAAACAGACAATAGTAATTAGGCTCAACTTTATGATCGAACTGATTTATTAACTTTTATTGCGCGAACTCCGATAACGTTTATACAACCGTTTGCTAATTACTCGAACTAGTTTGTTAAGTTACGCCTTAGTGAATAATAACCTTGTTTGTTGCCGAGCAATTTACTGACCGGATGCTGTTTTCTGCGTTTTGACAGTACCTAAGTATATTTTACTTCCGCTTTTTGCTAGTCTCTTATTCCGGACAAGTTAGATTCTGTTTTGTTATTTGGACGAAACTTGGTGTCATATTGCGTTGTATGTATGGCGAGGTACGGCATTCTCGATTTGGTACTAGAATTTGCTGACATGATTCACGTAAAGAAAAAACTTCGGCTCGGTTTTTTCAAGATCTTATTTTTTGCTTATGGCATACAAATTTGTGAGCGATATGTCTAAGGATCTATTATAGAGCATTAAAATTAATGGAATATTTTCTCGGTATTGTTAATTTGCTCAATTAATCTTCCGTGAATGACAGCCATTTTGCGGGACTCACAGGAAAAGAGTATATAGTATATAGGCACAGAATATAAATCGGTTACCATAAAATACGATCTATCAAAGATTGTTCGTTACGTGGTGTGTCTCAACAAAATGTAGGTACAGTTGAGATGATATAAACTTAACCAAGAAAACATTATCAGTATTGGTTAGTTTTTTAGAGCTTTTCTTAGTTGTTTGAGCTCAACGGTGGAACAGTTTTTTTACACGACGACGTTAGCCCAAAATAGATAGTCATAGTTTGGAGGTTCATCTATGTTAGTACCTTTCTTATGTCGTGTGGTGCCGGCATAGAATTTCACAACCCCAACTCTTCCCGTGGGTGTTGTAAGAAGCGACTAAGGGAAACACACCAGGGGGCGGGCAGCAGCGCCTTCTGCAGAACAACTACACTGAACTGCGATCCCCAACCCGCATGCCCAGCGTGGGGATTATGGGCAATAACCCCCAAATAATGATGCAATCTATGGCGCTCATTAGGGGAGGCCTATGTCCAGCAGTGGACTATTATAGGCTGGTAATGATGATGAGTACCTTTCTTTATTTGACCTTAGCGGTCCGCCAATTTACACGACGATTTACAGTACTGAAGTTTTTATACAAAGATCTAACTTTTTTTAAATATTCTAATAATGTAGGATTCTAATGGTGAAATAATGCTCCAAATCGGTCTAGCATCTTCGGATCCTTTTCTATTCAAATCAAATCTTTCCTCTTTATAATATTATAGTATAGATATTAATTCCTCTCTAATAATTGCCTCCACAGTACTACCCCTTCTATCGTTAGAATCCCCCTCCCGAGTTACATAGCTATCGCCCATAATGTATGTAATGCATTTATTATGTAACTAGTGTAAAGTGGACCAGTAAGAGGAGATTAAATCCGAATTGCAACCAGCAAGGTCTACCTGGCCTTGACTTACCTATTTGCAGTGTCACAGTTATCAACCTAATTGCTGGCCTCATTAGTAGTTTTTGTAACTTCAAATATATTCTAAAATAAACTAAACCTACATAGAAGGTCCAAAAGATATGTTTTTGCTTGACTTGTTAGCGAACTGTCTGTTTGTACATAAGTACTTTAAACTAACACACTCATGTTAGGAAATCGAAAAAAGTAACATGAGCTTTTTGCTAAGCTCAGCTGAGCAAAAGATTTTTGGAACGGATGCTTTCATCTGATCAGTAAAATGTTATTTAATCTCAAAATGCAGTATTATAACCTAGATAAATGTCTTACTGATGCATTGTAGTTAATTTTTAATGTTGCATGCCATCTCTCTACTTATTTTGCATCTGTAACCGGTCAGCCATGTTGCTTTTCATATAAATTGTAACGTACACGTGTTTTTTGGCACATAAATATACAGAGCATCCCATGGCTATGCCACATGGAGGGAAAATACCTTAAATATTGTAGATGGAACATTTTACTGAAACAAGATATTATTTCAATATAAAAAACAATTTAAATTGCATTGCTAGATTTTTAAATAGTTACATGGTTTAAACGGGAATCAAACCCGCTAAACGAGATAAATAATTACCCTGTAGCTTTATCAAACCGATCTAAAGGCTTTATCATATGGATTTTTTGCTTTATCATAGAAGCAAATTGTTTTTTAAATTAAAATAACGTTTTCTTTTAGTAAAATGTTCCATCTTCAATATTAACGAGATAGAAATCCCTCCATTTGGCATAGCCGCGGGGTACCCTGTATTTATCTTTACGTCGTTCTGCCCTTGTTCGGTCTAAATAAACAAATATCTAAAAATATTGCGGACTTAACAATCATAAATTCGATACCATCTGTTTATAATATAGCCTTTTACCTAAGCACACACAGAGCATTCGTTTTAATACACTGTAGTGTGCTGATTTGGTGATGAAGACGGAACCCTTGTTGCCAAAACAGCATTGCAACGCTGTGCCTAGTAGTCATAGAATGTCTTTCACTGGGTGTTTGATTTTATCAATGGTAGGTAATCATTATGTAGTGGCCCTTGCTTACAAACCGGACCTGGATCTCTTCTGTCTACAGCTCTGCTTAGATGTAGTAAAATAAGAGAAAACTAGGGTTCGCATCCACATTTTTCACCTATAAGTTTTGTAACACAAGGTCTGAGGGTTCATAGACACAAGTTAAAAAGAGGTTAATATCCTAACGTTCGGAGGAAGAGGGTAATTTTTATTAATGAAACTACCTAGTTATAAGTTATTATTATTATTTATTCTTAGTAAGAGTTAGTTCTGCCACGCCTGTGTCGCGATTTCGATTTCCGCATCGGGACAAACATTGTGTGATGAACATAAGTAGGTACGTACTCGTATATAAGATTTTGTATAAGATTTTATTGTTACTTTCTTGCGATATTTGTATTTTTTTTATTTTATTATTTAATTTTAATTAGTTAGTGTAAGTGGTTCTATGACCGTTCTAATGAAATAAATAAATAGATAAAAAAATTGTAAATTGAAAATAAACCTTATAAATAGAAAAACTGAAGGTCGTCCCCGACGTGGAAATGGTACAGGAACTGGCTGTGCGTTGCCGAAGATCGAAGGAATTGGCCGAGAAGTTTGTGCGTCGCCGAACATTGTAGAGTGGAGTAGGAACCTGGTGCGGCGACAGATTTGGTCGAGAATCTCAAGAGGCGCAAATATGCAGATATCGACAGAGCCTACTTTGCTCCCCTTGCAGAGACTCTAGGTCCGAGGGGTACCGAGACTCTGCGGGTTGTCAAAAAATTATCTGATCGAGACGACCGACGTATAACCCGAGAGCTGGTACTGTCCAGCTCTTGGGTCACACGATTCAGGTGTGCTGCCAGGTACGCTGCGCCAGGTACTGATCTTCAGCGTATCAGCATTGCCATACAGCGAGGCAGTGCCAGCATCTTGGGGAGACTTCCCAATGGTATTGATATGGATCATTTGAGTTTCCTGTAGTTTGTTTGCAACAGTCTCTTGTTAACTCTATATAATAATAATTTTAAATTGGTTAGTTCATCGTAATTTTCTTTATTAATAACGTTTTTCCTATTTATTAATAATTAACTAAAGCACTAATAGGTTTTAGTTCTAAAAAATAAAATAAATAATGCTGACTATAACATAAAATAAATTTCAAGAGATCACGGAGATTCGTGCTAGAAATAAATTACAGTAAATAAATATTGAGATATACCGAACAATTAAAATACGTATCTAAAGTGTCTTGTCTAGGTAGTGATAGTGAATTAATATATTTTTACAAAGGTATTTTTTTTTAGAATTGGACTTGATAACGCATTTATAACATTGAACGTGACTTTATTGACATTCAGTGTTATAAATCCGTTATCCATAATATTGTTTATTTACCTTTCACTCTGACATCCGGTTGTAATTGCGTTTACAGATTTTTTACGAGGAAATGGCTAAAGCTTATTTACACTTTAATAAAATCATATAGACGGATACGGAACTACTTATTTATATTTTGTTATCATACAGGATGCATTCTATAACAAGATGCATATTAATTCAGCAGGTAGTTAGTTGTGTGTACGAGTCACGCCCTTCGTGCCTACATATTGTTGCTATGCCTTGGATTGGATAATATAAACAACGATATAATAATAAGGATAATTTAATCGGTTACTACGTACGTTGGAAATAACTACGTGCATGCCGATAGACGGAAATAAATCTAGACATTACGGTTAGTCAGGGCTTGCGCCTGTTAAGCGTTGTGCTAATCTAAATCAAATACTAATAATAAATTTATGATTGATATTTTGTATTTTTTGTTTTTTATTATTTATTTGAACTAACAACTAACAATTATGTCAACTAACCCCCAAATGATAAACATATCCGTCTATTGGCGCTCGTTAGGGGAGGCCTATGTCCAGCAGTGGACTGATATAGGCTGAGGATGTCGAAGATGTAAACTTTTCTTTTCAGTTTTTGAAAATCGTTACAGTTTCATACTTTTTTATATACTACGTAAGTATATAAAAAAGTATAAAACTTTGCTGTAAGAAAACTTTTGAACTGGTTTAAAACTCGCCTTTGAACACTTCCTTAATTTTGTTAACATTATGATTGTAAATTTAAGACTTTTTAACATTTTCAAGAGTAGTGTTGATAGTAAAATACCCAGACCTTATCAACGACAGACACTGCACATACCAAAATAATAAAAACACTACCATCTAGATCTAAGTTTTATGACACTCCATAACTTACACTGGCAGAGTCGTAGTGAAAAGCAAGCGGGTGGAAAATGTAGGATGCTACTGATGAAAGATTTTAAAATCGGTCTAGTAGTTTTGGAGCCTATTAAATTCAAATAAACAAACAAACAATCAAATCTTTTATCTTTATAATATAGGCACAATACGTAAAGTACATTATACTACAAAAGGTTATTATTTATTATCTATTTATATTTTGAGGTTTATATTTGGCTTGCGCAAATATGCCACGTCTCGGAATTCCATATCTACCTATACGGCCTCGCCGTCAAAGTCACTTCCTATCTCTTCTCTATAATATCTTATTTCTCTCTTCTGCATCCCCTATCTCAAGGAACGTTTCATTTTACTTCATCAGTCTCACGCTCTTTCTCTGCACTCTTCTGAAACTCTTATGCTTCAAGTCCCTATCCATTCTACTTCTCTTACTCTAGTATGGCGTGCGAAGTCACAACCGATATTCAAGCATATGGGAAAGGAAGACTACTTGTCCTGCTGTCACTGACCACACTTTTATTTTCCTTTTATAAAATGTTTATATAAGTAATTTTTTATATTTAGACATTTATTTTATATACTCGTAAGTAGGTATTTGTATGTAATTTATTAATATTTTATTAGAATTTCATTAATGTTTTATGCTACACAGTAATACACACAGATCCTCATGTCAAGTCCAACGATCCTATCCATCCAGTTTTCTGGTAGAGATCGCTTTTGAGCGATAAGACTTCCAATTCTCATATATACATAGTAATTTTTATTTTGTTACCTGATTGCTAATGATTGTTTTGTTAACTGCGAACACCCTGAAAAAAATTGCGGATCGTAAAAACAGTTGTCTTGAGTCAGATATCGAACCTTTTCTAAATGTTTTGGGATATAGACATTAATTCGTTCGTTAATTACCGGCATAAATTATGTGTATTTGTTTCTAAACATGACCCAAGGGTAGCATCTACGAGAAAGAACCTGATATACTTTTTACCATGTGGTTTTGAGCAAGGTCGGGGTGCACCAAAGGGAATTTATAATAAATATTAAAATATTATTGTAAATACCTACAAACAAATAATAAATATATATACAAACTTAGAAAAATATCCTGTTTAGATACATAAATAAATAGTAATTTGTGCTAATATTCAACTATCTGTTAGGAATAATCATGTTTAATTTTCTCTATCGAGCTATAGTTTTTCTAAAATTATATTGCCAAGGTAATTAGAGCAAAATAAGAAATTTGTTGACATTTCTATTTTTTTTTCCCGTGTGGTGCCGGCATAGAATTTCACCACCCCAACTCTTCCCGTGGGTGTCGTAAGAGGCGACTAAGGGAAACACAGCGGGGGCGGGCAGCAGCGCCTTCTGCAGAACAACTACACCGAACTGCGATCCCCAACCCGCATGCCCAGCTTAGGGATTATGGGCAATAACCCCCAAATAATGATGCCATCTATGGCGCTCATTAGGGGAGGCCTATGTCCAGCAGTGGACTATTATAGGCTGGTGATGTTGATGTTGATGATGTTGAAGAAATTTGTTTGCTCTTCCTATAACATCACTATTATCTTTTTAACTATTGCTTTGAAAACGTATGACCTCGGTGTAGAAGGCTTTGTCGTAGATTCGGTAATATATAAACAAGTGCTTCATACAATACTTATCGAATACGGAAGTTCAGAAGTCGCTACCTACTTTTGGTCATGTGACAGGTAGTATCGAGTTTTATTGCTTCAAAGTCGGATATTGGCGAACTAGACTGGGGTGCAAGGACTTACGCCTTCCGGCCACAAGTCACGACAGTTGATATAGTCAATTTATTTCCGACAAAACCGCAGGCGATTTATTACGATTACCTGACAATGAAGGGTGATCTGTTTAACAGATATGGTACGCTGTTTATTACTTTGGTTATGGTATGTAGGTAATATTTGATAAAGCTATTAAAACTGATTCAACTTAAATATCAAAGTGCTTTATTTCCTTAAAACCTTACAAGACTCTTGGACACGACATAGACACACATGCACGACATACAGACAGCCTAACTATAGATTCAAAGAGTCCAAGAGTCCTGTAAGGTCTAAAGGAATAAGGAATAAATAAAATAATAAATAATGCGGGACAATCCACACACCATCATCTAGCCCCAAGCTAAGCAGAGCTTGTTTTATGGGTACCAGATGACATATATACATATACATAATATAATATTATTATTACATAGATAGATACCTATTGTTTATTATACATAGAAAACGACCAGAACACCCTGAACAAATATCTGCAGATCGTACAAATATTTGTCCCGAGGCGGGAATCGAACCCGCACCCTCCTGCGTCGCAGGCGGACCTTCGCCCACCGCGCCACAGAGGTCGTCAAATACGTTTAAAGCATTTTAATTTTGATTTTGATTGCCCGTAAAACACCGTCTACAAAGGCGAATGCTTTTTATCTCTACATTAGCTGGATGTCTCTTGGAAGTCACTACAAAGCATTAGGTATTGAAACATTATGGCTTCAACCCTAAATAATTATGTTCAGAACAGTCATTGACCCGCCAAATTAAAGTTTCTTCTGCGATCTAGACGTTGTTCTGTAAAAGCTTCGAAGGTTTTAGCCTTGATCAGCAATGACATGGTTTTTGTTGGCAGCAGGTACTGTCTTACCTGGATAAATAAAGTCTTAATTTAACCCGTTCCGGAACGCTACGTGATCACAAGCACGTCGTCATTGTTTTTATCAATTAGTTGCATTAACCTAGCATTCTTACTTTCCGAGATTTTTTTTTCTTTGAGTGACCCGGATTCATTGCTCTCGAGTGTAGTCGCAATTCTGCTATGAAAGTGTACATACAAATATGCTATTAAAAGGTGGTTTATATATTATGTATATTCTAATTAAAATGATCTAAGCCGGCTTAGTAATTATAATTTGGTTTTAATTTATACGGTACTTTACAACGCCTTCCGCACTCTTGTTATCCAACTGACACCGAGGATGACTGGGCATTTTACGTATTTTTCTTTTGTGTTCTAATTGTTTCTTTGTGTTGTGGCAAATAATTTTTGCTGACGTTAAGGTTTCTCTTGGCTAATTGAGTAGTTTGGATAAGGACAAATTTATTTAGAACTAACGGTCCGCCCTGGCTTCGCATGGGTATTTAACAAAAATTAAATTTTTCATGCGGATCCCTAACTTTTTTGAAAATATTCTATAGCATGTTCATTAGGGAAAATTTAGGATTCTAATGGTGATAGAATTTTTCAAATCATTCCAGTAGTTTCAGAGCATATTCAATTTAAACATACAAACAATCAAATCTTTCCTCTTTATAATATTAATATAGATGAGGTCAAAATCATCAAGTACCTACACCATTTCTGGGAGCCTGTATCGCGGGCATCGAGCTCATATCACCTCACAATTATTGAAGGTCTTGTCTGTAAACTGAACTAGGAAATAATTTGAAAGTATCTCTCTCGGACGTTTGAACAAATCTTAATGTAATAAGTCATATTATATAAATAGTATTCGCAGGGATCCAGGGTTTTATCTAGGAATAGCAAGTTTCCTGTTTATGTTATACCAGTCTAACTACATATTTAGGTAGTTCTTATAAGAAAAATCTAAAAATATTCCAAGAAGTTAATAACTAAATACTAGAAGCAAAGTGCCCTTTGTGGCACCGCATTAGTACAATGTCTAATCATCGATCATTACGTAAGACGGGAATATTACGAAATTGCTGTAATACTTATCTCAGAGTTTATAACAATGCTGCTGCAATCATTATTGTATTGTAAGGTGAAGATGCTAGTTATGGTGCAGCTTCTTAGAGTTTCAACTTGATTTATAATTACTGGAACTGACGGCGCATGGCGATGGCCAAACTAATCACGGGTAGCATGGCTCGCGAAGGATTATCCGCCTTTGTATCTATAGCTGCTGTCCTTTGCTCTCAAAAAATGTTTGATTGGCAGACGGCAATCGCGTCTGCAATTGCCGACTGCCAATCAAACATTTTTTGCGGATGTCTTTAGCGTTGAATAGATACGCAGCATAACTTGCATACTTATAGTTACAGTAAAAGATGCACTTTCAGGTGTTTTATAAAAATCTGTAGCTTCGTTTCAATTTTAAGGCTAGGTTTAAGAAACCAACACCTCAGCAATAATTTCCTTTTCAGAACAAACAATCGCAGCTTCAATGTCTAGGCAAGACCGATTATTTATAACCTTATCAAGCATAATTACGATCGATCCTAAAAAAGCAAAATGAGATACATAGATTGCTGTAATTTAAGAATGAAGTTTACCGTCGTCGCCTTGACCCAAGCAACGGGCAAATAGAGCGGCCAGGAAACCGCTTGCGCTACCGGTGTGCTCCTTATTTAAGGCGCATACAGCACCTAAACTAGCGCCACCACCTACTTTATGTTATTATTCTGTTTAACAAAGGAATTTTCAAAAATCCATCGTCCAGTTTGTGATACCTATCATAAGCTTTTTTTTAATGCCTCTGTAATAGTTTTATTCTATTTAGTTTAGGAAGAGATACGAAAATAGATTTTGGTGGCCACCAAGGGCAACTTCGTATCTCTTCCTAAACTAAATAGAATAAATAGTTAATAAGCAGTTGTTTGAGTGTTTTTATTTTCTTTTATCCATTCAATGTTCCTTTTGAAGCATTTGTCTTTTTCTAGGGTTGATTAATAGTTATACATCTCCTTGGGGAATAAAGTAGTTATTTAGTATTTATTTATTTTATTTTACTATTTTGGACTTACAGCTAAACCAAAACGTATAGATAAATAACTAACTCGTATAAGATAACCTATAGTTAAACTCACTGGATGGCCAAGATTACTAACAATCAAGTTTTATGTGGTTTCACACGAGTTAATAATGTGCTGCGTAAAAACGAAACAACTTAACAAAATTATGCGGTATTATTGTAGGGGTATTCCACGATGCGACACTGGCCGGGTTGGTCTACTGCACCCCGAGGTTAAAGTCAAGGCTCGCTCTCAGCCTCTAAGCTCGTTGTGTGGTCAACGTTTCGTTCCGTCTACCAATGTCGAAGGTGAAAGTCAAGGCTGCACGTAACTGATATAATGACCAAAAACCATGCGTTATATAATTCTTACCAGATCGACTGATATATGACTCAGTGTCGGTATAATATGTGCATCCTCGCAAGTAATTTGATAGGAGAGTAAAGGCGTAAAGTAGTGTCTTGCGTCACGGGGGTCATTTAGTTCTGAGCTCAGTTCAGGATTGTAGAACTACTCATGCACGAGCGAACCGAGAGAGTTGCTAGAATCTTGAGTGCAGGACGGATTTGATCACGTCCAAGACGAAGACAGAATGAACAGTTTATTTACGAGGAGAATACATAACCTTTATAACTTTCTGCGAGTAAAATCCTACTAGTATCTAACATGAAAGTTTTAAGTATAGGATGGATGTTTGTTACTCTTTCACGCAAAAACTACTAAACGGATTTTGATGCAACTGGGTGTACAGATAGCTTATGACTTTGGAATATTATATGGGCGACTTTTTATCACGAAAATCCCACGGGATCGGGAGTTACGCGGGTGAAACCGCGGGCACCCAGCTAGTAATGGACAGGTAAAGTGTTTTTCAGCAGGAGTTTTCTATTCTGCCTTCTGAACAGAGAAGAAAGAAAATTTAAATAATAACTAAACTGTAAAAAGCTTACCACATTTGTCTAAAATAGATGGTTGCTTTGCTTTACTTTAATCTGCTAATTTTCAACGGAAAATATTGTTAACTTTATAAAAGCTTTATAATGTTAACAATATTTATTTATTTTATAAATTTAAATGCTTCGAGTTGCTATAAACAATGACGACCCATGATTAAGTTTAAACTAACTTCGATTTAATTAGATGATTTTAAGCATAATAATTTTTCCTAGGTATTCCAAAAATACAAACAAATTTCAAAGTCGCTCAGCGAGCTATGGAAAGAGCTATGCTCGTTTCGTGAAGGATAGGATTCGTAACGAATACATCCGACAGAGAACTAAAGTCATCGACATAGCTCAGAGAATTAGTAAACTGAAGTGGCAGTGGGCCGGCAATATATCGCGAAGAACCGATAACCGCTGGGGTAAACGTGTTTTTGAGTGGAGACCGCGACTTGGTAAAAGCTGTGTAGGACGCCCTCTGGCTAGGTGGGATGACGATCTGCGAAAGACTGGTGGCAGATGCTGGATGCGACAAGCCGAAGACAGGGCGCTATGGCGCTCATTAGGGGAGGCCTATGTCCAGCAGTGGACTAACATAGGCTGATGATGATGATGAAACAAATTTAAGTTTAGTTCTTTCACTAGTTAATAGAAAATGGCTGGTGTGCGTAAAGATCAATGCAGAGATCGTTCGCATTTCTTCTAAGAAATTTTGCATTATTGTAGGTACAGTCAGCTGCACAGATACACTCCTAAAATTTCACATATATAAGTATACTCGTTATTGTTCAAAGTCAAGTACACCAACTACATTTCAAATGAATGTCGTCTCAATCGTCAGAAATCGGATAAATAAATATATATTTGTATATTTGCGCAGCTGACTGCACTTAATGATAACGTCGATTTGATGAGTTAATTTTTTGGACAGGATGTTTCTTGCTTGTCTGAGTACGTAGTACGTTCAGACGTAAGTACCTACTATATTTATAGCACAATTTAATAAACCATGTCGTAAGAAATCATTGCCAATTAACATAACCTTAATGTACAAAAAAAATTAATTACAAGTACAACGTACTTCCTACGTGTACCATACTTTTTCCTTTGAATTATCAGTGTGATTTTTTATACATCAAACATTAGTTTGTACGTTAGGACGTTGTTTGAATAATTATTTTAGTTACGAGAGTTTGCGTCATTGAGATCTAAAATAAGGCCTCGCATGTTAGGAACTACGCATTTAAAGATCTTCGGATATGGATTGTTTTTAATTATAAACTAGCAAAATCTGAAGTAAATAAGATAATAAAAATAAATAAAAAGATGTAAACATACAAAAGAAATACAACTCATTCAATAAATAAATAATGTTGAACAATTCACACAGGATCTTATTCTAGACTAGATTCTAGGTGGTTGTTATGTTTACTAGATATCTGATATTAGGTATATTTGTTTATGTTTTAATGTTTACCACATAGTTATGGCATCATGCTGTATTCAGGTCCACATAAGATCGGACATCACTTGTTTAATAAGAAACGCCTACGTTAGATTCTCACGAATCTAACGCTGACTTAGCGTCTAGACCGTTCTTATCGACGTCCTGTGATGCGAGAACTCCGGACTCAAAGCCCCGGTCGTATTTCAGTCGTCATTGTAAAATCATTAATTATTAAATTCAAAATCAATTTAATTTTTATTGTTTTTTTAAAAATACTTTCCACTCTTTCCCAAACAAGTCTACATAGATGTATATTTTTATTATAAAAAAAACACAAAAGTACAGGTTGGAACAAATATTCGCAGAAAGTACAAACATTTGTCTCGAGGCAGGAATCCAACCCTTAGCGCCACAGGCGCACCTTCTGAACCATATGGGTTGTTATGTGAGTGATAAGGTGGAGGTTTAGAAACCCAATCCAATTTCAACCGATCAAATCGACTTGTGGTTACAGGTGTGTATTTTATTTGCTTTTTACAACTATTATTTTTAAGTTGAATTTCTAATTGGATTAGTTGACCTAAGTGGTCTGATTTTAGATTGCTTATTATGCTTTTGGAAACAATTTTTTCATTTTGACAGGCAAATATATTATCTATGCATTTTGCTGAAGTTTCTGTTATTCTAGTAGGTTCCATAAATGATGGTCTAAGATAATAAGAATTAAATAAATTAGTCAATCTAGTACTAAAAGAGTAAACTTCTTAAAGGTCAATATTAAAATCTCCACATACCAAGATAATTTTATTTGAATTTGATAGTTTATATAAAATATCCTCCATTACATTTTCAAATATTTCAGAAGATGCTGATGGTGGGCTGTATACGCTTACTACAATAATTATAATTTGCTCCAACTCTACACATGCTACTTCAATGTGGCTTTCCATGGATAAGTATACTATATCCTTACGGTCTTTGAATTTTATCAATTTGTTTATTAATATTAATGAGCCGCCACGAATAGCATGTGATCTGCAAAAAGAGCTACCAACCTGGTGGTTACTGAAATTGAACATGAGCTCATAGCTTTTCAGCCAGTGTTCTGTTAAGCAGATGATGTCAATATTAAAGGAGTTCATGTACAATTCCAACTCTAATAATAATAATAATATTTATAATAATTAAAAATAATATTTATGTCCCCTTATTTTGACTCACTGTCGAAAAAAGAATCCCAATTTTCAAAATATCAGCATGTTAAAAAGAGTCAGTGGATTTTGATTTGTTGATGGTGGGTTATTCTATATAAGAAATATACATGAATGGTAGATGCTCTCAGAAAATGCAACGAAAATAACTCGAATTCGAAATTATTTTTAAATTACTTACACAATTATTTTTTTACCTACAGATTAGCTTTATTGAATACTAGCGGTCCGCCCCGGCTTCGCACGGGTATTAAGCAAAAATTTCAGAAATTATACACACTAAAACGATGGTTAATTTGCTAAGTTCTAATTTTTTTCAATACGGCGTACCGCTCGCATATTTATTTTTGATGGGCAACATTTTTAGTACAGTTAAGTTAGTTCACTTTTTGGATATCTGAATAGTGCATTGCGTGGTCTTCCAACTTCAAAAAGCGCTGTATGCAAGGTAAAAATCTGATTGATGTTTTTCAAAATTTGCCACTCCTATTATTACTGCAAATCGCCTCCATAACTAGACTATGACTAGACTATATTTGACAGAAACGTTTCAAAGCAGACACATAGAAGAAGTCTAAGTAAAGCTTGACAATTAGTGGTTCAAAAACTATTTCGGGATTTATAAAATCCGGGTTGATAATGTACGCATACGGTACGCAAATCTTACAAGATGATGACGTATTTTGGAGGATCAAAGCTCTAAAGGCTGCCGTGCTTCAACGTTACCTTAACTTGTCTATTGATTATAGACAAGTTAAGGTAAGCCCAGTATGTTGCATGGGTAATAAACAAAAATTTCGTAGAATTCTATTGGTGAAAGAAATTTTCAAATCTTCCCTGTTTCGGAGCCTATTCGGTCCAAATAAATTAAAACAATCAAATCTTTCTTCTTTATAATATTAGTACAGACAAATATATATACCTAGATATAGACAATAGCAAGCTGAGATAACTCGTGCAACGTCCTTTCCAGTGATAGAAATTGGTGGTCGGTGTGCAACTTTAGTGAAAATGCTTGTGTCACCCTCACGTAGCTCTACTGGCAACTGATCCTGCCCTTGAAGAAGATCCTCATCTTGCATAATGCTACACCTGAACTTTGTCATGTTCCCACAGCAACATAAGTAAAAACAGTTTTTAGATTGTGTATTCTTTTTGAATATCTTCGTATAAGTGTAGTTGAGGGGAGGACCGTTGTTGTTTTGGCAGTGTCATGCCCATTTCGAAGTGGTGATCAATCTTTAATATACAGAATATCGCATGAATTTCGGACATGGTGGAACTACAGCAAGTTGCGGATAGAAGATCCCATCACCTTTGTTTGATCCTCATTGGAACATCCTGTAAAACTACATTCTATGCGCCTACCAGGCAATTCCTTTATTAGCAATAACAGACAATCATGAAGGTCCTTTTAAACACAAAGGCTTAAAACAATAAAAAGCCTTCTATAAAATAAATGAAATATTAAGAGTTTACGGATAATTAAATGAATAAGTACGTTGACGAATTGACTCACATTACGAATGCCTCGTAAGTTGCGCTCCTTTGTTCTTTGTAGGCAGGCTAGGATCCTTGAGATATATCTTAATATTTTACCTTCATCCTGTTGAATAAACCAGTTAAAATTATCATCTTAACACACAATTCCTACTTCCTTTATCCTTCCAGTATTATTTGAACTAAAGAAGAACCTAATTAGAAGTACTTGCACCGGATCTAAATGATTTATCCACAATTAAAATTGGCCTTTGGTGTTACAACAAATTGCGAAAGTTGTCTAATTAATTAATCTACGCCTAAGTTAATAAATTCGGATAACGATCAATCGTGGTTTTAGATAGGTACTGAAAAAATTTGCCTTGTCCTCTTTGTCTCATGTCAGGGCAAGCAGATCAAGGCGAATATGTGCGTTTGTGTGTAAATAGCAAGCACCAGTCCCACTGACACGCAGACTAGCCACATTGTTAACGATCATCACTCGATTACTTTGTTAGATAATCTTTTTGATACGAAAAACATAAAATTTAGAGGTAGCTGTTCCCGGGTATTCGATTTATTCCATTAGTGTAATACAAACTGCAGTAACTGCATCGACGTTGTCTTCTAAATCAATGTCAAGTGCAAGGCAAGTCGTGAGCGCAGACGCAGAGCATGGTATCGGAGGACGAGTCGTGTCGTGTCCACTGATTACTGGGGCGAGGTTCTTATAAAAAACGAGTCATGCACGCAAAAACATTACGGTGCACAATGCACATCCAGGCTAAGGCTAAGTAAGTTATATTTAAAAACAATGCCGCAAAGAGACAGCTCCTGAGGTTTTAAATTGTTTTGGATCCATTATCGACGATGCTGAACTAGCAACGTCGATAATGGGTGTACTGATGATCCCGTTTGGGAAAATAGGGTCCATTGAAGACTGTTTTTATACTTAGTTATTAAATGTTAATTAATTAAACCATACTTAATCTTTGAACTGAAATTGTCTACTTTGGAGCTTTCGACTTCTCTGTTGTCTACCACTGCGAACTTCTTTTGATTTAAATATCTATGATTAAATAATTGTTCACGTCAAGTATGAGGGGTCAATAAAAAATTCCATTGTTTATATCTCCAATTTCATCATCGTTAAATACGTTTTATTCGAACTAAATAGCATAAAAATATGTGTAATTTTTTCGATACATTTTTTCTTGATTCCGCCATTAGTATGTACCTAGTTAGTTTTTCACTGAACCACATAAAAAATGCAGGTTGTGTAAGCTGGTAACACATCCTTAAATCCTTGAAAATTAGAAACTTGCACAGTTTCTATAAAATATAACTACAGGAAACGTATTAAGCGAACTTTATTCAAAACAAAACAACATAATATCTGATATGTTGCTTATCTAATAAGGTAAGCTATAATTGGTTACCTGCTCAGATAACAAAATCTAGCTCGTTTTAATTTAATTTCTTATGTTGGTGATAGGAAACGTTGTGATAAATAAAGTCCGTGTACCTAATGATGCAATTTTTTCCACTTTTCCCTGACCAATGCAATGTCTTTTACTACTATATATAGAACAGGGCCATCTATGGCGCTCATTAGGGGAGGCCTATGTCCAGCAGTGGACTATTATAGGCTGGTGATGATGATGATGATGATTAAAGAACACCACATCAAAATCCGTTGCGTAGTTTTAAAGATCTAACCATACATATGTAGAGGGACATGATAGGGACATACAGATAGCGGTAACCGACTTTGAGTGATTTTTGGTATTCACCTTTTTCGTCTTACTTCTACATTTACTTCTATGATATTCCATAAGAAATTGACGACCTCCGTGGCGCGGTGGGCGAAGGCCCGCCTGCGACGCAGGAGGTTGCGGGTTCGATTTCCGCCACCGGACAAATATTTGTAGGGTCTGTAAATGTTTGTTCAGGATGTTCTGATTGGTTTCGATATTATGTACATAATAACAAAAATATCTATATATGTACTCGTACTTATATTATTATGTATAACAGTTATCTAGTACCCGTATCACAAGCTCTGCTTACCTTGGGGCTAGATAATGTTGTGTGAATTGCCAAGCATTTTTTTTACTGTCGTATTAGACATCTCTTTTCTACAACTTGTGTTTCTCTAAATATTTCGTATATATAGGTAGTAGGTTTTTTTTCTATGCCCAGGAGTGGGTTAAATCTTGCTGAAGATGATTAAATCTGAATTAATTTACTTACTCAATATAGTGAAAATCAATCACCCGATTGGTCACATTTTCACTTTTAACCCTTAATTGCGATCGAAATGGAGTTGGCATTAGCTACGTTATGACATGGGAAGGGTGGAATAGTGAATTAAGTGTGTTTCGAGATTATCTGACAAATCCATCAAGTCGGGAGTAAGAGCAAAAGGTCGTTTCCAATAGCTGTGGAATATTTTTATTCTTTGGCTTTCTATGTTTTCAAATTTTCAATTATTCGGTTGTCTATATGATTTGGTGGAATACACGAACCTTACTTGGAGATCAAGTACATTGAATTCTGAAGGCAGCATTTCCTTTTCTTTTAAAAAGTAAGTAAAACTGTTTTCGTTTTGTATTCACGGGCCGTGTTTAACTGGGGGAGGCTTTCCTTTAATCTATAAAATAAAAGAATAAATCCAAGACTAAGTTAGTGTATACTGTCATAGATACTGTATTGAGCTTGAGCACTTTGTTCAAGATAAGAGTAGAGAGCTCCAATTTTCACTCTCTCACTGCGAGATGATAAGTGGGAGGTTGCTCTTTAACTAAGCTACAGAGAGTAATGGAACTCTCGGCTTTATCGCCGGTAGATAACATCGTAGACTTTTCATGGCAAATTATTAGAAGTAAAAGCCTACTAATGCTTTCTCAGACACACGACGTGAATGGCTGGACAAAAGCCTTCCTCTAATATCACCGCAAAATAAGGCGCTGAACGGCCGCGGCATTCAGCTGCATGAAAAATACATGTTATGCCTCAGCAGGTGGTCAAAATAATTTAATCTCGGGGAAGATATTGATTTGTGGACTTGGCAAGGAGTAAAATTGGCAAGGAGAAATTTCTGCTGCGGGCCACAGAACTAAATACTGAGAGAAGCGCCATTTTATCTAAATCCACAATAAGGGATTGGAATATGCTCAAAACCTGCTGGGATAGACTGGAATAGCAGGTTTCACAGTTCTACCGACAATATTTTTATATTAAGCCAAAAAAATAGTGCTGGAAAACGGAATACGTGGTTATATATACCGATAAAAGGGCCATGAAATGTATGGAATGTAGCCAAAAATACGATCTACCTTGCGCAAACCTTTCGCCTAAGCGCTACAGAGCGATGAACGATGAAGCAAAGCGCAAATGGAAATGTAGTGAATGTAAGAGTAAGCTACCTAAAACAGATAATTCTAATACTCCCGTACGCCCTGGTTTCACAAGTCCATTGGAGCCCACTGCGACTGATATTCTAGAGGAAGAAATTTTGTCGGGTAGTAATGTGACCGTGCGGATGAAACCAAACAACTATATAACAGAGGAGAGGATGAAGGAAATGCTTAAAGCTGAAAGGAAAGAGATGAAGGACCTCATAGAGTCGTGCGTTAAACGCAGTGTCACAGAACTCTCAGACCAGCTTAATACTATAAAGAGCCAATGCAGTGGCTACCAGGAATCACTCTCTTTTGTCAGTAAACAATATGATGAGCTACGCAAGGAACTTTCGGACCTGAAGAAACTTTTCTCCAATAATACATCTGAGATGAAAGCTATGAAGGATGAAAATAAGTCCCTTAGGGAGGCTTTAAGCTCACAATCGGCACGTATAAAATCACTAGAAGACGAGTACCTGAAGCAACAACAGTGGTCCAGGATGCAGAATTTAGAGGTAATAGGTATACCTGAGAACAAGGAGGAAGAGACGGCGGGCATTGTCCTGAAACTTGCTCAGCACATCGGTGTCCCTATTAAATCATCGGATATTGAGTTCGCGCACCGAGTGCAACCTCGCCGTGCCAGCAATGCTACCCGTACCTCGCGGCCCATCATCGTGCGCTTCAGGGAACGTATCCATAAAGACAGCATCATGGCTTCCGCACGTAAGCACCGCAACCTCGAAACAAAGGATTTGGGATTCGGGGGCGAGGCCTATCGTATTTTCGTTAATGAACATCTTACGAAAGAAAATAAGATGCTTCTTAGCTCGTGTAAACGAGCGGCAAAAGAAGCAGACTATAAATACATTTGGACAAAAAACTGCCGTATTTACGCAAGAAGGAACGAGACCTCGCCACCTATTCTTGTCTCCTCGGAGGCCGATGTCGCCAAGATTGTTTGAAAAACTGTTTGACTCTACTTATAGTTTATTTAAGTTTAAGTTGCATAGAAACTTATGCTGTTGTAGCACAAAACTCGGACGGCTATAGCATAGTAAGCAACTCTCTTACTATTGTTTTTATAACTTCTTTAGGATTTGAATTGCTCATGCTTGGACGTTGTTTTTTTATTGAAAACGTAGGCGTTTACATAACGAAAAACATATTTATTGTCCTCCTGCTTTTTTATCATATCATGATAATGTGTAACTTTGTAAAAGTAATAACTTACTCCTTAACAAAAATAAGTAATAGTCTTTACTCCTTAGCAGAAACCTATAATCTGTATAATCTTGTGCTAACATATAAGTGTTTTATAAGTCTCGCGAACCAGTGTAATTGCTCTACTAAGTTAAATAATGGATACTAATGATAAGAAACTTAGCCTTTTATATCAAAATGTAAGAGGGCTACGTACTAAACTTGATAAATTCTACAATAATATTTTGTTATGCGATTATGATATTATTATGATTACTGAGTCCTGGCTCCATGACGGAATCTTTGACTCTGAATTATGCAATAACACATATTCTATTTTTCGTAATGATCGAGGCTCCCTGGGAGGGGGTGTTCTGTTATTGTGTCGTCCTAACCTAAATGCTCGCATAAGGCCAGAGTGGGCAAGAGCGGATCTTGAATGTATCTGGATCACAGTACCGGCTAAAAGTCTAGGCATAAGTTATGACATTCACATCGCAGTTACATATATTCCACCTAACTCGAGACTGCCCTCTAGAGTAAGTTCTCTTGTCGATATTGTGTCTGAAGTTCACGATAGTCATCCTGATGATTATCTCATTGTTGCGGGTGATTTTAATTTATCGTGCATTGATTGGTCTTGGGAGGAACCTAAAATTCTTAAGAAAGGTGCTGTAGAAACCCAAACTGCGGCGTCCGAGCTATTAAGATTCTTTAGTTTCATAGGTTTTACCCAGTATAACATGCTTAAAAATGTGAGCAACAACACTCTTGACTTGGTGTTCTCTACATTTCCCATTAAAATTCAAGACTCTACGTTTAATCTCGTGCCTCCAGATACTGCTCACCCAGTCCTTGAAATGACAGCAGCAGATATACTTGTACCGCGGCTGAAATCCAGGTCCAGAATTAAACATCAGTTTAAACGCGCAGATTTCGTGAATCTGAATAAATCCATTCTTGAGCTCGACTGGTCGTTTATCACTCAGATGAGAGATTTAGAAGAAGTTATTAATACCTTTTATTCTAGGCTTTATGAGTTGATTGAACAATTTGTCCCTCAACAGCGCAGTGGCGGTAATTATTCATATCCTGTGTGGTATAGTAAAGCACTTATAAATGTGATCAAAGAAAAATATAGAGCACATGTCAATTGGAAGAAATATGGGAATCCTAATGATTATAACGATTTTTCTGAGTTACGTAAAAGACATAAAGCACTACAAGAACAATGTTATAGATCCTACATAAAGTTTTCTCAATATAAAATTAAAACTAACCCAAAAATCTTTTGGAGCTATGTTAAATCGAAACGTAATAATACTACGGATTACCCTCAACAGATGACCTATGGTGAGTCACATTTTAATAAACCTACTGACATTTGTTCGGCTTTCAACGATTTTTTCAAACAAAATTTTAGTATACCTACTACTAGTCAATTTTTAGCGGATCAAGAGGATGATAATAGCTTGAATTTAATACACAGCATCCAAACAACTCCAGATGAAGTTAATAAACTTATAAATAACTTAGACGTAAACAAAGGACCAGGCACAGATAATATACCCCCAATATTTTTTGTCAAATGTGCTAAATCAATATCGATCCCAATCTCATTACTGTTTAATAGATTTTTTAATGAAGGCTACTTTCCAAAAGCATGGAAAAGAGCCAATGTGGTACCTGTTTACAAAAAAGGCCTCAAAACATGCGTTGAAAATTATCGACCTATTTCAATCCTCAATGTTCTCAGTAAACTCGTAGAGAGAATTGTTCATGTAAACATCTATCCTGTTGTCTCGTCCGCCATCCCAACAGAACAACATGGTTTTATTAAAGGACGCTCGACGGCCAGCAATTTAGGCGTATTCGTTGATTATGTAGCTGCTAACATGGACGGTGGTTCTCAAGTTGATGTGGTCTATACTGATTTTGAAAAAGCATTTGATCGTGTAGATCACATCATACTTTTGCACAAACTACAAGAATTAGGTATTCGGGGTAACCTACTTAGATGGCTAGAATCTTATCTGTGGAAACGATCGCAAGCTGTCGTAGTAGGAGGTTTCCGTTCAGATTTTATAGATATTACCTCAGGGGTCCCCCAAGGATCAATTCTTGGCCCGCTATTATACGCCTGCTATCTATATGATGTCCATAAATGTCTTCACTTTGCCAGGTTCTTGATGTACGCTGATGACACCAAGATTTTCATGCAAATAAAAGATAAAGCAGACAATATAAAACTTCAAGGGGATCTTGATAGGCTTGGAGAGTATTATGCTCTCAATCGCATTGATGTCAATGTAAATAAGTGTCACGTTGTTTCATTCACACGTAAGAAAAATGCTTTTAAATTTAACTATCTGTTATGTCAAAGAAATATAGCTCAAGCCGAATTGGTTAGTGACTTAGGTGTTTTATTGGATAATAAGTTGTCATTTTCAGAACATGTAGAGTTTATTGTAAAGAAATCTTTTAAAAGCTTGGGTTTTATCATACGAGTATGTAAACCTTTTTCTGATATTGGCTGTATAAAGTTACTATATTACTCTTACGTACGAAGTATCGTTGAATATTGTAGTTGTATCTGGAATCCTCACTACTTAACTTATATTAATGACCTTGAACGAATTCAGCATAAATTTATAAAACATATTAATTATAGAACAAATTATTACCCCTATAGCTACAAAGATTCCTGCAATTTTCATTCCTTGATAAGCCTTCAAGATCGACGCACATTAATGGACATGTCATTCCTACACGGTCTATGTAACGGGTACATAGATTGTCCTGAGCTCACTGCTAGGACACTACGTATATGGGCCCCAATACGACGCACAAGACATACCAATACTAAACTCTTCGCCACTTCAAAATATACAACAAATTATGCGCGCTACTCTATTGTTAATAGGCTACAAGAAGTCTATAACAAGAAATTTCACGCCACTGACATATTTCATGTCAGTAAGGTAGGATTTAAGAAAGATATTTTAAAAATATTGCAGGAGGACACTGCGTAAAATATAGTTTTAGCTAATGTTTTTATTTTTTCATGTAATTTAATGTTTAATGTTTTTGTTCTTAGTTTTTCTTTAAATTAGTACATAAATAGGCATAATTAACTTAGTGTTAATCTAACTTAAGATTGTATAATTTTTTCATCTTCCTAAATAACTGTTTGTACCTTTTTAGGTAATTTCTTTAAAATTTCATTTGTTTTATTGTTTTAAGAATTTGTTTATGTTAGACTGTCGGTATTTAAGTTTGTTTTATAAAATGTAAATCTTTTATTGGCCGTAAGTTAGATAATTAAGGTTAAAACTGTTTACATTAAGGGCTGTTGATTTTGTTAAAACAATAAACAATAAACAATACTTAAATCTAGAGGATCAATTATTTTATTCTTTATAGTGCAATGAATGCGTGTGTACCTACTCGTATGTGTGTATTCAAGGTGATTCAACTAGCTGTCACTTTACTTCAGACTATTACGACAGAGACACCGTGCAGATTTATTGTGTCAGGGTCCGGCTTCTATGCCTTCGGCCAAAGCCTTGCAGCCTTACTGCTACCGGTCGTGAGCGACCTCTTCCTGGGCAGCTGCTTTAAGCTACCTCTCCATATGTATCGACTAAGAATTCTTTTGTTAAACTTAGATAAATTCCTGATCTACCGACACTTGATGATTATGGCACCAGAAATCAACTACCTACTCCGTAACCGCCAGATCATCGAAGGTCAGCAGCCGTTACGATAAAGTGCTGTTCTTGGAAATTTCTGATTGATCACGTAGACGGATTTTCTACTTAAACAATGATTTAAATTTAAAATTGTTTCTTTGATCTCATTGAAAGTGGACGCGAATTAAAACCTCGATTTTTACAGGCCCGTATTTGTTTGTTGGGTTCTGATTATATTAATGAGTTGACGATTAGGTACGTCGAATCATACAAATACATACCACTATACATAGACTATACAAATATAATATAACTATACAAATACCTAGGTACTACAATATTTACTGTTTCAATATTTTATGGAAACCTATACTCTATACAGATATTGATATTACAGTAGATTATTTATGTGCTATTGAAAGGAATCCACTGATAGATACAAAATAAAGTTACTTGAACGAAACAATGTAATTTACTTATAGATACTTATAGTTATAGTTTGAAAAAATTAACCAAAAAAAAACCCTAGTTGAATCAAAACATGGAAGACATCACCCACATACACATTCAGACACAAAAAGTAATTTTAGAAGTGAATAGTTCCATTATAAAAATGTAAAGGTAAAAACATCAATTAATTTTTTTACTACAGTAAGCACTCAGCTAAAATTATTATCACTTTATTTAGATACATTTCTGGTTTATTGATACAGCCTATCCAAGCGTTTTCGCGTATGATAATTTAGAGTAAGAATAACAGCTAAACGATCGGGCATTGTGTGATTTCATTACTATTATTTTATTGTCTACTGTTCCGCGTATTTTACCAACTAAATAGCAACACAAATTATCTCATTTACTGAGACAAAAAGTTAATTAGGGCTAGAATGATCGGGAGTGACTCACTTCTAATTTTACCTTCAATTTGGTACCCACCTATTACCTACCTTTACCTACCTACCGTCAAGTTCCGTAATCCACATCCGTCATGTAATGTAATGACAATTATTACAAAAACTAGGCTGATGTAATGTGGACAAATGATGGACCTTTTTCGGCATTTAACCTCTTTACTGATGCAACGTCTCTCATAAGCAGAATCAGATAATTCGGCGAGGATGGCATGTTTTGACATTTACAAATGGGAATGAAACGGGAATGTTCTTGGCTAGTTTGGCTAGTAATTACTTCAATCAATGATTTCATTTTTGGATGGGGATGGCAATCATCCATTGTGTTTGATGAGTGTGAAGCTAAGCCATCGCTAAGCCCATGAAATGGCTTTGAAACGTCTATGGTAGGATCTGTGTAAATAATACTTCAGGTACATAATAGATATATTTACGTTGAAAGAGTCTATGAAAGTTAGCTAACACTGTGACAATATTAAATTAGGTAAATATTTATGAAGGCACTAATTGCACTTGAACGTTATTCGTCGGATTGTTCCAGGATTCAATTAGCAAAGTAATTTACTTGAATTTTCCAATCAAAGATTACTATTAAAATCCTAGAGGCTTACGACTTGCGGCTAATTAAGTCCTCTAGCTTTATTCCTTCTTTTCTTGGCAGAATAGGTTAAAACCGCATTATTATTAGTACCTATCTCCTGCGTTAATTGAACCTAATTTATCTATATCTATATGATCTATACTAATATTATAAAGAGGAAAGATTTGATTGTTTGTTTGTTTGAATTGAAAAAGCTTTCATCCAGAATCCCAAATTTTCCCTGATGAACATAGGCTACAGAAAATATTCAAAAAGTTAGGGATCCACATGAAAATTTAATTTTTTGCTAAATACCCATGGGAAGCCGGGGCGGACGGCTAGTAGTTTATAATGCTTTGAAACTGAAACTGATTGGCGCTGCACTGCATACCTACCGTTTCGATGACTTATTGTGTTGTTTAGCATCCGCGCGCGACTTTGGAAAGACTGCTATCGGAGAGTTCAGTGAAAACCATTGTCTAATAAAATAATCTCGACGATGCTGTAAGTACTTACGTGTAGGTACGTAACCTTTGTTGAACAACGGGCTTACCAGGCATTTATTGTAAAATTACTACTGTCCACAAAGATAGGCAGTGTAGTGGTCAATTGAGGATTTATTTGCTTTTCTACATCGCAAACTTGGTAAAAATGCAAAAGTAAATTGATCCACCTATGACAGATAGCTACCACAGATCTTTAACGCATTCGCCGCAGCTGGAGGTGGTCAACCACATGAACAGAGGCTGTACTGTCTAACTTAACTGGTAATCGTACTTCAGTTTGGCATTTCAAACCTAGCCTGGACTTCGATTATCACTTTCGTAGTGTGTAAATAGCTGAAACCGAAGACCAGTTACTACGATATATTCCCATCCGCCCAATTATCCTCCCCATCAATGGGGCAGTTGGGAAAAAAAAATCCCATCTGCCCCATCATTGAAGTCAATGGGGTGGATGGGATTTTTTGCCCCATTGACTTTTTAATAATATAAAGAATAAATCTCACTATTCATATTCAGATACTCTTGTTCCTATTTACATAATTAACTGTTAGTAGGAACAATAGGAAATAAAAAGGCCAACTTATTTGAGCTTTTGAGCTTTGAGTATTTAAAAACAACTGTATTTAAGATTCCCAACTGCCCCATTGATGAGGAGGATAATGGGGCGGATGGGAATATATCGTTACTACGAATACCTTAGACAATACCGACAACATTCTGACTGGGTCTACAACTAGTAATCGGTTTGAAGTTCACTGGTAATGGATTTCAAGTTAGACAATGAGGCTGCTGGTCATTGTGCGTTGTTGGCAATGTAAGTGTTAACACGGTCACTGCCATGCTTCAGCAACGAACCGACGACGTTGCTGTAACGTCGTCATCGGCGCGTCGTCGGCGTCGTCGTCGTCGGTCGTCACTGGGCTACGAGCTCGCCCAGAATACCTAGTGTGTGTAGTGCACGAGATTGAGATAGGTAGGTACTTATTAATTAGTGCCCAATCGTCCTGTGCTTTCCGCATTCAGGTGCAATCAGCGACTTCTACGTTGTCAACAATGAAAAAAACCGGTACAACCACAAAAATCTTCATCAGAGCTTTTGTTATGAAAACCACTATTGTGACAAAATAATCCTTAAATGCAAATCAGAAAGTAAACAAAATGAAAATAAGTAGTTAGATAATAAATAGTGGGTACCTAGTAGGTACCAATTTGAAAGGGGAATAAGACATTCACCTGGTTTTGGCGCGGGTTTTCTCAGAAACCCTGTTTGAGCTTCTCTCAGGAATTTAGTTAAAACATTCGCCGTAAGATGGCGTATCAGTAGGTAATTGTTTGTAATTTGAATTGTCATGGCCTTAAACAGCATAATGAAACAAAAAAAAATAGAAATAGGACGATAAATAAAATTATAACCTCTGATTATATTATAAAATGGTTTTTTTTAACTGGGGGCAAAAAGCCTTTATAAACAAAGAAAATAACAGTTATAAATAACTAAATAAAAACTAGTATTTACAATTGAAATAATTGAGCTAACTGCAGACTGTTGCGAACAAACTACAGGTAGCTCAACTGATCATAGATGGTAGCATTAATTATTTTATCATGTTGCAAATGCGCCATCTACTGCTAAGCGTTTATACTAAATGGTGAGCGGCGTATTCATCTCGTTTCGCCGCAGCTTGTCTCCGTAACCTTGCTATAGCTTCTCTCTGAAATAGTTTAACATTTGCCGTTAGATGGCGTGACATTGATTGTTTATATTTGGCTACCAATAACAACACTGTATAGAACAGTTCCTCCGAAAATAATGAAATCTACGAAAATAAGTGAAAAGTGTTCATCTCATTTTATGAGATTATTGAAATAGTGTATGTGCTGTTGAGTGTTGAGACTGTTGACAACATGGACCGTTTTAAATACGGATAATGGAAATGGTTAGTACCTACTTTGTTTTCTAGATACATACCTACCTATGTAGCTATTCCTACCAATTTATTTTGAGATAAATAAGATCCTTGTCTCTATCCACATTTATTTGAGACCCTAAGTTCTACCGTAAAAGTCTTTAAACTACTTGGAAAGCGGATAAAATTTCATAGTTTACTTTGAATGGGTGCATTCACGGGGTGAATGACCCTGGCCTATCATTGTAGGTAAAAATATGGGGCGAGCGGTGCACTCCGTCGACTCGTTGTCATGGTTACAATTATAAGGTGCGCGTGGGTTATTCCGAAACGTTTTTAGAAGAGATAGCGTGATTTTTGGTTTTAAGAAATAAAAATTTAATTAAATACATACTTACTACCTTGGTAAAAGCAAAGATTTAAATCTTAAAACATAAATAAAATATAAATATTCGCATTAAATTTACTTTATTTATTAATAAGCATCGGACCTGTGTTGCTCTATGTTAATAAGGGACCTCTGGACCTTTGCCCAGCAGAGGGACACACCAGACTGAGTAATTATCTAACTAGGTAACTATTACCTACCTACTCTACCTATTTTGTTAATGAGCTTAAAGCTAGACGAGGGCGGATCTCCAGATATCAAGTTAGCAGGCGCATTCTGTGAGTTCGAATTTGAACGTAGGTACGTTCAAATTCGAACTCGAATTCACTCAAGTGACCTGCAGGGGTATTTTCCTTCATTCGATTCGTTTCCTTTTCGATTTTTTTTTCGGTTATGTTTTGCTTCAAGAAAAATGAAGAAAAAAATCAATAAATCATTGTGATTCTATGCTAAAAACACGTTCACATTCACATTGATTTTTAATTCTTCAAATCTACTTCGTAAACATTACTTCAAATCAAACCATTACGACGGAGAAATCGCCAAATGTAGCTTATCTTAGAGTAATAAGACGTTATTCTAAGTAAGTAATTTTAATAAGTTTAGTTATTCTAAGTAGCTTATAATGAAGAATGAAGAATTACCTACCTAATCATAAAAAATCGTCTTTAGAATTATTACTTTTTATTCACTGTCTAGCTAGAATAACATAATGTACCTAGTGTTCTAGTTACAAAAACTAGCTTGGTGCTTGGTGGTTAAAATTTTTGTGTGTAAATTATTGGATTTAAATGTCGTAGGCCTAATACATCATTACATTACGCACCTCCAGAATTAAAGTGACTCAACTCAAAAATTAGGGAAAATGAGTTAAATATGTAGAAAGAATCAGAAAAAAAAACTGCATCGGCTAGTGATTGAAAAAGTGCCATTTGTTGGTTAGAATGCGAAAAACATAACATGTGCGTCTCTTTAATTCCGACGGTTCCGCATCCCTCTCCCCTAAAATAGTGATCCTGTTTAGTATTGCGTCAGCCAAACTCTTCGCGCGTTTAGTGTTGGAAGGACCTAAAGCCGAATTCAACACAAATATCGCAAATATCTGGTAAGATTGTTATGACTTTGGAGAAATAAAGTGACCTCTTTGTTGTTTTGTGTCATTTTACTACATTGAGCCTAGTTAATTCATTTGACTTAAATCGAATTATATAACGTTTTCTACTCAAATTATTCTTATTCTAATGACCGTTTATGGTTAGGGTCGGTTTTGTTCTTAAACATAAAGTAACGTTGTTGCCTTATTAGTTAATTTTGTCTATTTAATATTAACTTGCCAAATCTTTTCAAGTTTTTTTATGGTTCTGTATAAGATAAAAATTATAATTATGTTCTGTTTAGGTAACAATCAATATGCCAAAGTTAATACTGAACATGGATTAGATAGAAATAATAAACCCATTCTTTTATTTGTACTAATCTTTTTAAAATTTTCTTGTAGATAACTTCTGAAGCACCACCTTATGATATTCAGATCAAGGTATGATTGCTTTAGGCAATCATACCTTCTTTCTATTCTATTCTTTCTATTCTATTATTTCTATAAGTGCTTCTTTTCTATTGAAAATAAGCACTTAGATATTGTGGAAAAAATTTATCCCTGCATTATTTTATCTTGGAATAATAATATCCCGAGATCTGTGGTTGAAAATCGAGCTCATAAAGCAGTTCATCGAGTTCTAGTTCGACATGTTCAGATTCTAGCGGGTAACTTTCGCGAAAAACAGCTAAGCGAAATAAAAATGTTAATTTGTTGTTTTTTTCACTCAACGCATAAGAAATTGATGTCAATTTCAATGAGACTAAACTCAGAATCAGACTCAACACGTTCTTCATCTCGATCGAATACTACCGACGACGTTACGCAAAGTACCACACCTTGGGATGACAAATAGATAATAGTAAACAAATACTTAGATACTAGAATACCTAGTATTTACTAGATATACTTAGCCTGCTAATACATTATTTAAACAAATAATAATCAAATCAAAATCATCAATTTAGTTTTTTACCATACATTTAAATAAATAATGAAACCATTGACTTTTACAATTCTATGTAATATTGATGAAGCAGTTTTTTGAAAACGGGCTGTGATTTTGCTGTGTGTGTTTGTGAGGGGAGGGGGAGAATATTTCAAAGACGCGCAGCTTGTACTATAAAAGATTTGTCGTAGAAAGAGGTCCTTTTAAGATGAGGGTTTCAGAGGAAAGAAAAGAGAAACAATGGGGGTTTGAAAAGAATTTCTATCAAATTCAGGATTGTAATCTTTGAGATAAGAAGGGCTTGGAGGCTAGAGTAAGATACTGGACAAGAGAGATAGTAGTATGTGAGTTTTCCTGCGATGTTGGATGTGCAACCACTTGACGCGATATTCGGAAACGTGGTCATATTTGCAAAGGCTAAATATGAACCTGATCTTGGTTGTACGAATTAATCACTACACAGTATAAAACAAAGTCGCTTCCCGCTGTCTGTCTGTCCCTTTGTATGCTTGAATCTTTAAAAATAGACAATGGATTGGACTGTGGTTTCTTTTTAATAATGTAATACAGTGTTTCAAGAGGAGGTTTTAAATGTATGACATGTATCTGTATCAGGATTGTAACCGTTCGAAGCTGGGCAGGGTGCTAGTATACAATAAATAATTGTTGATGAAAATGAGCTTAGTTTAGCACGTTCCATTATAAAAAAAGATGTTGTTATGTTAACGCAGACTTGATTTATATTATAAGTAAGATGATTAGAAATAGAGAATATCTCTTTATTTCCTGCTTTACCATAACAACCTTATAAATTGATAATTTAATAAGGTAAGAGAAGACTACATTTACTATGGGATTGTTTTTTGTTTGATTTTATTATCAGAAGTTTTTTTGAGATTGATATCTTTATACTTTGATTATTTTATTGTTGTCTTTATATACGTGTTATAAAAGGTTTTTAATTCAACTGAGTAACTTTTCTAATGATTAAACGTCACGTCAAACATAAATCTATAACCGAGCAAGCTTTCATAATACGGGCCTTCAAAATCATTATTGGTATCTTTTCTTATGCGATGTGTTCTAAACGATTGCTGTGCTTTTCTTATGGATTGTTAGAGGAACAGGTATCACCTGTTCCTCTAACAATCCATAAGAAAAGCACAGCAATCGTTTTAAGAATGTCAATCAAGTTACGTTACAGAAAACGTTCATAAAAATCGATACCATTGTCTTACTTATAATACTTATAACCGATCACCGAGAATTGGTATTGAATTTTTTTTTATGATTTCCTTTAATTACAATGGGTACACATTGATTAATAATGTTTTACTGTTGAAAACCCATTTTTGAGAAAATTTTACTAAAAGATAATTAAAGTTAACTAAGTTAATTATAGTGTTTTTCTAATAAATGTATTAATCCCATCGTATTAAAATGCAAAATTTTATCTTAAACCAAATATTTTGCCGAGGATTTCGGAATAAAGTAACCTATTTACAAATAAGTCATTAATATTTATTGAGCTTTAGTACAAAACTGACTCAATTTCGGAAGGTTTTTTTTAAATGTTAATTACTTATATAATTTAAATTGATTTTCAAAAAGTAATAATTTTTAAATATAGATAATATACCAAATTATTATATGATTTGTAAATAATATAGGAAATCCGTTATTTGGCTGTGCCATGATACAAATATGTAAAAATAACGCAAACATGAAATCTTTAAATCGCATTTCCCAACAAACATGTTTTTTGAAATGAGTCACTTCTATTCTGGAGGTGCGTTAGTCGTAGGTGGGTAGGTGCACCATCAATCTCGTCCTTTGTATTATTTTTGGGAAATAGACTAACTTCCACTCATACACAAAGGAATTAAAATCACAGACGACCTCTGTGGCGCGGTGGACGAAGGTCCGCCTGCGACGCAGGAGGTTACGACGCACCAACCTAGATATCTAAGCTACGGATTACGGAAACCAGCAAACTTGTCTCCGGCTAATTTAAGAAGAACGTTCTATTGCTTGGTGAAAATAGAGAACATTAGTCATATTGATGAAATCAATTTTATTCAAAAAGCTAACATAAAAAATAACTAGCTGTCGATTCGGACATAATTTATTGGGACACAGTGTGCCAATTGACATTTTTGTTTTTCATACTTATGTTACTGTCGATTCGGACACCATAAAAAATAGCTGCATTGTACAGCAGAGTAAGTTGACAGGCTTAGAAAAAGACGTAGGTCTAATAAAGATATGTAATTCCACAAAAGTTTTTTGATTATCTGAATCTGAGAACTATACTAACTAACTGGACCCCAAAAGTCACTTATGTGGCTGATCGGCCATTAGAATGAGCTACTGTAATGATCTCTTCTTTTTTCTTCAAGGCCTTTTGTATCGGATCAGAAGGCGTTGTAGAATCCGACGATTTACTACTACCTATTTATTTTCTCGACCGCTTAACTATGAGTCCTTCCTATCGTCGACGCCTCTATGTTATATTTGTCCGAGACGTTATTGTCGGCTACATTTTTAGCGCGGAGGTCTGCCTGGTCTACTATTTAGTTGAACCGACATAGTACCATAGCATGTTATGTACATAGTTAGACTGACTATTTTTCTAAGCAGACTATTAAAGCTTCATTCATGTCGACAATAAATATGCTGAAAATCCACACATCATAATTTAGATCCAAACTAAGTCAAGATTATGTTTTGGGTACTAGATGTCTACATAGATAGATATTTTTGCTGGCATCCAGTTGGTGGAGTGGAGCCTTCAGACAAAAAATACCTACCTACTTATAATAAGTGAGCATTGTGGTATTAAACTGATTTCATCATAAAATTTACCATTCTATTTTAACCACTCTAAAAGACTTTGCTTGTAAATTAATTAGTTAGTTTAAAAAAAAATTGTTAAACAAAACATTTTAGCCTGAATACTTAATTTTACCAGTTATCGTCCTGCAGAGGGCGCTGCTGCCCGCTTCCTGGTGTGTCTCCCTTAGTCGCCTCTTACGACACCCACGGGAAGAGTGAAGGTGGTGAAATTATATCCCGGTACCACACGGCAAAAATTTTTACCAATGCGGGAATCGAACCCGCAACGTCCCGCGGCGCAGATAGACCCTCGTCCACCGCGCCAGAAGTCGTCAATTACGATGATGATTAGTACTTTTCACGGAGCAGATACAAAGTGTCATAGTATCTGCTCGGTGGTACTTACTGAATAAATAAACAAGCTGATTGACGTTGTTGAATCTGTTGTAGGTATTATCCTAGATGGTCGATATCTGGCCTTACGTATCAGTTATCGACTATAGTATTTTAAATAATTTTGCGTATAGCGTATTTTAAAATGAAGGAAAACTATGAAATAAGATTAGTATTAATATTCCTTGATAACTCAAAAGTTTAATTAGCACAATTTTATACGGTGTTAAGGAGAGAGCTCTCCAATCTTTCCATAGGTAGAGGTGTCTTACTGGCTACAGCTGTAGGTACCGGAGGACCTGTCACATTATAAATTCAGTCACATTTATTTTTCATGTCCATAGTATTGAAGCTGAAAGAGCTGCATCAACACTCTGAATTTCAGAGTATTTCGGAGCTCTCTTCGGAGAAAGAAAGTTCTGTGCAAAATTTCCATGCTTATAACAATGTCCTTTGTTGTGGTTTCCTTGAATAACCACTTTTTTCTAGTGAAGTATGCTGAGTTCTCGGAGCATTGTACTTCTGTTATTTTAATAGAATTTGCACTGATTTTGACACCTGTACTCTCTAATTCCATTATTATCGGCTTATATGTTTCTGGTAAGACAGCTAAGATTTGTGTTCCGAGCTATTCATATTTATATTCTTATATGTATATATATATTCGTCGACATTATTTTATTAACTCATAAGCATCCACTCTTCGAGAGGAGTCTAAGGTTGTTTTTATCAGATCTTGAAGTAAGCCACTATCATCAAAAGCTTCCAAGGGTCCCCAATTGTGTTGCGCTTTATCAATGTAGGTACATAGATAATTGGGTCTAGGAATAGTATAAGCTTACATTTTGCCTTGTATATCTTCTAATCTGTATTTGTACCGAAGACCAACAATTCTAACAATTCTCAATACGCTTCTATGGCGAAATTCCAACTCGCATAGTTTTCTCTGCCCACGAGTCTCTCGATATTAAATGGATTGTGTGTGACCTGTATTTGACGCATCTTCTTAGCGTATTCACAGAGTTTTGTTCGTATGTGACCGAGCACGAGCAAGTAAGGTTCTGCAGCGGTCTCAATTTATAAATAAAATACTTTTGCCGTTTTTAAATTTTCTTATATGTGTTTAGGTGCTGAAAGAAATTGTATTCAATTTTCTCAACCAAGTTCTGCTATCATGTTGATATTTTATGTTGCGATGTGTAATGTAAATAACAGATTGAAAATTGCAATCGTGGTGTTTTTTTGTAAAAGAGACATGGTACAAGGATCGAATGTGATTGACAGATCAGTGGTGTCTAACCACGAAGTTATGCTAGCACGCAAAATAGATTGCGTTCTCATTCACTAATGCCGATTCTAATACCTGACTATTGGTTAGGTATTTAGTGTACGTAAAACACTAAATCAGCCCTGGCCATTCCAGTGCTAAACAAAGCCCGCTTTGCACTTCCTTACGGTCTTGTCTCGATACTAACTAACCTAATCTTAATACGATTTAATTCTTTACTAATTGGTCTATGACAGCTTGTCGACCTCTATCATCTGACATAGCGCGAGGCTCTTCAAATGTTGACGATCAGCTTATTCGTCGGACTAAGTACCTAATCTATATCTTAGGTAAGTCTTTTGTAGACAAATTGTAACGATATTTAGGTAGTATTACTTTGAGCTCTTAGCAATAGGCATTAATTCTCAAGCTACGTGGTAGCAGCGGCTCCAGGTTTGCACACAAACCGGTAAACTGATGATTCGATAGCCTGAAATTGGCTAGAGCAGAGAGGTTGTTCTCCGGCAGTGGGTTCGCTACACTGTCGTATTAATTTCCGCTCGAGGCCAAGTATCAAATCATAGAAATGCTTTAGGGCTCTTGGACACGTCACAAAAACAAATGTTCATAATCACTTCGATTTGTTGTTCGCTTTAAAATTTTTAAGGTAGAGTAAAGAAGGCAACAATTAACCTTTACCTTGTTAGGTAAAACCTAGTTTTCGAGTTGGAGCAAAACTCGTCCTAAACCTCTTTATCGTCTAGATAATCCGATGTTTTATAGGAAGCGGGAGTAAATATAGGTACCTATTTGTTGTTTGATAATTTATTTAACTATAGATAATTTTTGCAACACACTTGGATTATTTTTATAGAAGCGTTATGCATTGGCCTTTTGGGAGATTTAACATTAATCTTGTGTAGCCTAGTAGTGGCCACAGCGAGTTAATTCTTATTTCTTATATACATTAGTATACAAGAAGTTTTCGTAAATATATTGACATTTGACATGGAACCTACTGTTTATTTCTTTGAATTTATCACGTAATGATGGGACTCATATAGATCGCCTTTTTAGGGTTTTGCCATCGGTTGCAAAACCCTTATGAAATCGCTTTGGGTCTGTTTTGTGTTTTAAATCCTTAATATCTCAGAAACTACTGCAGCTATTGACTTGAAATTTGAAATAATAATACATTTTGTGCGCCCGCACATATTTATAGAAAAATAAATAAAAATAAATGAAAAATCAAAATGAAGATTTTCCATACAAATTTTGAAAACAAAATTTTAAATGGGCCGTACAAAGTCAAAATTGCTATCAAATGAAAGGTACTCGTTTGTAGATTTCAAAATAGTTTTTGAAATTTTGGTAGATTTTATACTTTTTAAAATATTTTGAAAAAGGTCAAAAAAATGACCATTCCCCCCCCCTATCTCCGAAGATTGCAGAGTGATCGACATGATATGTAGCAAGTGTTTGTAGGTATGGATCTATATTTTACAGGAAAAATATAGAGAAGTCTGTAAAAATAATACTTTTTGAAATATGGTCAAAAAAGGGCGGGAAAAATTTCTGAAGGGGTGACTACCCCACCGAGTTGGGTATCAAATGAAAGGTATTGGTTTGTACATTCCAATACAGTTTTTGAAGTTTCGATAGATTTTACACGTTTTGATATATTTTGAAAAAGGTCGAAAAATTGACCGGTACCCCCCCTCTATCTCCGAAGATTGCAGAGCGATCGATGTGATATGTACCAAGTGTTTGTAGATATGAATCTATATTTTACAGAAAAAATATAGAGAAGTCTATAGAAGTAAAACTTTTTGAAATATGGTCAAAAAGGGGGGGGATAATTTTCTAAAGGGGAGACTACCCCCCCAAGTGGGGTATCAAATGAAAGGTATCAATATGCACATTCCAAAACAGTTTTTGAAATTTCGATAAGTTTTATACTTTTCGAAATATTTTGAAAAAGGTCGAAAAATTGACCATTCCCCCCCCCCTTATCTCCGAAGATTGCAAAGTGATTGATGTAAAATGTACTAAGCGTTTGTAGATATAGATCTATATTTTACAGGAAAAATATAGAGAAGACTGTAAATATAATACTTTTTGAAATATGGTCAAAAAACTAATTTTCATACAATGGGGGCTATTTCATTAAGAGTAATATCAAATCAAAGGTATGGATTTCGACAATTCAAAACAGGTTTTGAAAATCGTCTAAGTTTCATACTTAGTGAAATAGGTTGAAAAAAGTCGAAAAAAAATTGTAGGTACCAACCCACTTACCTACCCACTAATCTCTGTAGTAACTGTTATAGTAGTTCCACAGCGCACCAAAACCGTTGTTCTCAAATTTTTTGAGAAGAGATATGTATCCTAGATAATCCACACAGTATCATTTACCCACAAGCTAAGCAGAGCTTGTGTTATTAGTATTACGACGATAGCTTTTATACTTAATAAAGTATAAGTATCACATTAGATGATTTATTTTTGTGTACAGAAAAGGACAAGAACACCCGAACAAATAATCTGAATATCCTACAAATATTAGTCCCGAGGCAGAAATCAAACCGCAACCTCCTGCGTTGTAAGCCCACCGCGCCAACAGGTCGTCATATAGGTACGTACTTACCTACCTAAACGACACAAGTTCAAAACCCTCGGCGCGCGAGTTACACTCGCACTTGTCGTACTTGTTTCAACTGGAGAGGTTGGCTGGTTGTCCTAATAGATGGACGGGCTATCATGATACAAAGCAGATGAAGTCGTCATCAACTGAGATGTTACTTCTCTTTCTGATTGTCCTACCTTCTTTTATGACACCAAATTAAATGGGTTTGCCCATCGGCACAGATTAGGTAATGTTACTTTTCACCGGCGAGTGGAACTAGTCGCGAAATTTGTAGTTAGAATAGTGTAGTTTTCTTAGACTTTTTGCAGTAATCGGCAAATTGACCTGAAATTAGACACAGATCTTCTACCTAACCACAGCACGTACACAACTGATACCATTCAATACTTAAATATGAAAATTCTTTGTCATTCATTGTAGGTTCTTGTTGTGTTTGAGATAACCTTATTTGGTTTTAGTTACTTGTATGGTGAGGATGGCAGAGGGTCAATGTCGGACGCCAGGTGTAATACGCAGCACTCGGGATTACATCCAGGCTTTAACAGCACCCATGCCGGCATCACCTGAGTCGGAACGAGCACCCTCACCTACATCCTTTTCTGGGGACGATGACTCATCCACCACTTCAAGGTCAGTCGACTAAATAGTATTTAGGAGAAAACTATATTTATAGATATTGAATTGCCTTGAATATGTACCCAGTTTGATACCTTTGTCTTTCTCTCCCAAAAAGGTTTACTGGAAGAGAAATCATTCAGCTTTGTCATTACTTTTCTAAATATTTTATTGTAGATTTAATCGTGCAATTGCATTTCTAACAAGTACCTACGGGCTGGGTTTCCTATGTATTTTTTGTTTCTGTTATGTATTAAGTACTTTCCTTATCCGTGAGATTTTACCTACAACAAGGCGGTTCACAGGTTGCACGTATATTTTACAAATGAGATTCAATAAGTAACAATATTAGAACGCGCCTAGGTCAGGTGACTTCAGACTATGGCGAGGAAAATTAGGGTGTATGAATGTTTTTCTGTTGGATGTTTTTTACTTCTTCACGCAAAAACGACCAAACGCGTCGAGTCCTGTAGTTTCGGATACAGTTCTAGGCCTAGAATAAAACATTGGGTGCTATTTATCAGTCCCAGGGTGTAGAAATAATGTGCGAAGTTGCGAGCTGTATAGTATAAAACGACCGTATTTTAATTACTTAAAACTGTGGAGGACCTGTGTGAAACAAATTTTATCAAGAACATTATTATTATAGGTACACAATCTCATTTAAAACTTTGGATTTTTAACAATTTTTCTTAACTAAGGGAATATTAAAAAACTATTACTAGGTACCTACAGTAAAAAAATATATAAAAAACGGTACGGACTCAGCTGCAAAGTTAGGCTTAAGCGGCCGTTGATTATGGATGTCGGACCGACCACCTTGTCGACCGCCCGATATCCAACATCCTAACGAGTCTCTTGCGATGTTGATCGAGGCTTTTCACTATAACACCGTTAACCGAAAGAACTATCGGGGGATAGTCGCTGAATCAACATCCCATAATACTGACAACCTCATTCAGCCTAGTCAAGATACTTCTTTCTCAGCTAATGAGGATGTATTGTATACTAAATACGAGATTTTTTTAGGTAATTTTGTTCTACTATTTCGAGGTTATCAAAATTGAATAGGTTCTTTAGATATAGATACGTATTGCTTGTAATTTTCATTTCAATGATACCGGACCAAAATACTAATTTAAACAAAACACTCATTCATAAGTCATAATTCCTTTTTCAAACGAATTGTAAAATCGAAAAACAATATACAAAAACCTCCATCCGTTTGAAATGTCTGTAAAGTTCATAGAATTCCCGAAATTTTTGGAAAAAGTAAAAATAAAATACCATTGCCCTAATCATAATCACCCAAGTTTGCATAAGAGTCACCTGAAATGAAGGTACTATCTATAATTTTAATTAATTAAATAGCAAAGTCTCCAAACAGACTGTGGAACACGTTGTAGTACACTGCACGGCCACAGAGGAGGCCAGACGGAAAACGGGGATGATGAGTATCATTGAGGCATCAACCCTATCCACACCCACAGACAAGCTGATTCGAAGCTGTCAATCACCAAAGGTCCTGCTCCGGTACTTCAAGGAGCTGGGCTGGTTAGGTTAGGTTTGTCCGTTTAGGCAGGGGATAATGCACAATACACTCCCATGCGAGATGTCAGTGCAGATCTCAGTTCCCCCACTTAGAATTAGAATTAGAAGTCTTCAAACCGGTCCACGTCGCCGAGCAGCGTTGTTTGAGCAGCTCCCTTGGGTACGAACTCGAGCCGGGGCCGCTGCTCCGACGCCGCGAGCAATAGCTCTGCTTAACCACTTCCTTCATCAATACAGCGACGACGCCGACATATTCGCTGATATTTTAGGCAGGTTGTCTATGCTGACTTATTTATTTTTAAATACAATGTGACATCTCATTCATATATTATTCTACTATCTCACTATTTATAATTATAAGGACTAGTATTCTGTGTATTTTTAAGATTGATAGATTGATTGGTTTATTTATTTATTCATGAACAATATTTCAATTGTACATATTTGAATGTATCTAATATAATATATAAAACGAGAAAAATCTTTTAAAATCTAATTAATGCTATCAAAATTAGCGGCTGCTTACGGAGTAAAAATTTAAAGTCGTCTAATGAGAACAAGCACTTTTCCAATAGAAACTTTTTCAATTTGGATTTAAAAATATTAGGACTGTCAATGCTTTTTAAGTCGACTGGTAGGGCGATATATAACTTAACAGCTTGGTACCGAGAGCCATGCTGTACAACATTTAACCACAGATTTAACCTAGGCTGAAAAGGGGTGTCGAGATTTTTTCTTCTAGTACTTATGCGCAATGCCCTTTGTTCAGCCGATTGATCGAAGATCTGACACTTACATTAGTTGTTATTTTGTCAGTATCTGACTATTGGACGTATTACTTTTGCTGTAAGTCCACTTGTAAAATAAATAAATCGACATAAAGTACATTTGTATGATTGACAATTATTCGTACTTGACCGATCTTAATTTTTCATATCTTTTTTGACCCGAGTTTGAGGGTTACTAGAATATTTATCGGGTACCTATTTATCGCGTAGGTACCTTTTGTTTTATTTTCCCCTAAGTTTCCATCGCGTTGCAGCGATCGTGGTCACGGGGGCGACTGGATTTTGGACGTAGGGAAAACAAAAGGTACTACGCGAAAAATACCCGATTAATATTCTTTAATATGCGACAAGCTGAAAAGAGCTCATTAGGGGAGGCCTATGTCGAGCAGTGGACTAATGTGGGCTGATGATGATGATGATGTCAACAAAATGTGAAAGTTTAAAAAGTTTTGCTATATCTATTAAATATATTTTATTTCGGCACTTCCGTAGGTAACGTTCGTACTTCGTATGTATATTTCGCCCTGTGAGTGCATTGTAGGAATATTTATTACTAGTGTGTCGCAGATTAAAAGGTATTATTCGAAACTTAACTATAAACTTTACTGTGCCTAATGTAACACGAATCAATATCGCTGGTAAGCATTGTTGCTATACTATTTCCGATTGTAATTCAAAACTAAAGGGTCAGATATATGACCAGTCAGCTTCATTTGTATATTATTCCTTACTAAGGGGTATTTCACAAAAATTACAATTTAACGTGTGTTTGAAAATAAATGTTTTTTTTATTAATACACGGAGAAGACTTGGCTGCTAGTGTTAGTATTTAGGTAATGCCTTCGTTCACGACTCATGTTTTAAAAAACAATTAAGTACTTTTGACACTCACCCGTGATAATGATGATAAGTTATGCATTTGTGGAGTAATCTCTTCCCACATAAATAAAAGATAGACATATATCTCTGCATTAAATGGTGTACTGCGCATAATTAAAAAAAACATGAAAAAAACCAATGACTTGGTCATTTATCCACACCAAGTCAATATAAAAATATTTTTTATCTTTGGTTTCTTGATGATAGCTAGCTAAGCCCTAATAGTAAATCCCTGCGTTATAGTGACTTGGACGTGTAATTTTTAAAATTTTACCAGGCATGCCTCCGAGCTTAAATGACACGAAATGAAATGGTGATCCCACTTCTAATCTATCTCAAAAAGCTTAGATTTTATAATGCATGTTCTTCGATTGACAAAAAGTCTTCCTTATATTTATGATATACAATGCTAATATGTGACATGGAAAACCTTCATCCACTCGCGTTTTTAATTAATAAATATGTACTGAATAATACATGGGAAAGTCTAGTCGCTCGCGTAATTTACATAATTATATTACGTGTGGGAGAGAGAAGTTATATAGGTAGAATATGGCAGAGTTCGCAAATTACGAAACATCAATGTGCGCTCGATGGCGGAGATTGTTTTAGAGTTCCGTATAACATACTTAGCCTCCGCTGTCTGTCCGTTCGTAAGAGGGCTGTATCTCATGAACCGTAAAAGGTAGACCGTTGAGATTTTCACAGCATGTGTTGGTATTTCTTTTGTCGGTATAGCGACGAAATAAAGTTTTTTAAAATTATATTAATAATTAAGGGGGCCAACGCCCCCCTGCACCTTGAGCCGATCATCGCAGTTAAGCTACGTCGGATGCTGTAATTACTTGTAGGGTTGGCGGTCTCATGTTGGTTTTTTGCTTTATTTTAAGTTAAGTTTTAATATTAATCCATCAATGCAACCTGGTTCTTAGCGTTTATTTTGCAAAATAGTTTTTTACGACGGTGCAGAACCCTTCCCGAGCGTGTTAAATCGAACTTGGCATGTTTGGTTTTACACGGTGACTGGCAATATTAGTTGCCGCATCCAGAATTTGCCAGAAATCTTTCTGAAATCGTCCTTGCCCATTGTCTCATCGTGCTCTACCTCTGCGGAGCGTGGTCTCCACTTAAGGTCACGTTTAATCCCGGGTAAAAATAGTCATTTTAAGATTCATACACCTATTATATGCTTAATATAATAGGTGACGACCTATGTGGCGCGGTGGGCGAAGGTCCGCCTGCGACGCAGGAGGTTGCGGGTTCGATTCAAATATTTCGGGGCAAATATTTGCAGATATTTGTTCAGGATGTTCTGGTCGTTTTCTATGTAATATAGTAAAAATATCTATGTGTGTTATGTATACAGGGTGTTTGGTGGAGGGTTAGACAAACTCGGTGGGTGTGTAGGTGGACCTATTTGTGAAATACAAATTGAAGGAAAAGACCCTAACTGTTTACCATTTTCTTTATTTCTTTTCCAATTTATTTTTTTATTTTTAAAAGCATTTGAACTCCTCGGTCGCTGTTAGTTTTTTTTTTAAACGATGCAGAAATGTTCTTATGATTTTTTTTTCACTTTTTTTAACTTTGAGAGCTTATAACTAATTATTTATACGTTTTTTCAAATAAATAATGCCTTCAAAAGACGAAGGATTCATCTGAAACCAAAAGCAAGTAAAAAGTTTAGCAGAAAATAAAAAAAAAGTTACAAAAGGACAATCCACACAGCATCATCTAGCCCCAAGCAAAGCAGAGCTTGTGTTATGGGTACTAGATGACTGATATATATAATACAATATTATTACATAGATATATATTTTTTATTATACTTGAAACAACCAGACATCCTGAACAAATATCTGCAAATATTTGTCCCGAAATATTTGAATCGAACCCGCAACCTCCTGCGTCGCAGGCGGACCTTCGCCCACCGCGCCACAGAGGTCGTCATTGTTTTTGTTGATTATTTTTTGAAGCTAAAGTTTTCATGGCTTCGAATATTTTGACGGGAATCGCCGTACGAAAAATGCCACGACCACTCTCCAATTTTGTAGAGTGAAGTAAACGTGTAAAGCACACAGAGGAGGGTTTACTCTAAAATTCGCATTTTTTTATTCCAATCAACTCTTACTGAAATGTTATACGTATGTAGCACAAACAAAAAACACGCACGGCAACAAAGTCTATTTTTTATTTTATTTTTATTTGGAAGACAGACAGTACATAGTAATATAAAGAGATAGGTACAATAAAGACTTTCTTAGACCAGTAAAGTCTCTACTATAAACATTTTTCACTTAAAAACTAGTGAACAGACAGCTTTGGATTCAACTAACAATTTTAATGATAGGTTTAAACAATTAAAGAAAAATAGAGAAAGAGGCTGAAGGCAAAATAAAATAACTGTATCTAATTATTTCGTTGTTGGCAGCAGCAATATTTACAATGCTGCTACGAAAGGAGATGGCGGGTGAGTCGAAGATATCTGTTTCATTGAAAAATTTATTGTAACTATTGCAAGTTCTATTTATAAACATATTCCGTCTATAATTAGTTCTAGAGGTTGGAGTCCAAAAAGTTTTCTTTTTCCTAGATGAAGCTCGTGGACAATGCAAATAAATATATAATAAGAAGAATAAGTCGTATACATGATGTACCTATATTGGTAGAAGTCAATAAATACAAAGACGTAGGTAAGTATTCCTTTTTTGCGAACGCGAATGTCGCTCTGAATAATTATTCGATTATTATCGTCGCTCACTTCATTCGCGAATGGAATTGCGAATGCGAAACTTGTCTTTTCAAATCCGATTGTTAAGAAAGACCGATCACCACTATTAAAGATGATGGTAATATTAGTAAAAAATTTACCGTTATTCATAATATTTATCATTCGCATTTATCATATTTCAGTGTATGTCAAAAATAACTAGAATGTCAAAAAATACTAGTACAAGTTTTATTCGGTTTTTGATATTAGAAATATTTACCGAAAATTTGATAACGAAAAACGTTAATATTTGTTATGGTGGTAAGGGTAAGGGGTAATGGTTAATTTTAAGGGGTAATGGTTCGATACTAGTGAATTTTTTCTACTGCTAGTAGTGGTTTTCTTCATTACTCTACATAAAACGGTAATGTCATAATCATAATCCAGTAGACAAATTTCACTATTACTGACCCATTACCCCTTACCCTTACCACCATAACAAATATTTATTATGTTTTTCGTTGTTCAATTTTTCCGACACTACAGTAATACACGACACCTTTAGTGTCTGACTGAATTTTCAGTTTTACTGTTGCTTATTGATATTGCACATATTTATGGAAATTTCGTAGACTTAGAATCTGCTATATAAATTTATATGCTTCGTAAAATCTTAATAAACAAAGGAACAATAGATTTTCTGGTACATACATACAATGCCTAAACCGCTGAAACCAGAAAGATGAAATTTTAAGGATTTTCGGAAAAATTTCCCCCTATGGGGTGAAAAGGGGTTTAATGTTTTTAAGGGTGTTGTAACCCCTTAACCGGTAGTCTGATTCGCTTGAAACTAACGGAGAATACAAAAAATACAAAATAATGTGTTGCTGGATTTTCAAAGTATTGGGGTAAAACTGCTGGCCTAGCACGGGGTTTCTTCTCTAGGATAGAAAAGGCTCAAAATGACGTAAAAGTGACATTTAGGAGTAGAGAGTAGAAAATTTTCTTCGATTACGAACATGGCGTTCGGAAGAATGAGCGCATAGAAATGTTTTCTAGTCTACCCTAGAGATGAGTCTACCACTGCGAACATGGCGATCAATTTACTCTATTTTTGACATTTGAGAATATAATCATTTCTTCTAAAATTCTCTACACCTCCCGATACCTAGACAAGCGTTTCTCTCGTGATAAAAAACATGTTGTGGGAGGACATAAAGTGCTCTAGGTATTTAATTTGGGATTGCTTCGGAGACTGTAATTGAGAAGGTAGGGACGTGATTGTAGGTGTGGATGTATTATGTGAAATCTTAACCGTCGAAACTTCGGGGATCGAGAACATTATGCTATATAATATAGGTAGGTATGTACTTGAAACTTCAATCACATTTTTTTTCTATAGACATTATTGGTATTGACATCAGCAACGATTTGACGTAAAGTGTCGAATCAATGTCAAAAGGAAAACGTTCCGTTGTACGTATAAACTGTTTTTCACGTTTCGTGTTGATATTAAGTTATAAAACGTAGAGAATGAGCTTTTTACAACATTTATTATTTTATCTGTGGTTTCGTTCCCGTTGCTATAGAAAGAGCTTGTCTACGAAGAAATTGTTTTCTAGGGTTTGTTTCGAGAAACGGTATGTTCGGGCTATAGAAAGAATACGAAGACAAGAAATTGCTTTCTCTATTCTAGGATAGAGTAGAGATGAAAACCCCGTGCTAGCCACGCTGGTTATTACATTATTAGACACGTAGTTTGGCTCCGTATTGAACGTTTTGATTTGAGGACTCGAAATTTGAGTAAATACTGAAAAAATCATAAATTAATTTTATAAAGATCTCAAAATAAGGCTAGGAAAGATCTAACATACCTACTTATTTTATCTATAGCTAACTTAAAAACTTAAACCATGATACGGTTTGTCCGCAAGCTTTAGTATCTAAGGTGTGAAGTATATTATGTCATAAATTAAATTAAAGTCGATGCTAATTTAATCCACAGCGAATAAAAAAAAATGTTTTTATTTCAGACACAGATCCATCTTATTGTTAGTACAAACTTATACCTACTATGTATGAGTAAGCTCGTCAATATACAGAAAAGGTGTTCGTTCACAGAAATGCTACTTTCTTACATCTATATAATATCGATCTTTGAAATTGCGTACATTTTGCTTTACATCTTTAATTTATTCCTTTAAAACCTAGAGCAGGCTCGAGCATAAGTAAAAATATATGGGGGATTTAGATTTTAGTATTTTTCTCTCCTAGTTGGTCAAAAAAAGGTTCCGAAGTTAATTTTCTGCTCTCATCTGATCACGATTCGATAGAAGAAGGATCTTTGAAGAGTTTCATCAGATATTTGATATAAAATTAACGGACGATTTATCTTTGTTCAATTCATATAGATCCCTAATGTTGTGGTCATTGTTATTCCTTTTGAGGTATAGTAAATTACGAGAATATTTCACAAGTTATTTGAAATATAGCCTAAAACCAAAATAATAGAAAATTTAAATTTTTAGAATCCCGAAGTATCCCGAAGTAGTATATAGTTAATATTTGCGATGGTAACACTTTTGATGTTCAAAATAGCTGCCGTGGTTCATATCACCAGCACTACGGCCACGCCACCACGACTTTGTGAGGGTAAATCACATCTCATTAATATTATACCTAATTGCGAAAGGTTAAAACTGCTGAACGAAACGGTTCCAAACAATTTAGTAGTTCTTTTGGAATATAGTTGGTAGTGATAATTATAGGATAGGATTATTATAGGATAATTTTATACATAAAATCACTGCTTAAAAATTATACGAAAAGGTATGAATAACTGATAGTGATAACAAATTAAAAAGAATCACTTGGCACTGTGCTTAGCACATTTAATAATTGCGTTGTTTGTGTGCAACAATACCCTTTTGATGTGTGTGTAATTAATTATAGTTGTTCGCATAAATAGTCTCTATTTATAAACAAAGAGTTAGGTTCTTGCATTAAGTGCCGATTTTTATCGCTGACATAAACTAAATTTATGGAAACCTGACAACGCCGCTAAAAATGTTATCATAATTCCAGGAAATCGGTTTCCGATTCCAAGACTATTGTAAGTGTACCTAAAGTTTTCTAGGTATAAGAATCATTATATATTGTACCTCAGTTGTTAAATTAAACGCAACTTTGTTAATTCTTCTGGGAGTTCTTCAGAGACGTCTTGATTCCATCCATCGCTATCAAACAATTAGCTAAGTGTGAACGTGGCAAGTCGGGCCTTTATCAGTTGCCGGCTAACTACGTACATAGACGAGTGCACCGCAGATAAAGGATTTTGCAGTTTGTTTACGAGTTGCATTGCACCGGCATGATGCGGCGGGCGGCGGGAAGGGCGCGGGCGGGGCATCAGTCAGTGCGCGCACGATGCGTCCACCGATGCACGCGTTTAGCACGGTCGCTGCGCAGTAGTCCTCCGCCTACCATGGCCGACTGGTCGCTCCTCGATCGCGAGTGGTTGCCCGCGCCGCCGCCGGCTCCCTACGACCCCTTCCAGTACGCAGATTACGATCCTTACTACCAGGAGAAGCAGCAGCAGCTGCTTCCAGTGCACCGCCCGCCGCCGGCGCAGCAGCCCCAGGCGTCCTTCTCCCCGCCATCGCCGACGCTGACTCTGATGATGAGCTCTACGAGGCACATGTCACCGATGACCCTACCCATGCCTTACGTGCCGCCAATTCCCAGAGGGTATGCAATGCACTTAATTAATATTTACATCCTACGACCTTCGCACGTATCATCGTATTCGCCAGTGTCACTCACCATTATTATAAACTAAACCTAACACCATTGGGGACCATTGGCTACTAACGTTCTAGAGTTCGTAATCATAAGCGAATTCCTATGATAAGTAAAGTAGCTGCCAGCTCAAGAATAATGTTTGTTTATAGGAGGTATGTAAGGTGATCACCGGAAAAGATTTTTTTCTGTACGTAAGTAATCGTACCCTATTAAACAATGCGTGTGTGCACAAAAAATCCATTTTGATTAATAAAAACCCGGGCAAATGCGTTTTGATTACTTAATAAGAACCCGGGAAGGCTCCGTTTTCTATGTTCTTGTAATATTTAAGTGAAAGGGGATTTTTTTCTTAAATCATGTACCTAGGTATTTAATTAATATTGTTTACAAATAGATATTTAAAACGCTCACAAACAACTCTTTTGTTTGATATGTCACACGGTACTGTTGGCAAAACGTTTGCAATACATGATTGGTGATCCTGTAAAGGTTCCGATTGCCATTTGGACGGAGGGAAGCCTAAAAGTGTTGAATATGTAAGTTTTATTAGGATGCGGCTTCTCACGTTAGTTGGTGTGCCCTCTCTCTTTTAATTTAGCTATGTATGCAATTACCTACAAAATAAAATAATCTGGACTTGATAAAAGACTAGACTATATTATTTTAAGAATATTAAATAAAAAATATTAACATGTAAAACCATTATTAACAAAGAAAATTAAAATTAAATAATCAAATAAGAAATAGTATTTCACAATTGAGATATTTGAGCTAACTGCAGATTGTTGCTAATAAATCTAGGTATAGATAAGGATCAGTTGACCTGAATTTTGTTAGCAACAGTCTGAAGTTAGCTCAATTGTTTCAATTGGAAATACTTTTTCTAATTTGGTTATTTAAGTGTTTTTTTTTTTGTTAATAAAGGTATTATTCAAATTCAAAAAAATTGTCTAAAAATATCTATAAATATTGAAATATAAGCTTTCCACTTAGAAATTTGAACTGCCACATTCGAAGCAATGATTATATTATTTATTTATTTATACAAAAAAACTTGCTATTAAGTAGTCCACGAAAGGATCTATTTTATCTAGCGTCCGCGCGGAGCTTTCAATCGCCATAAGTTTTTTTTTATAAAAAAATAATGCCGGACAATCCACACAATTTTTTTAACTATACAGTCATACATATTTTTGCTTTTTTATTATTGTTATATTTTGTAAATTGACGTAAAAATAATGAACAATTTATTTCATGTTAATAAGTCTGAAAGTTGATTTGTATATAAGCGAAAGCCAAGAGACGATTCATTCCGACTAAAAAGTTCTCACAAATGTTACCGGACGATCGGATATCAAATCAAGCTAATTTACCAAATCAACTTGCTAGAGAGATGTAGCTTGCTTTGAAATTAATTCCGCTACAATAATAATGCTACTTCGAATAGCTTATCGGATAAAAACAATACATTAATATTTTACTATAAAAACTATCTTAGTTTGATGAATTCATTATGAATGTAAGCGGGTTAACTACGAACCTATTATATGTTGTAAGAACACCAACGTTTCATCCCTTAACGAGGGACTTCATCAGGGTGAGTGCGGCTCACGTCTCACGTCGCGCCCGTACCGTCTCTTACAACATATAATAGGTTCGTAGTTAACCCGCTTACATTCATAATGAATACACTAATATTATTAGTTATGGGGTTTCGGTTTTAAAATGTTATTCCCACTCTTGGGAAATCCTATTTTATTTCGGACTTGCGACCGGCTTTGCACGCATGTGCTACATAATAATAAAAACCATCCTCTTGACTCTATCAATAAAAAAATAAAAAAATCTTATTTTTTATTATTATTATGTATAGTCCGTGGCGTAGTTTTCAAGATCTAAGCATACATAGGGTAGAGACAGCCAGACAGCGTGAAGTGACTTTTTTTTAAATCATTTATTAAGGGTTTGTTCAATTATTGGAACATGCGCGTGAAGCGACTTTGTTTTATACTATGTAGCATGACAGTTAAATAAATTGTTTTTTAAATATGTGATTCAGGATCCTGCGGCTTTGTCCGCCTTTTATATATATCCTGATATAAATTTCTATGGTTAATATACATGTTTTTATCCGCGATTTCACCTGTTTTCGTAAAAGGATGGATGTCATTGGACGGTATGTAAATAATTTTATGTGATACGTAAATAGGTAAGTAGTAATGGCATACCATTATAAGAAAAAATACTGTTTTTGGCACTTCGATGAGTTACATATTTAAATGAAGAAAAAAAAATATATTTTTCAAACGAAAACTGTCGAACTTTTCAAATCGACTTCACACTTTACTTTCAAAAAATTGCAATGGGGCTTCATTTACAGTTCCCGCTTTTAAATGCAACTTGTGATACTTGAATAGACCTAAAACTTACTTGAAGAGGTATAAATATAGGTAATGCTAGCGAATGCTGGGTTCTTTTGTTGTTATTAAAAGCTTTCTCTTGAGAGCCGTTTGTTGCAATTATTCTTGTCTACAAATATATTTTCTTTTTAGTGTATAATCTATGATTTTAAGGGCTAGCAAATTTTTGATCAAATCGAATTAAATCCAATAGAAAAAGCTAGCAAATTTTAGATCAAAGTTTATTCTTGTTGCCGTTTGTTGCAATTATTCTTGTCTACGAATATATTTTCTTTTTGGTACTTATATACTCAACTATGATTTTTGAGGGCTAGCTAATTTTTGATCAAATCGCATTAAATCCAATAGAAAATTTCAAATCAATCGTTCACGCTTCTTTAGATAGAGCCCTTCTGACAGACGGACGGACAGAGACAGCGGAGGCTTGGTAGGGTTCCACTTTGTCCCTTCGGGTACGGAATCCTAAAAGTTGCGTATTTAGCTGGCTAAGCCAGCGCATGGATCGGTCCATCTTCTAAGTAAAGACGGTGCTCTTGTTTAGTAAACACAAGAATAATACAGATTGCTACCGATCCCTAGTCAGTATAAGGTAATTATTCTGTGTTGAATGTTTTTTGATTAATGCCTTCGCCACGAGCTTGAAAGAGGAGCTGTTGATGGGGTATTGTAGGTATCTACTTTGTCATAAAAAATAAAACGTTAAGTGTGACTCAGATTCTCGTACGAAGGTTCTGTATAAGACCTCGCTTTTTAAAAAAATCATGAGACTGGGACAAGGGGACCCTAGAGGTATTGTGTGCAAGTGATTAGTGATGTCAACATGGCCGGATCTTTTTTGCGTTCACTTTAAAGTTTAATTTATTCACAGCTCCAGGGGTTAATTACAAGTTGCAACATGAAACACGGTACTGAGAAATAGGTTTTGACAGACAGATGGACAACAAAGAAATCCAAAAAGAGTAGGAAAGAAGAATTCCTGCAGGGGTACTAACGGAACCCTAAAAATGAACTAGATACCATTACTCGTGCGTATATACCTATAGGCCAATAAATTATTTCTTTGTAAAACGCGTGGTTTCATTCTCAATTTCTCATGTTCTTCGAATTTCTTGATCAAAACAACTTGTCACATTCACGTAAGTACTGTTAACTCACCCATGGGTATGATCAATATGATCATAGATAGATAGATATCAAGTAAGGCACAATTTGTATTAAAGTAGGACTCAATAATACAATACAATACAAATATACTTTATTGCACACCAAGATTAGTAAAACAGAACAGAAAACATAAACAAAAAACTGTTTTTTGGGCGGCCTTATCGCTGAAAGCGATTTCTTCCAGGAAACCTTTGGATGGACACGTTACTATTGTACAGGTATAGACGGTTGCGTATAAGGCTAATGTATACTTACATAAATAAATAGTTATTAATGTACTTACATGTAAATAAATACTAACAATAACCAATATATATATTACAAACATATAAATATAAACTGATATTAACTATTAGATAACGAAGCAAGAAAATGTTCATAGACCGTATGTTTAAATAAAGGGAGAGACTTAGCTTGTCTTATTACAGTTGGTAAGGCATTATTTGAAAAATAATTTTCCGAAAAGCGTGGAGATTAATAATTTTCCGAAGAGAGTCAGATACAAAAGTACGTGTTTCTGCCGTAACCCGTCATCGACTGACTGACCTCGCGCCCTAATGCCTCTGTCTAGTACGATGGTTGACAATAAACCTTTTTTGACTATCTCACCGTTACCGTTTTCGTAAATGAGCCAATAAGCCCATTCTTTCATGCCCATCTATGCCTGATGTACTTTAAGTGTTCTAGCGTAACAACTTAGAAAAAGAAAATGTTCATAGACCGTATGTTTAAATAAAGGGAGAGACTTAGCTTGTCTTATTACAGTTGGTAAGGCATTATTTGAAAAATAATTTTCCGAAAAGCGTGGAGATTAATAATTTTCCGAAGAGAGTCAGATACAAAAGTACGTGTTTCTGCCGTAACCCGTCATCGACTGACTGACCTCGCGCCCTAATGCCTCTGTCTAGTACGATGGTTGACAATAAACCTTTTTTGACTATCTCACCGTTACCGTTTTCGTAAATGAGCCAATAAGCCCATTCTTTCATGCCCATCTATGCCTGATGTACTTTAAGTGTTCTAGCGTAACAACTTAGAAAAAGAAAATGTTCATAGACCGTATGTTTAAATAAAGGGAGAGACTTAGCTTGTCTTATTACAGTTGGTAAGGCATTATTTGAAAAATAATTTTCCGAAAAGCGTGGAGATTAATAATTTTCCGAAGAGAGTCAGATACAAAAGTACGTGTTTCTGCCGTAACCCGTCATCGACTGACTGACCTCGCGCCCTAATGCCTCTGTCTAGTACGATGGTTGACAATAAACCTTTTTTGACTATCTCACCGTTACCGTTTTCGTAAATGAGCCAATAAGCCCATTCTTTCATGCCCATCTATGCCTGATGTACTTTAAGTGTTCTAGCGTAACAACTTAGAAAAAAATTCATTTTTTAGCAATGTTCAATCTCTTTCATTTGTTATCCTTTTCAAAAATAAACGTTAAAAAATTAGATTTTACAGACTTCTCTACATTTTTAAATAAAATATATTATAGATCCATATCTAGTCTACATTGTTAGACAAAAGTTATAGACAAAAGTTCGAAACCGAAGGCGCGTGAGAGTACACTCAAATCTGACTGAGAATATTCTTAATATTATAAAACAAGATCCGTTTTATAATATTAAGAATATTCTATAACTTAACACTAACAACATTAACACTAACAATGTATTATATGACTACAAAATTACTAACAACATTAACACTAACAATGTATTATATGACTACAAAATTCAAAAGTGCTATGTTTATACAGCTTAGGTACTTCGTAACTGCTGAAGATGCACAGATTACTTACTGCAGAATATAGGAAATCTAATATCGTCTGTTTCCCTTAGTTCATCAACTTTATTTTACTCTATTACATGAGAAATCTTAGTCTAGGTGTGTAAAACTGGCATTATGACGACCTCTGTGGCGCGGTGGGCTCAGGTCCGTCTGCGACCCGCCTCGGGACAAATATTTGTACGATCTGCAGATATTTGTTCAGGGTGTTCTGGTCGTTTTCTATGTATAGTAAAAATATCTATTTATGTAATAATATTGTATTATGTGTATCAGTCATCTAGTACCCATAACACAAGCTCTGCTTGGCTTGAGGCTAGGCATCGAGTGATACGTAGGTACTCAATGGGGCTAGGTGATACTGTGAAAATAGTTCAGTATAAAAAAAAAAAATTGTAGCAAACTATGATACATGTAGCCTACAAGTTGAAGGTTACCGGACAATAGTTTGTAGTTTGTAATTAAGTAGGTATCGACTCGACATCTTGTTTTTACTTTAACTAGACCATTCAATGGTAATAGAAGCGATTAATATTTAATTTTAATACGTAGTTTTACTAGATGTTTTCTTTGGTGTGTTCGTGCTCAGAATGCAATTAGGGTTTAATTGTAGCATCATCGTTTGCTCTTCATTTTAGGGTTACGTTGCTTAATGGTGATAAAGAAACCCTTATGATTTCTGCGTTTATTTGTAATTTCCACAGAAGTATTATACAGAATGGATTTTTGAGACGGGACATCAAAAGGCTAAACTTTTATTGTTACAGGAAAAAGTTGCTTGGAGAAAGAACATCGATATTTTTTTTTTGATATGCTGAGCTGCTTTCATTTTGTAAAAAAAAGTACAGTCAGAAAGAAAATGGCAATTTTACACAAAATCTTTTTCTGATGCTTGACCGAGAAGAAAAGTCAAAAACCGCGAAAAACTTTCTCCGTACATTTTGTATGGAAAAACGTTTTGCAATATTCTTTGTTCTCAAATGGTCATATTTCTTAATGTGAGATCTTCAGAGGAATCAAGAACCTTTGAGTTCAGAGAGTCCAGAATCTACTATAAGTCACAAGACAGCTTTACACGCACTTATGCAGAGGGCATTAGATAAAATCCTGCCTTTACTGTCACGTCTCAAAAATTCACCCTGTATTTCAAGCAGTTAAAATCTCGAACCATCCGGATAAAACTAAATACGGTCCACATAGCATCTCTCGAAATGCTGATATTAGTTTTAGCAAAACCATAATAATCATACAGAAAGAGGCATAATTTTATCTCTTGAAGACAGCTACCTGAGGTGTTACCTATGGCTATAGCTTTAGGTAGGTTGTAAATGTCTAAATGCATTGCCATCTCCATGGTGACCAAGCCAAAACATTACGATGGCATCCTAATAATATAGAGTTGAAAGTTTGTGCCGTAGTGGCGATGCTTAGCCGAAAACTACGCCAAAAATACTGACTAGTTTAAAATGTATAACAAAGATCTGGAGCTTTACCTTATTAGTTACTTTTCTATTTACATTATTCTGAAAATTGCGTGAAAACCCCGTTCCGACCGACGGTAGTTTGACACTTTTTTTTTTTAGTTTTTTATTGTAAACGGTTACGTAATAGGGCTCCAATCCTAACCCCTTCTGACATTTTTACGGTAGTGTTTGTAAAGCTTACTATTATTTTTAAAACTTAAAAAGTTTTAACAAAATATCTCCAGGTCTAAATTTACTAGTATGAAGTATATAAAAAAATGAGTTTCATCATCCTCGACCAATAGACAGTCTGCGATTAATTGTACAAAGATAAGAGTGTACCTTATGTAATTTTATAGTTAGAAATCGTTGTTTATCTCAGAATCTGTGAAAGCTACCACCTTCATACACTCGAGAGCAATGAATCCGGGTCACTCAAAGAATCCAAAAAATCTCGGAAAGTAAGAATGCTAGGTTAATGCAATAAATTGTTCTCCGACGAATCAAAATTTATGCTCTACAAGCACGATGGAAGACACAGAGTGTATAGAAGACCAGGGGAAAGATTCAAGCAAGCATGCATCGAAGAAAAAGTAGCCTACGGTGGTGGGTCTGTACTTGTGTGGGCCGGAATTTCCTCTGAAAGTCGCACAGAGCTGGTGATCATAGAAAACGGCTCTTTAACTAGCGTAAGATATGTGGAAGAAATCCTCAACGAACACGTTGGTCCATTTATGGTCAATTTGGGTGAGGATGCTATATTTATGCATGACAATGCCCGACCTCATACAGGTAGGATTGTGAATGACTACCTTCAAGAGATGAACATTACTTGTATGGAGTGGCCAGCGCGCAGCCCGGATATCAACCCGATCGAGCATGCTTGGGACGAGCTAGGGAGATGCGTAAAACAACGAAACCCTCCCCCAATCACGCTTCCTGAGCTCAAAATTGCTCTCACAGAGGAATGGGAGAATATTCCCCAAAATCGTATAAGGAACTTGGTGTACAGCATGCCAAACCGCGTAAACGCAGTAATGGAAGCACGAGGAGGTAATACGAAGTATTGAAATTCAAGAAAATCGTCATAAAGTTCAAAAATTTCATGTTTCCTATTTTTGTTTTAAGGAGAGATCAGCAGTTTTTTTTCTTTATGTAATTTTGTGTAAATAAAATGTATGGTGACTCATATTTTTTTAACTTTCATTTAAGGAGTATTAAATTGTCTATTAAATACAATTTATTGCATTAACCTAGCATTCTTACTTTCCGAGATTTTTTGGATTCTTTGAGTGACCCGGATTCATTGCTCTCGAGTGTATTTAGGTAAATGATAATTCGAACTTTTATCTTGGATTCCGTCTTTTCAAAAACACGATTGGTGAAAACTTTCTCGATACTTTTATTTTTTGAAAAATACATGTTTTGCACACATTTTGCTATTTATCTCAGGAACCACCTCATTTTTTTGTTGGATTTTTGTTTTGTCAAGAAACGTAGTAGAATTTCTTCGTTTTCGTCTTTTTAATTTTTCGATTAGTTGTGTAAATAACTTGTAATTAGGCATAACAGTTTTGGCGGAGCAAAATACGGAGCACGTCTATCGCTCTGTGCTTCTCACTCATACGAAAATCATATCTTGTCATCCTGCTCGAAATTTGAATTTTGGCTGAGGTATGGCACGCTCTTAATTTTTTAAACACAATCATGTTTTCATTAAATTTTGTACTTCGCCATTAGAAAATATATACTTAGTGTCACTTTTTCCATGTGACTTGGCTATCGGTTGTAATAACACTGTAATGGCTAGCGAGGTGCGCTAAATTTAAAACTTGGCATGACTTTCTACCATGCACTCTGAGCTACCTTTATGGCACAGTTACGTAGGAACACTAATACTTATCGTTCAGTTTTGGGAAAGGTCGATTGTAGCTTATGCTACAATCGCTTGTAGCTTAAGCTACAGATTCCAAAAAGAGTCCAGTAGAACATATTGTAATTACAATTATGTTCTACTGGACTCTCGTAGGCACAGGATTCTAATAAACCGGGAACGCATAGCATTTACGGTGTCATTCGCTTATTATAGGTGGTATTGTATGACACCTTATACTACAGAGTTTCATGAAAACTACCGTTCTAAAAATGCGTTAATGGCAACCTACTGGGTTTTAAGTTAAATATCTTAGCGTCTGGTCAAAACGAAGAACTGCGGCTCTATTGTCTAACTCAACTGGTAGTCTAGCCTGGCTTCGATTTTCACTTTCGTTTTGTTTAAATAGCTGAAACCGAAGATCAGTTCAATACATTAGACAACACCGACAACATTCTGACTGGGTCTACCTGGTAAGCGGTTTGAAGTTCACTGGTAATGGATTTCAAGTTAGACAATAAGGCTGCTGGTCAGTATCTAGCACAGCGTAACAGCTTTGTCATACGCAATGCTTTCAGCGTCTTGGGGACTGGTATTGATGATAGGGATCAGTTGAGCTACCTGTAGTTTATTTGCAACAGTCTGCAGTTAGTTCAATTGTAAATACTAGTTCTAATTTGGTTATTCCATTGTTATTTTATTGATAATTACCTCTTAAGGTTTTACCGTTTAAAAATAATCTACAGTCTAGTCGGCCATTTATCTAAACAAAATGAAAGACCTGTGTTTTGATCTCCTTTAATCTTGCTCCTAAATTTAGGAACAATAGAATAATTACAAAGTCATACTATGTCTAGTCAAGTACAGTTGTTATTCATCCGTTTGACCTATGAAAAAACGTGTCACAAAGTTTAAATGATAGCCAGGCATCACTAAGGAATAGTCTAGTGAACTTTACATCACGAGTATAACAACAAAGAAATTAGTGTATAGGTTGCGTTCAAACATGACCTTGTGTGACTTAATGGTCGGCAACATAACAAATACCTACACATTAATCGTGGCCGCTGTACACATTGGGCCAAGGTGTTGGGCCAGCATGTTGGTTCATAATTTAGAGTTCTAGGGGTGGTATTTCGTTCTAGTTAATAGTTGGGGACAACACTGGCCGGCCAACCGGTGTCACTTTTTCACAAAAAGGAAACTCTTTTCGTTGTTTTTACTTAAGTAATTTTGGTATATACATTAAAAAAAGGCTTGGAAATGTGTACCAAAATAGTGTGACTAACACTGTAGGTTAATAATAATTAAGTGTACTGTATTATGTTCTATTTGCCGCGTCTGAAAGAGGTGCTATATCGATCTTTATCAAAGCGTCAATGCGGAATGATCCAGTACTCCATTGTTTTACATGTTCATCAAAATCCGATAGTTTGGCCCAACATGCTGTCCCAGCACCTTTACCCAATAAGTGAAGCACCTCATCACTTCCTCGAAACTTGATTACCTCTGAGCCTGGGCCTCTCCTGCTACCTAATGAGTTTTAGCTTCGTACCTACCTCTATTGTTCCGCAAAACTATTATGTTATATATAAATTCATAAATCAATATTTCACAGGGCTAAAGTTGCTTTATAATTTTGTCTGTTAATAAATATGAGTTAACATTTATTACTTATTGTATCTTTGGTACACCTGTTTCGATTTTACGATTCTTAAACTGATAAAGCTGTATAATTCCAGAGTGAAATAAATACACAATGATATACAAAATACTCTGTACAAAGTAGCCCTAGTAATATATATATCCGGAACTAGGATTAGACAGAAGTTGTGAAAAAGTGCATAAAACAAAGCTTTTTTCAGAGAAATTAGAAAGAACATACCAAGTACCGCGGTTACCGGGAAGTACAGCAGTTGTTCGAAATGATTAAAATCGTCACAATGATGCGTAGAGTGGGTGCACGTTGATACACTGTTTGCAAATGTCCAAATGCACTACCTTTGATTTGGTATCTCACTTAATGAACCAATGTGTATAAATTTTACTTTGTTCGTTTTTCAAAAAGTGTGCAACTTACAGACTTCTCTACATTTTTTTCCTATAAAACTTACATTGATATCTACAAACACCTGGACCATTTCACATAGATCGCTCTGAGAACGTCAGAGATGGAGGGAATCGTTAATTATTCGACCTGTTTCAAAGTATTTCGAAAAGTATACAACTTACCGAAATTTTGAAAACTGTCTCGGGATGCCCAAATGAATACTTTTAATTTAAACTCCATTTAGTGGTTTCCCTTTTGAAAATATTTCCCCGTTTTTACCATTTTTCAAAAATATATAATTTTTCAAAAACATTTTAGCATTGTTATTAACAGTTTTATTTATAATATAATAGCTATAAAATAAGAATCCATATCAACAAAACAAACGTTTTAAACATTTCAGATATTTCGGAAATCACGGAGTCAATATTTAGACCTTTGTCAAAATATTTAAAAAGTATAAAACCTGCAGAAATTTTAACTATTTTGGGTTAAAATTTCTAAACCGATATCTTTGATTTAAATACCAATCTTGACTGCAGTAGCTGCTGAGTTATTAAACACCAGCGGTCAACCCCGGCTTCGCACGGGTATTTAACCAAAAGTTCATTTTCCATGCAGATCCCTAATTTTTTTAAATATTCTATAGCCTATGTTCATTAGAGAAAATTAAGAATTCTAATGGTGAAAGAATTTGTCAAATCTTTCCTCTTTATAATATTAGTAGGTACCTATAGTTGGTCGGGTTTCGAAACCGATTTCATCAATAACACCGACGTCCATGAATAAAGGGAATTTTTGTAATCTGTACTACAATAAGTTTTCTAAATGACGCATCTTATCAATTTTTCAGGCGCCGCGCCGCCAGCAATTAAACTTTATCCCATTCTCGTACCTACTAGTCTAAACTAATTATAACCTAAACAACTCACCCTGGCTAGCGTTACATTGTAACATTGTAATTAGATAGGTTGTGCCTAACGGGATATTTGGAACGAATATTTGTAAACAATCAATCCCTATAGTGAAATTAGCAATTATTGTTAGTAGGAATTTCTGATATTCGAGTAGCTTTATTGTAGGTGAAGCTAATTGGAGCGCTAACCTAACCTAATTCTATTAAGGAAATGTAAAACCTTTATTAACCTAGAAATTTACTATTCAATAACCAAATTAAAAGAAGTATTTACGATTGAAACAAGTGAGCTAACTGCAGACTATTGCAAGTACCTACAAGTAGCTCAACTGAACCATATCAACACAATCTTAACATTTGTAGCGCAGTGGTCTAAGGCGCAGAAAGATCGATTAAAAATGTAGTTTCTGCAAAAGGAATCAAATAAAAATGACCTAGTTATATAGACGTTGTGCGAGTTATATCTATCTACATTAGATACATATGAATGAGTATGTGTCTAAAGTTTATTCTTGTGAATATGTAATCGTAGTTGACAGTTGTTTGAAAACCATGCCTCGTAATGGCATAGGTAACTAACTATTCTTCGGCCTAAATCTTGGACATCTTAGAGAATATATTTTTTGCATTCTCTTGGGACTTTTTTCTGTTTTAAATCGAATCTTAAAAAATATTATATTTAAAAACTGACACGTTTAAATGTTTATCATTTTAAATCGACAGGCCTTAGCTGAATTGTAAGAAACGTTTATTTAATATCCAAAATTTTGGAGTGGGATATCTATACTAATATTATAAAGAGGAAAGATTTGCTGGTTTGTTTGAATTGAAAAGGCTCTGAAATTATTGAACCAATTTCAAAAATTATTTCTCCATTAGAATCCTACATCATCTCAGATGAACAAAGGCAATTAATATTTTTAAAAAGTTGGGTTCCATATGAAATGCCATATTCGTCCCTAGTTTTCGGCCCACATTCTTTAAATGTCTTTGTACGTCCCGCACGATGATAGTTGTTCGTATTCGTCCCGCTGCATGACAGTAAATAAATTATGCTTCTTCATATTCGTGTATGTAACATCAGCAAATAAATTAGTGAACGGGGTATAATTAATTATACATATAATTTTAGCCGTAATGCAGAATAATAAGTCGGTCATTGACTTAAAACAAAAAAAACGTGTACCTACCTTATCTATTAATTGTTAATACCGATTAGTAATTGTAAAATTAGGGAACCTTATGAAAACTTCAATAATGTAACCCAACGTGTGTGTGTAAAAACTTTTGAAATTCTGTTAAATACTTGGGCAAAGCAGGGGCGGATTGCTAGTTGTTAATATTACCTCGGTACACACAATGTATGAATCAAATCCAGAGTTACTTTATTTTGTTTGTATAACGTACAACTCATTAAAATGCAACATTTGTTTCAGGGACAACCCCAGGGAAATACGCAACAAAGCTGAAAAGCAGAGACGGGATAAGCTGAACCATTCCATAGCTGAGCTTGCTTCTATGGTGCCGCCAGTGGTGGCCGCCAGCCGCAAGATCGACAAGACTGGAGTGTTGAGGCTCACCGCGCACTATCTACGTGCTCACCAGTATGGTAAGTATGGAGTTTCATGGATAGATAGATAGATAATGATTTTATTTGGTTCACAAACATACAGCGTACAAACAAACTTAGAAAATATAGTAAACTAATATAATATACCTATGGTAGGTGTCGTAAGTAACAATATTACAATGGGTCACATATTCTAAAAAATCATGGATGTAACAAGTTGTCATATAGCATAAAACTTGCCGTTCAATTATCTACTTGATAATCAAAGCAAGTTGGTTGGTCCTGCTTACTAGTGTTATGGTAAACTTCGCGGGCACCATCACTAAAAAAAGTTGATTGCAAGGTAATTAACAGATTAATCTAGAAGATTTAAAATTCGAGCTTTAGATAAAAATAAGCGATTTCGGATCAAACGTTGGTACATTCCATATTATAGAGAAAAATATCAATAATAGTCAGAATAGAATAGAATATATATATTTTCGTGAGAAGTATATAGTCTTGCTTTTGATTCCCACTGTGGTGCACAGAATATCGATGTCGAAAGAAACAAATAACTGGGCCGCTTAAAGCTAGCGAGAGCATGTTTCCGCGACGCAGTTGATCTGTATCAATGATACCATTTTGCGTTTAATTTGCTAATATTTTCTAGTTTCACCACATTCCATACCGGTAATTGTTATATTGTACTAGAATGCAGGCTCCACCCAAACCAATTACATATGAATATACGACACCATTGTAACGTAGACGACGTAGAGCGAATTGCGCGTGGCAAGATCGGCTCACCTGCACCGCATCGGGTCGCCGCCTCCGCGATCCGATGCGATGCAGGTGCGCGCCTATTAGCAAGTATCAAGTTATAAATGGCATGCGTTATAAATGGCATGCCGTTTCCCATGCGATATGAACACTCGTTACTTTGATACGCAGCGTAACAGATCCGCAGATGTTACACTTATGCACGTTGTTTTCTTTTACGAGCGCTTTTAGTTGAGCTCAATAATGTTGTTAGGTTTTATTAAGTACCTCCACGATATTGATCTCGCTACCTAATAATTGCGCACTTGTTATTGTCTCAAACATTTGCATTATTGATACCTTGGGCTTGGATGATTCAAGTTTCCATATTGAATATTTCATTTAATAAAACAACATAGTTTATCTAACTACAGTCAACGTCAAAATCTTAGAATATAAAACAAACGTAAGAAGTCCAATATGAACACTAAGAAATAGTGTTATAAATATAATAACCATAACAATTACTAATATACCTAAGTTTAACTTAGTCCATCTATTTTGCGAAATATTTTTTTTTATTATTTATTAATTAGATCGGCGCTATCACAGTTTGGTAGGTATTTATTTAGAGTTCCATAGCAAAAGTATTTCTACATTATGTATTAAATACCTATATAATATATATAAAGGCCTCCCCATCGATTTCGGTGTTAGCGACCCTGGATATTTCGGATTCTTTTTTCTATCATGAGCCGATATATGGCTCTCTAGGCCTAAATTGGTCGTGAATACCCTATGACACTCAACGATTTTATACTGCTTCAATATCCAATAATAAACCTCAATTATTCACAAGATTTTGTTCCGAGGCAACGCCTTTGCTGACGCAGCCTTATTGTCTAACTTGAAATCCATTGCCAGTGAACGTCAAACCCATTACCAGTTGTAGACCCAGTCAGAATGTTGTCGCTATTTTCTAAGGTATTCAACTGGTCTTCGGTTTCAGCTATTTACGAAAGTGACAATCGAAGTCCAGGCTAGGTTTGAAATGCCAAATTGAAGCCGATTACGATTATCAGATGAGTTATACAATAGAGCCGCAGATCTGAATGAATTTCTTTGCCCATAAAATTGAGGACTTGGAATGCCCCAAATAGACTTTCCCCCACAGCGAGTGAAAAGTTGCCTAAAATAATTACATTATTGGCAGTGTAAATCTGATTATAGTGATGTTTCGGTTTATAGATTTCATTTTTCTCAAAGAACACACAATAGTTCACTTATGTGAGACAAACTTAACTTAAAGTAAGTATTACGTCATATGTACTTAAAAAAATATAGGATGTTTTAGCAAAACAATAATTTGTATGTGTCACAAGACTTATTAGAAATGCGTAAGTTGGTAATCTAAAGAATAAATTTCGTTAGCTTCTATATTCTTTATTCTTTACTGTACACGCATCACAAACATAGAATGAACTTAAATTAAATGGTTATGTACATAGGCGAGCTTAACCCTGAAAAGAGTTTTGAGTTTTTAGCTTCGGCCTTAAACTAGTGCTAAGTGCAAATCTATTCATAACTCAGCCGATTCCTATAATCTGTATACGAGGTGTGGTGCACAGCATCTCTAATTAACATGTTTATTATTCAAATAACTTAATGTTAAAAGAAACATATTTTTAACAAGCTTTTTTTTGAAGTATTCCCGTTTCAGCACCTATTTTTTGAGCACCTATGCATTGAGCACCAAAGGTATTCCCATTTGAGCACCAATCAATATATTAACGTGGTGCTCAAATTTTGATAAATCCAATATAATGACCGGGAAGATAAATTCGATGAATCCAAGGCGAGGCGTAAATCGAACCCGCAACCTTCTGCGTCGCATGCGGACCTTACCCCACCGCACCACAGAGGTCTTGTATAAGCATGGTAGACTGAGAATTATATAAATCAACATTCCATTATATTATTTACGTTTGATATTGCTTAGAATGCATACAGTAAAGCAAAAAACGTTGTGAAATAATTTAAGGCGAGGGTCACGTTGCTCGTCACGTCAGGCAATGCACTCCATTTGTCTATTTGTTTTTGCAAGTTTCTGTAGGGAATTGCGCAGCTATCGTGTCTTTCCATTTTTACTGAAAAATACCTCTACGTTCCATCAACGTTGTTCTATTATATGCGGCTGAGCTAGAATATGAATTCTTAAATCAACTTACTAAAAGGCAGTCCTGTGCTCATGAAATGCACGGATTCACGTGTTTATGTTGATTTTGTTATTAGAATAAGTTTCTCGACTAGGCTTTTTGCGTGTAACTGCCCTTTTGGTAGTCTAAGTTTATTAAGTAGTTTGGATCTTATTAACTACTAGCGGTCTGCCCCGGCTTCGCACGGGTTTTAAATTAAATAAAAAATTCAGAAATTATACACACTACACGTTGGGTTTTACAGTTTTCATACGGATCCCTTACATTTTTTTAGCACCATTGGGGTTTTTGACATTGACTTGACACTCCATAACCTGACACTGGCCCTAAAGAAAAAGCAAGCAGCGGAGCCATAATAGAAAAAGAGGTTGAATATATAGCGCACGGTTTAACTATTGAAGTTTTCATGCGGATCCATAACTTTTTTGAAAATATATGTGATACATATACATAAATATAATACATAATACATATTATGTATTATATTATAATACATAATACATATATATTATATTTTATTGCCGATTCATATAAATCGTTTGGTAATCAATAACGTTCTATCTTATTTGATCCATAAATTGTTTTCTTAGTTACTTAGTTAATTTTAAGTTGAATAAATTTCATTACACTCTCTGAAGCAACGCGGTGCGCTCTTTGCGGGTTAAAGCAATAAGAACTTATTTGAAAAAAGGTGCACATTTCAAAGAGAGCGCAAAAGCTTACTTACGTGAGCGGGCGGAATATAAAATAAATAGGTACCTGTGTTAGGGTCGTGCGCACAAAGACTTAAAACGCGGCTAAAGACGTGCCTATGCTTACGATATACGTTTTAAAGAACCATCGACTGCCTGAAATAGAAAGGTATAGAATGAGACAGTCATTCTACACCTTTTAATTTAACTGAAAAATTTTCGATCGCTTAAGTCGAAAAATTTAGGGATATTATTTAATTTCATAGAAATTACCGCGAGCGCGAAGGCTTACGCACAATAATAACAAAAACCTTACTAACGAGGTAGCCTAAATAATGCATGTCATCGAGGCGTCTCATTTTTCTAGGCGTATCTATGTATGAAAGCACTGAAGTTACCTATAATAGTTTTATCCTTCTCATGTCAACTCACACGTAGATTGTTCTCTGGCGTAAAAATATAGAAAATCTATCCCTAGGTATGCTGTAAAAGCACCATGTTTTTTTTCATCTATGATTGTCGTGAGGTCGGATAGACTTGGTAAGAGAAATAGTAGGTATCATAAGGCTTTGTTTGAATTGATTTATAACATTCAGACTGATTGGTTATCCTCCAATGATAAGTAATCAATGCAATACTGTAGGTAGATAATTATGTATTTTTAAAATGTTGTACTGACAATTGGGGTCTAATTTCTATGAATGTTTCAGTGTGTTTTAAATTGATACGATTGCTGACGACGAAGTGAGTCGCTGGACTAAGTTCAGTCAGACGTTGAAGTTGGTGCTCCGTCTATTATCTTATTTTTATAACATCAATGGCACTACGTGCCTGCAGCTGTCATGTCAAAGTGCAAAAAATCATTCGAAAACTATCATCGAGTTCATTAGAAACTATTGGATAGTTGCCAGTTTATATTCTCTCGATCAGGTAGGGCTTGCTGCCCGCAAGTTGCGAAATGTATAAGAAGAACTCGAAAACTAAGGAATTATTCGTATGACAATGCACGCAGCTCATACTACAGCATTTCTTCACGAAGTGGATAAGTTTTTTTTGGTGGGCCCTTTATACTAACAAAGAAAATTACACTTAATTAACCAAATTACAAATAGTATTTATCATTTAAAAAAAACTGAGGTAACCGCAGACTGTTGCTAACAGACATCAGGTAGCTCAATAATACATATCAATACCAGTCCGGAATACGTGTCCTAAAGACGCTGGCTGCATTGCGTCGCTATTATTGCAATGCTTATGCGCTTTGCCAGATACTGACCAGCTCTCGAGTAACACCTCGCTTCGACCAGATGATTAGTCGGATATGTTCTTGTATTGCTCTTTCCCTTCTCTTTTCGAGGGTGAGCGTCGCATCACGTCGCGTCACGTCGCATTACGTATTGTCGCATTTGTCACTTACCTATGACAACGGATGACTAAGCCCTGATATTTTTCCGTAGTATTTGGCGACTCCATCACGCAAACGACCCAGTTCTCGCAGTCTTCTACCAAGGCGCTGCTGGGCCTCCTCAATGGATTCCTGCTCACCACAACTTACAAAGGCCTCGTTGTTGTTGTTTCCCAGAATGTCAACGAGATCCTTGGATATACTGAGGTAAGTTCGACAAAGTTTGTGGTGCTGTTCGATTGAGACAAATTGCTATATTTTTAACTGAGTTTAACCTGTTTAGTTATAACTTTATAAGAATATAGGTCACAGAAGTAATTCCAATTAAGTGACCAAATTAGAACTAGTATTTACCATTGAAACAAATGAGGTAGACATGCTGCTGACTGCAGACTATTGCAAACTCTCTTCAGGAGTCAGTAATAGGTATTATGAGAATTAATGGTATAAATTAAACCTATTACTGACACCTGACTGAAAATAACCTAATTTATAAGCGACACATATTTTTACAGTTGGACCTTCTTGGCCAAAACATTTTCAATCTGACACATGAAAACGATCGTCAAATACTGAAGGACAACCTGATGCCTAGAAGTCAGAAACTAGGAACCAATGGCGAACTGTTAGTGCCTGAAGACAATGAAGGAAAAGAGAGAGTGGCAAGGGCATTAGCCAATGAGAAAAGAAGATTTTTTGTCAGGTATGTCGTGTCATTGGTTATACCTGGCTCGATCCTCTTATGTTTTTCGATGTGTTTCTCTTATACTGAAAGCCTATTCATTATGTGTTCATATTACGAAAAGGGAAATTTCGTATGCAGTTATGCTGCTCTTTCATTTTGGAATCGCATCTTTGACACCGAAATTTATGTTTATATGTCAAAAAGGTATAAAAGGACCGAGCCACAAAATACATGTCCGAAAACGGCCCTTTCTGTAGGTACTCTAAGCTCCACGTTGCAGGCGAACCTCGCAACTGCGAATGAAAAAACTAGAATTCCAGAATAAACAGATTTTTGACGTCAACATGGTAGTATGAAAAATAAAGGACAATCGCAACTGCTTTTAATAATTTACTTTTATAGGTTTCATTTTTATACGTCCAAGGGCCATTTTCTATTTAAAGTTCTATTTAAATCCGCCGCCTGACTTGCGAAACCTATGGTTGAAACCTTCCGAAACTCTTGGAATTAGATCCCAGTAACTTATAGTATAGTAGTATATTATTTTTAATTTTAAAAGTATATTAACTTTAAAATTGCACTTGCGTTTTCAATAAATGTGAAAACTATTTTCAACTTTGCCTCTGAACTCTACTATCATTCGCTTGGCTGGACGGCGCGATAACAAATAAGCGACAACATGATTATACTTTTCCTACATCCCTACTCGTTCCTAGAGTATTAAATACATGTCGTTTGTCAGCTGAGACATTGTAACAAGGTACTTATAAGTTCTATTAAAAGTTATATTATATATTAAATAGAAACACTGATTGCATATTCTGACAGGACTGCTGTTTGTTCAAATATAACATAACACAAGCTCTGCTTATCTTGGGGCTAGATGATGTTGTGTGGATTGTCCGGCATTATTTATTTATTTAATATCAAATTGCTTCATTTGCTTTAAACCTTACACACCCTTTATTTCCTTTAGACCTTATCTTATAGAATTAAGACCTTATATCGTGGACAATAAGACCACTTTGTTGAACTTGTTGTGCTTGGAAAGTGTTGGCTGGTCCATAATACAAAAGTTTGCAAGTTTTTTTACCACAAAAAATGTTTAGGTAGCTTTTAATTTCAAAAATGTTAAAACGGCTCGTAGTTTTCCGGATACCTAGCATAAATAAATAAAGCTGGACAAACCAGAAAGCATCATCTAGCCCCAAAACAAAGCAGATTAAAAAGATGAAACTCAATTTATAAAATTATAAATACGTATGCTTGGATTATTGTTACTTCTTCACGCTAAAACTACTCAACAGATTGATCTAAAATTTTACAGAAATGTAAACTAAACGCGTAAACAAACGTAGGCACTTGCTATCCCAGAAATCATATCCCATGTCATAGAAATAACCCCTAAACGTTTCTACAGAAACAACGTGTAGTGTTGAATAAAACAGTACTATTGTTGGAGTAGGGTTTCCGACTACCTATCATGTTAAACTCAGTTTTAACTACCTACTCGTAACTATTCCGTCAGCGGAAACTCAAAATTGATTTTAAACTACGTCAGTGCTCAGAAATATTCAATAAAGCAAAATATCAGGTAATATGATAAGAAAAATTATAACTTGCAACTAGCTGGAATTTTCGGACTGCTTAGTTCAGAACAAACGCCTGGTTGTTTTACAGGAACTGCCTACAGATCTAATACCTAATATAAAACAATACCCCTTGTTTACTTTTATCTCAACAACAAAATACACCAACATAACATTACTTCATTATACATACTACGTATGGTACGGGCACTAGATGTGTGCGCTACTCGTTTTGTTTACGAACAGGCCATCAGGCTACAGACGTTAAGCATGACATCTCATTAGCTGTTCTCCAAAGGTTCAAGAAACTCGGCCAGCGCTCGGAGCCAAGCAAATATGTGACTTGTCTCGTGGAGGGTTCCTTGAGGAAGTCCGACCGGGCTTGCCGTGGGAACAACCGCTGCTGCCAGATGGTGCGCCGCGCGCGAGCTCGTGGTGACAACCCTTGCTCCTCCGGGAACGATGTGGTAAGCTATCAATCTGACAGTCACGCTGATCGTCAGCGCTGATTGCTCAGCTTAGGACAGCGCTGACAAGGTTTCCACTGTCAACAATAACGCTGAGTGCAACACGCCGAAGGTTACTGCTCAGTACGTATTGGAATTAAACATAAGATCTTGTAAAGTTAAAATTTTCGGAAGAAAGCCGCACACGTCAGATGTCTTGTCAACTTGCCAGCTGTATGCGGTATGCCAGTTCTACTGGTAGCTAGCCTGGATATTCAAATCTTCCTCCTAACTTGCTTTTGCATTTTTGATGATTATCAGTAACGCAAAAAGTTAAATTTGTGAGTCGGTAATTGATTAATATAGCTTGGTGATAGAAAAAATTATATTATCATCATGTTCTAAAAGCCACTTTACGTTGTAACGCCTGCCAAATATCACAATTGGCACAGAACCTATTCCTTTATCTTTTCTACACAACTGGTACCAATCTTATAACGATGTATCACTAGTGATTGGGTAGGTGAGTGCGCTATATTAAGTGGATTGAAGACTAACATAATGTAGACTTTGGTAAGTAGGTACATGTATTTCTTCCCCATTGCTATACCGTGCAAGCAATAGACGTCATCTATATCTACGATCCACATTCCATCTGTACCTACGCACTGAACGCTTCACGTCTTCATAAATTGTTAAAGAATGGGACAGTCTGCCAGCTTTGAATATCCAAGTCTACACAATTTGAGCGCTTGTAAACACATTGCCATTATGCTTTGTAGCTAATACGCAGGAATAAAAGTCAAATATCAACAAAAATGGAGGACAATAGCATGTTAGGTTAGATTCCCGTATCTTTACCCGATATAAAATCGCATTTTACACGCGACCAGTTGCAAAAAACCAAATCTTGGCCGGGTGCCCAGTAAGGAAATGCGACTTGATCTCGCGATTAAAGTAATAATTTTCCATCGCGTGAGCGTGTCAAATAAGTGTAATAGTTTTTGTTTACATCTTTGTCATTTGTGATAATAAGTACATACCTCCAAATGATAAATAATGCCATCTATGGCGATGATTAGGGGAGGCCTATGTCCAGTGGATTATTATAGGCTGATGAAGATGATGTTGATGACATTCATTAATATCCAATCATTCATAGTTGATAGAATAGAATATTTGCAACTCATATAAAGAAAGTATAAAAAAATAAAGATATAAGTACCTACTAATTTTTATACGTAACAAATTTTACAATATGGCAGCCGGCAGATACATAATAAATAAATAATGACGATCCTGTTCTGTTCTGAGAGTTCTGAACAAAATTAGCATCAACTTGTTGCCATGGCAATGGGTTTGCGTATTTGTAAGAAGACAAGAACAGCATTGTGTTACCCGAATGATAAACTTGTAGACAAGCCTACAAGTTTATCAGTCGGGTAACATCATTTAGCTCTTGCTCTTGACCGACCGACATTAAGACAAGCGTATCGAATTATGTACTTACATACTCGTATTATTAAGTAGTGGTCCGCAACGGCTTCTCACGGGTATTTAACAAAAAATGAAATATTCATGCGGATCCTTAACTTTTTTGAAAATACTCTATAGCCTATATTCATCAGGGAAACTTTAGGATACTAAGAGTGAAGAGAAAATAATTCAAATCGGTCCAGTAGTTTCGGAGCCTATTCAAGTGAAACAAACAATTAAATCTTTCCTCTATAGAATAATAGTATAAAAGTAATGTAAATTATGTTGTACGTCATACAATATTTAAAATTCTTAAAAATAAATGATTTTGTAGGGGATGTGAACGACTGAATTGTCAACTTATTTGGCACATAGTAAGGTACACATTTTGTAAATTGTTTATGTAGGTGACTAACTGCATTAAAACTGTGAAGCTAGTTGAAGGTACTTTTTAATTGGCTTCTCGCATGACATTTTTCAACTTTTATTAGGTACGTTATTATTACCAGACTAAACTAGTGCTCATATTACAAACGTATGGAAAAAGCTCCCATAAACCTACAGGCATTATTCTTATCGTGTAGGTGTAGGTTCCAGGAACTACCTACCTGTAGACATTCTATAAAAAATAATATATTTCTCTGACCAAGCATTCCTATTCTACTACCGAGATAAACCGTAAAGTAGGCCCTACCTTATGTGTAAACAAATAATGCGCTCAAATCACTCTTGACAATTTCGCTTACAGGTTTTTATCGGCGTCGTGCGTCCAACAACGGAGACGTTTATCAATGAGAGTGCTTTGGAATCTTACAAGATGGAATATCGCACTCGCCACTCGATCGACGGCGAGATAATCCAGTGCGAGCAGAAGATTGCCCTTGTGACTGGTTACATGACAAACGAAGTAAATGGAGTCAACGCAATGAACTTTATACATCGCGATGAAGTCCGCTGGGTCATCGTGGCCCTGCGAGAGAGTAAGTCATTGCAGCTCATTATTGATCTGCTTTCGATGCGTGGTTTCATTCCAAGACGGAATGCTTTAGTAGGTACTTGACAATTCACAATGCATCTGGCCCCAAGCTAAACAAAGCCCGATAAGATATAAGTATAGATACGATGGGATCAAACGACTGCTAGTCTTCTGCCTAAAAAAATCTAGGTTTACTAGCACTCTGTGAAATGATATTAATACTGGACAATCCACACAGCATCAAGCCTCAAGCTAAGCAGATAGCTTAAGCTTAGCTTTTTAAAGCTTGTGTTACGGGTTATTTAAGGAATTAGATTCCCAAGCCATTAAAGGTTTTATTGCATTACCTCTTTTGAGGTGCTTATTATGAGAAGAATCATAGAGCTATGAACTAGTATAGGCTGAAAAGTGAATTCATACATGTCATCATCTTAGGTACCGTAAGGTTAATAGGCTATTCTATTTTGGTTAAAAGACCATATTTGACCCACTTTTCAAAGTCAGAAATCATATATGAATGCTGTTGGAGTATACTTTCTTTCAATTAATAGTAGCTTAGTTCAAATCGTGCGAGAAAATGGTGGTTTTATGCGCTTTAGAAAAAAATCACAAGGAGCTTTCATCTGTTTATAATAGTGGGCCCAGACTTCATACAAAAGTGTCCATGGTCCTTTGCGGATTTTCCTATATTAAAGTGATTTAAATTCTCAACTCTATCGAAACACACAACGCCCATGTATGGACTAAAAATAATATGCAAATGATGCAATGAACAGTCCAGCGCGACGGGAATCGATCCTCCATCTGAAATTTCTTAATATTCACACTTTGATGATGATGATGTTGATGATGTTTCCTGATGGAAACCCGTTTTGTTCGGTTTAATACGTTATCTGTATAAAACCTTAAAAGATGAAGGAAAAGTTTAAAATCAATATGGAAAACGAAGAAGTTCACAGAGCTACCTGTTTTGGATAATTATGATATAAGTATGTGAAAGAGAACCGAACGCCGTAAGATCTTTTAGTTCTACTACAATAAAACGCTACTAGCAAAAGGTTTCAATTATCGAATTGTTGTTGTAAATCATAAAATTCATAAGCAATATTAATAATCTTTATAAAATATAACATACCTATTGTAATACGTTGGCTACGGCCCCAAAGGATCTCGGGCCATAAAGTGACTCGATCGCTTTACGTATAGAAATGCGACACTGTAATAGAATATATTTATTTCTAAGAAGACGTTGGTAGTTTACTAAAATATCTAATTAGGGTAATGTTTTAAATAAAATTACCAGTAAGTATTATAACATGAGTACCTACTCAACCCGAAACCTATGCTGACAATGCATCGAAAATTTTAAGGAAAGCAATTATTAAACATTGAAGGCAAGCAATTATTTCTACGATCACTGTCATCCTATACGAAAAATATTGATTAAATATTTGTTTTAGATTTTACTAGGTAATTAATACATAAACCTACACTAAAACATTCGGCGTAGAAACACAAGCCGCTTGGTAACGTCAATTTAAAATTCACTTTTATAGAAGGTATAGTGACATATTCTGTAATCAGATAAATAAAATAAAATAATCTAATGTAAATGGGCATCTCCAACAATAAAGCTTAACAGAATAATTATCAAATTAACATCATAAAAAGTAATTTAGTTCCTGTGAAAGTCAAAGTCAAGCCGGGCAAAGTCAAAATTAAAAAGTTAAAAGAAAATATATCACAGAAGGGGTACACCAGGTACCTAACCTTATCTAGATAATGTGCAAGGGCGTCGCCAGGGGGGGGGGGCAGGGGGGGGCAGCTGCCCCCCCCTAGAGACCAAAAAAATGTACCTAGCCAACTGCAAAACAACGAAAGTCCTGCTTTTGTCTTGCTTTGCCGATAAATCCCGCATAAATCCACTATCACAAGGAATAAGTAGTGACAGTTAGTACAATAATATATCTTAAAAAAATTATTGTATTTAAAGTAATATTTTTTTTCGGATGTTTCGGTCGGTCATTTGCAACAAAATATTATATACGTGAGAGTACTTGAAGTGGTTGTTCTGTCTCAAAAACTCAATTTTTTGTTCGTCAAAATTTGTCGGCGTCTCGCTCTCACGCTAAGTTTCATTCGATTCGTTTTTATATAAGTATACCTTATGTAAGTGAGCACGCATCACATTCATTTACGCCCGACTCCATCTTCAGACTCCATCTCATCGCAGATCACACAATTAATTTTAATTTCGTTAATCGATGAATGTATTAAGTAGGTACCTATTTTCTTGTTTTGCCGTTATTGAATTGCTCACTCCGATTGCTGTTGTTCCTTTAGATATACATACAAACACTTCTAAATTTTTTGCATACGTCTAAAAAGTCTAAAAAAAATCGCGGCTCGCTCCGCTCGCCGTTTATTCTATAGTCTTCAGTTTCGACTATTTCCAGCGGCCGCACACAACAAAATATCGGCGCTCATTACACTCTGTTATAATTTTTTTGTACTACCTAATGTCCCGAAAAAGTTACAAAAGTTGTCGTGCTGGCTTAATCACTTGCAGCGTTGAATGCCAGTTGGAGATCATATTGTTTGCAGACCAGGTACGAAAATTTTTTACTACGTACGTTAGCGTACATAATCATCAGCCCATGTTATCCGCTGCTGGACATAGGCTTCTCCTATTGAGCGCTAGGGTCGTAATACCTAACACCCCCCCCCCCCCTCCCGCCGATTAGTACATATTTCTGGCTACGGCTTGCCCCCCCCTGGGCCGTGGGCTGGCGACGCCCTTGATAATGTGCAATGTAGATAGGGGTAGATAGGTACAAAGAGACTAAAAACAGAAAACTTGAGAACAGATGCTTAAGTTATAAAATAAATAATAAAAATAAAAAAAAAAGTAGTTTCCTTTAATAAGTAAATCCATGTTTATGAACGTGGACGCCTCAGTTAGCACACCAGAGCGTATTTTAAGATCACTAATTAGCACAATTAGCACCTTGTTAGTGCACCTGACTCGTAATATTTAAACAATCAAGAGTTAGTTATTACTTACGGTAAGTACTCATGTAAAATATCGATAGTGATATTTTTATCATGACTGCATGCCGTGTCGCCTGCTTTGCAAATTTTCTATATTCTGTTACATACCAATGCTTTGCGATTTTGAAATATTTTGTTTGCTGTTTATGGAGATTGGCGTAACAACCGATTGCGCCTATCATCCATCTGATCATGGATGTCACTCAAGAAACATCAGGTGCTGAGTGACATCCATACTAATATTATGTAAGCGAAATTAGTTGTGTCTGTTACCTTACGCCTAAACGGCTGAACGGATTTTATAGAAATTTGGCAAAGGGATAGACGGTATCCCGGGGATAGAGATAAGCTACTCCTTATTTCGATGTAACGCGTGCGATACAGCGGGCAGAAGCTAGTATGTCACTCTGGTCGGATGGTTGAATCCTGTACCTCTTTACGAATTTTATTGGTATAGATTCGACCAATTGACTGCTGGGTAAACGAATACAGAAGGTTCGCCGATTAGTGTTGATCGTTCCGAGTTGCCCCGAGATTCAAATTATTTTATGTTTTTGAGTTTTGTCTGCGTTCTACAGCTGAAAAGTAATTTTCCGCAAATTCTAAACTGTTTTCTATTACCTAACTCATGAAATGAATAACGATTCACTCACTGGTTTTTTAAGAGGTTGGAAATATGTTGAGGTTTTCGATCTAGTGTTATATTTGGAGGTTTTGGATATATTTTCAGGATCACTACAAACATTTTCATAAATGCTAGCAAGATATAATTGAATTGAAGTTTTATATAATTGAATTGAGTTCATAGAAAACAGTGTTTTGCGTTTGCGTTACTTTTACCAGCATTACCCTTGCCATATCATCAGTTACGTAGCTTACACGTGACCCGAATCTTAACAAAATCTAAATTCTGAAATTTACTAAAAACAATGTATACCTACTTCTTATTTGGTCCTATTCATGTCAGATCTGAGATTCGGCTGCATCAGGGTTCAAACATTTTAAGATTGAAAACTTTTATCTCTGTTGTTATAATAATTCCAAGAAATATCGAGAGATCGCATCTTTGGCTTGCGTAGGTACTTACAAGGTGTCTTACGCGTTACTAAAACACATTATTACAATAAAATTGCTTAATTAAATATACCTGCTCTATCTCACTGCGAAATCTACAATTTTTAAACAGGGTATAGCATCGAACTCCTGTTACATTTTCCTGGTTATAACGCGTAGGTGAGTGGAAATTTTGAAGTTAAACTTAGATTAAAGTCATTCTCATTAATATAACGCACCAACCTCAGCAACTATTCGGTTCTCATTTAGGTGCCTAGCCTATATAAGCAATAAGCTAAACAACCATATCATTGATTTTATAGCATACCTTTAAACTAAAATCATAAATTACGTCATCACATTCTGTGGACCGGTTTTATGTGAACAATATTGAAAGAAATAAAGTCCATGCTGAGACGTTTCTAATTATAATGACACTTGTTTACCGTCTGTCTATCTTCTAATTATTATTTGCGATAAGCACTCTACATTTTCCATTGGCTCTGCATAGCGACAATCTCACTCTAGAACTTTATCAGTTGACATTATGAATACATACATTAGGTAGGTACCTAACATCACGTGGTATGTGCATACAAAATTGCAATAGACAATTCTGTAGATTGTGGATGGCTATTTGTAAACAAGAAACTATCAACCTGAGGAAATAGATACCTAGAGATTACATATTTACTGCTGGTAAAGCATAATAATTGCTTTAGTCTGCGCTATTCGGGGCTGTTAGGTACCTACAGCTATTTTGTAATGCGCCAAATTGAATTTTATTTGTTTGGTTTGCTTTTGTGTAACAAAACAATTTCATACCTATATTTCTGTGAATATTTAGGTAGCACCAATACAATTGAGAAAATAAATTGATTTGACGCATTACAAGGGCGTTTCCATCTTATTTTTAATTATTCTCCTTTGACACTCTCAACTAAAAACAATTGCTAAAATTTGTTTTCTTTTTTGAATTTATGTAAGAAAAAAAAGGAGTAGCAATAATTAAAGTTCAATTAATTAAAGTGTCAGAGTAGATAAGGTGCTGAGCTAAACTCATAAAATATATTAGTAAAAAATCATTTTCATTAAATTCACTCTATGTAAGTAGGTATGTGTCTAAGTACGTATCAGAAGGACATCTCGAGAATAAGCATGTACCAGATGAAATCTGACAAGAGTAAATTGTTATATCTAGGGATAAAAATATGATAGCAAAATTCAATACAAATATCTTCAAATGAGCTTAATCCATCAGCTCCATAATCTTATCAGCTTTATCTGGTTCATGTCTCAAGAGTGGTATGCCTCTAGTAAATTTTTAGATTAATCGTCGCAAATTTGAATCGACTATTATCAAATTTACATTTGACAAAGATATCGTCGCTTTGGTGGTGAAGAGAGCCAAGCCACAGTTTTGTTCAAAGTGAGTTAAGTGTACTTTTAGAATCAAAACAATGTGATTTTTACGGTGGTGAATAGAGCTAACCTGTCTGTAGTTTAGTTACAAAAATAATAAAAAAGGTGAAAAGATGTTAACAGATCTTCTATACATTACTTTATGGAGTAAAAAGGAATACAATCCGCATAGCTTAGTTAACTTCTTGAAATAGATCAGTGGTGAAGAAAGTCAAGCCGCTTATATCATTAGTTTTTGAACGAACTCTGCATTTGAAAGCGCCATTTGTATGGCTTGACATCTGTCATGATCTGTCAGACTTCAGACAGACCTCGTTTTCGCGCGTTTTATGCGCTATTTATTAGCTTGTGATTTTAGTGTTTTGTGTTGTCTATTTTGCTTGTAAAGTTTCTTGGATTTGTATAAATGTATTGAACAAAAGACGAGACGGCAAAATGTCCAACTACAATAATTATCGCTCAAAGTTAATATTGAACATGGTAAATAATGGAAATTTTTCCATTTATTTTTCCGAAAATAAACAGAAAAATAATGGAAAAATATGTTTTTTGTACAATTTATGTCGAAAAATAAAAAATAAAATTATGATATTTAAATTTTTTACATCTTTAATGAAATAAAACTACCAAAAGTTATAAAAATAGTAACATAGAATCATTCACGAGTATATACCCCCCCCCCCCTCCCGGGCCATAATAATCACAAAATAAAGACATTAATTTAGACAGATGAATCCGAATCATCACTTGCATAAAATCCATCACTATCATCATTATGCCGTAGGTACTTCTCTAGTATCTACAAACATTAAGTCTTCAATTAGTGGGACTTCATCTTCCTCATCAATGTCATTATCATGAGTTATTTCGTTGTTTTTATTTTCTATGTTCCAATTATATGCAATGGAGGCAATTTTTCCAGCTCGCTCCGTTAGCCTTCAGCCACTTTTCTTAATTTTGTGCATTTACAAATGCCTTGCCACCAGGAAAGTGGAGTGACGTGATCTATTGCCGCCCACACAAAACTTTTGCTCCAGAAATTGGATTTTGACTTAAAATCAGCTACTTCGGCCATTATATCTTCGATGTTATTGCCATTTCATTGATGAACTCCATTGCTGCAATATCTTCTTCACTATTTAACTCAGATTCAGATTCAATAAATTTATTTCTTTAGGCTTACAAAATAAACACTTAGACAAGTCAAATTTCATACAGAAGTGATCACCACAGTTCTTGGGATCCAACAAAAATCCTGCAAAATGGATAGGTTTTAAGGCCGATGTTTTTCTTGATTCTATCTTGTTTAGCAGATATTCTTTTTCGTCTTCTTCAAAGATGTTAGTACCTACTGGTCAACGCTTGATAGTTTTGTTTTTAATGTATTCCAAACAGGAACCGTTTTTTGCATTAAGCAATTGTTTCCTTCTAGCTGGGTGATACTTGCAGAGATCGGTTCCATAAGGGCAGCAGCTTCATTTACCAGTGTCCAAAATCTTTCGTCTAATAAATGCGATTTAGTTTCTGATGACAATCGCGCTTCTTCATGGACCGACAACGCTTGTAATGCTGGTTTAACGAACTTGATCACATTCAGTATCATATAGGTACACTGCTCCATCGAGTTTTAACTGGAAGCTTTAATTTTTTGCAGCAGTTCTTTTCAGTTGAAATTTTTGTAAAAAGTGATGAAAGAACTTGACTGTACCTATTTTATTTCTTTTACAACATCCACTACCATCTTCATGATGGTTTTTATCACAGAACAGAAACTCCGAGCATAGCTCTTTCCATAGCTCGCTGAGCGACTTTGAACTGGTGGACCAACCCTATCGTGAGTGTCCACGTCTCAGCTCCGTAGGTTATAACTGGTAGGACGCACTGATTAAAAACTTTCGTTTTCAAACATTGCGGTATGGATGACGAGAAGACTCAACGTAGTTTTCCGAACGCTGCCCAGCCTAGCTGGATCCTCCTCTTGGCTTCCTTCTCGAAATTGTTTTTACCCAACTGCAAAATCTGCCCGAGGTAAGTGTACTCAGAAACAATTTCGAGGAGGTGGCCATGTCATGATGTGCCATCACCGGTCTTGGATCAATGTGGGCATTGATCATGATTTTGGTTTTATCCAAATTCATGCCAAGACCGATACATCGGGAGGCTGAAGCTAGACTGTCCAGCATCCGGTTCAGCTCCTCTAGCGACTCCGCCATTAAGACTATGTCATCAGCGAATCGCAGGTGTGAGATGTAGTCGCCGTTTATGTTGATGCCCTTGTCTTTCCAGTCCAGCGTCTTAAACATATCTTCCAACGCGCTCGTGAACAGTTTCGGGGATATGACATCCCCCTGCCACACCTCTCTGCGTAGTTGGATTGGTTTAGTCTGCTGGTCCTGTACTCGCGGACACTCATAGTGGCGGCTTCGTAAAGATATCTCAGCACCTCGATATAACGATAGTCTACTTGGCATCGCTGTAAGGATTGTAGAACAGCCCAGGTTTCAACGGAGTCAAAGGCCTTCTCATAGTCCACAAAAGCCAGACACAGGGGCTGATTATACTCTTCGGACTTCTGTATAATCTGCCTCACTGTGTGAATGTGGTCTATGGTACCATATCCTCCGCGAAACCCAGCCTGCTCCGGCGGCTGAAACTCGTCGAGTCTCCTGGCGAGACGGTTCGATATAACTCGTGAGAAAAGCTTATAGACGTGACTTAGGAGCGAGATGGGTCTATAGTTTTAAAGGAGGGTTTTATCTCCCTTCTTAAAAAAGAGCACCACCAAACTCCCACTCCACGCCTTTGGAGTTCCGCCTTTGGACTCCGGCCAGGTGGGATGACGATCTGCGAAAGACTGCTGGCAGATGCTGGATGCGACAAGCGGAAGACAGGGTGCTATGGCGCTCATTAGGGGAGGACTATGTCCAACAGTGGACTAACATAGGCTGATGATGATGATGATGATGTTGTCCACGTAAGCTGTTAATGTTTTCCGTAATTGTACCTTTGTAAAAAATGTACAATTCCTACGTCTTACCACGAATATTACATGAATCTTACTGCTTCAAGTCACGATGTTGATGTTACAGAAGAAGATGAGTGATTTTTTTAGTGACGTTTTTTAACAAATAATTATTACTTTATTATTTCTGCTATAAAAATATTTAAAATAAGCCTATTATTCTTTTTTTTATGTTTACATCTACCATCCAACCCTGCTGCTAACAACTATTTGAATTATATAAATAGATCTATGACACTTACATCTTTTCACCTCCCTGTTTAGTAGTAGATAATTTTCAAAATATTCAAATGGTGAAAAGAGCCAAGTGCAAAATAGCGATTAACAGAAAAACTAGTTAAATTACAATAACTATTATTATACCAAAAATACAAGAAGCATGTTTAGCTAAACCGATGCCATTCTTATTAAAATCTAAGTAACGGTTTGGAAGATGTAGACTAATTATTATTTTTTGTTTAACCTCGCCACTTAATTGCTCATTATTTCGAAACTTGTTATGTGTGGCTTGGCTCTCTTCACCTCCAAAGCGACGATATGTGACTAGAGGATGCCACCCTAAATATCTTTAGCCGGGTAATCACCGGTGTTAAGGGACGTAAGACAACATGTCACACAGCGAGCGTTGGCGCTGTCAGTACCGGAAAAACGCACTCGCAATGAGAGTCCTATCCACCCCGGTCATCCCGCCCGTTAACGGGACGGCTGGGAAAAAATGTCACATCGGCCCGGTGCTGACCTCGTCGATTAACGGAGTGGACAGCACAGATGACGCTTAGGCCCCGGTAGTCTTAAAGCCGCTTCATGCTCGCTGCGAATGGTATTTTACGCCCCGTAACACTCTCGTCAGTAGCTGGCTTTTACGTCACACGTACCATGAAATTTTGTCAGCAGATACGACCCAAGAAAACTAATGTACTCCAACTAATAGCCCTACAAAGTATAAAGCAGTTTATCAATATACAAACTTAGAAAGTTTTCTATATCTTTATTAATTTATAAAATTTCATGGTATACAGTGTGAGGTTGATAGAAGACATTTAGAAATATATGTTGATTGATTATTGTATTATTATACTAAACGTCGCTTCGATTTCAGTGTACGACCACAATCTCGTGTACGGCGAGTCTTGCTACCGTCTCATCACCAAGAGCGGCCAGTTTGTATACATGCGCACGCGCGGAAGACTCGACGTGGACAAAGACTCGCGCGTGACCAGCTTTGTCTGTACCAACACGGTGGTGGATGAGCGAGAAGGAAAGCAACTTATTAAACTGATGAAAGAACGCTACGCAGTCACGGAGAACAATGATCTTTCACCGGCATTGGACAAGGATGTGAGTTATTTTAGAAAGAAATAGTTTATTAGACAAAATCTACAAAAGACACGCATAGGAAGTTAGTACAATAATATTGCAAAATAAAACAATACAATAAGGCAAACACAGAGAGGCTATAAGTACGAGCTATGAACTAGACAGATATGTACAATAAAAACACAGTTAAACAGTGGGTAGGTAGGTACTAAGCAGGATTTCCTTCTCTGTGACTCGTGACTTCGTACTCCGTAACTTTAGAAATGTTTATAGGTTATTTACCCATCTATTTGAAAAGAGTTCCATAAGTGCGAACAAAGTCCCAAACGTTCGCATTTATAATTATAGTGTGCTTGTATTGTCATTAACATAACACCTTACAAAAGATGCTTTTCTAATTCCAGGAATCAGTTCCGGTAGAAGATCCAAGGCAGCTAGAGAAGGTGATAATGAGCCTCGTGACCAACCTACCTTCGCCGCAAACTTCGCCCGCGCCGCTCTCGCCCGACCAGCCTTCCACCAGCATCCGCCTCGCCATCATACCCCCAAGGAGAGAACGCATCGTCAGCGCCATCGAAAAGATTTATACCGTCATCAAGCATATTCCGAAGCAACCCAGTATTCTCGAGCTGGCTGAAGACGAACCAGACACCACTCTCTCCGTCTCGCTCCAACACGCTTACAACCAGCAGAACATTGGCACGCCTATATTTGGCCAGAGCTCTTCACTCCTACCGAGTGATTACGCAGCCCCGTATCATGAGCAGATGGAGTTCCAAATGTTGCCGCCGCATGATTTGTCGGGGTTCTTCGAAGCTGGTACGAGTGGAGTGAAATACTCCGAGAGCTATGTGGAGGATGCCAACGGAATGAACATCGCAACGGGGGCACAGGTGCCCGGTCGCAACTCTCCTAGCCTGGAGACGTTTTTTGATGAAGCCCGTAAGTAAATTATATTTATTTTCATACCAGACCCAAGCCAGACCCCCACGAAACATCAACCCGAAGAAAATCCTACAGTTCCTAGCAGCTGCAAGGGTAAGTGCCGAAGTGTAACGGCGGCGGCGAACCTACGTAGTGGCGATCACTTAATTGAATACCTATCGATGGCCGCAGCGATATTAAAGCAATCAAAAGATAAAAAAAATTAAAAAAACTACAAACCCCCCCGATTGCTTCGAATAGAGTTCGGGACATCATTGTGACGTGTAATTTATTTCCGGTATTCTGTGTACTTCAACTTCTTTTTTTATGGAACTACGGATATAATGGGGAGTTTAACAGACACTGACGTTTGCTGCGTTGTCTGTGGCGGCGTATGAATATTATGTTAGTGTATGCACCTGGGCAAACTTGCCACTTCCGCTGCTATTATGTACTAAACCGTGTATAATGATAGTTTTGAGATCGCAGCCACGCTTTGAGTTCTGCAACTGTAAATAGAGACATTATACTTGAATCTTTTACCTTTAGCTGAACTTTTTCAATTGTAAATACTAGTTATGATATATTTCTTCGGTTACGACACGTTTTCTGTGCTTATGAAATTTACCGTAAATCTTTTATTGTGTTTGGTTTCAGTTCTGAACACTCAAATAGAATCAGCCATCGACTCGTTGGAACAAGCAATGGACCCTAACTTCCCGGATCTGTTGGTACGGATATATTGTATTTTCACAAAATATCTATTCATTTATTTATATTTAGAAACGAAATGAATTGAGACAGTACAGTTACCATACATCTCTAGAAAACTAAAACTGGGTATGAACATATTTGAAAAATAAAAGTAGAATAACTATCGATAAGCTTTTTAAAAAAATAAAAACAAATCAAAGAAGAAAAATTTCTAAGAATGAAAAAAGTAGGTAACTAACCAATAACCCGCGCTACCTGCAACCCTGGACTGTCGAGGCAAAAGGTTCTTATCTACTCAGCATTTTGCTGGGTAGATAAGTCAAAATTATCTAGGTACTCAGCGCTGGTGTTATGTTGACCCTTGTGATGAAAATTACATCAACGACAAAGCTCTACGTCCACTGTTTATTATTCAAATTATAAATTTTACATTCAGAGTTTCGGAGAAATTTAATATTTCCTCTTTATAATATTAAACTAGTATAGATATATATAATATGATTATGGGAAATAACCCCCAAATAATGATGTCATCTATGGCGCTCATTAGGGGAGGCCTATGTCCAGCAGTGGACTATTATAGGCTGGTGATGATGATGATGATGATTTATAAAGTTTGCAAGAAGAGTTGTAGTTAGTCCAATATTCTATCTGGATGCAAAGTCTGGGTGTAACGGAGCATAGCTGGTTTATAAATATAATGATTCGTCAACCAGTGGATCACAACAGGCAAAACTTAACGTCTCTAATACTGCCTTAGTGGTTTTGTTTGGGTCTATAGATCAGCATAAAATCCTTTTTGAAAAAAAGTATTTACCAAAATCGGATGCTATAATTGTCTGAGGCCTGCTTTATATGTATTGGTTTCTCTTTGTTTAATTCCATTTTTTGTTTACAGATCTCAAATGAAGTTCAAGAAATTCTAGGTCAGATCGAGGATGCAGACATGGGGGCCTAAGATCCGTTCGGTCCTTTTAATTTCGAGATGCAACTTCAATTGAATTAATTTTTTAAGAAAGTATTGATATAGTTATCATATTAATACCAAGTGACACTTAAAATAGACATAAAATATTAACGGTGCCATTTTTAATAAGTTTATATTTGTTACTTTATTCAATAAGTGGTAGAGTCCACTGTAGCAAGTTTTAAATTTTGAGTAAAATTTGTCCACCCCTAAACTATAGGACCCGATAAATCATACTTAGTATGGCCCTGTGAATTTATCCAAATATATTGGTGATCTCTGTTATTTCGACATTTTATGATTTTACAAAGATCTCTAAAAATGGGTTAGACAGTAGTATCTATAAATGTATAAGTGTAGTTTCGTTAGAATTTCTGTAGTGTCGACCGATCGAAAATATTCTATCGATATTTTTAATAATTAACCAAAATTACGGGTTTGTAGTACTCTAACCTTGGTCTATGTCTAGAGATGTAAACATATGGATTCTAATGTAGCTCGTAACTGCTAGATAGGAGTCATTTTTGCTAGCTGTCATATAGGTAAGTTCGCTTAAATTCTTTGTGACTTCAACATAGATTTTTCTCATTGTATCTCTTTTGATTGTAAGTTTGGATAAGGTTACAATTGCAATCATAACACCTTTTATGTTTGTCTGCAGAGATGTTAGTTTGTAGGTCGATACTTTCGCTGTTATGATATTAGGTTCAGTACAATAAAATATTGATCAAACGTTGGCATGCGAAACCGTGGGACAGTAAGCAAAATAACTTTATACCTCCTACCAATATTTTTTCTAATCTTAGAGTATCTGCATCAGCGTAGGGTGCAAGTTGGCATCAACATATTATATCTCATGAATCCATTACTTTTCCAATGTTTAACCCGTTATGATAGAAAAACAAAACTTTGCACGGAAAAATATCTATACATATTGCCAAAGCCCTAATGTTAATTCATAGTTTAGTGCTATTATAAAATCCATCCTAGTCACGTGATTTGCTTTTTTAATAAAAAAAACATACCTAAAAATCATTATAAAAAATATACTAAATTATAATTTTTAAGTTACTTTCAATAAATGGACTTGCTGTCTTGAAATAATATTCTAATATGTGACTCAAAGACTGAGCAAATAGTTTACCGTCGGGTTTTGGTTAAACTTTAACAAGAGTACCTAAACTAAACATTTGAGCATTTCGCACAAATTCATATTATAAACTCTGATCATGATACATTTTTCTCATATTTTTACGACAGTGATATTTTTGAGATATAATTACTTACTGATGTTTTTACAATAACTATCCGTTCAACTATTATGTATCTTGACTTGTCTAAATGCTTATTTCGTAAGCCTAAAGATATAAAGTTATATTTATGTCTATTACAATTATTCAGAAGCTATATTTGTTGTTTTGCTTCGTATTTGATTAATGTACTTTGGCTGTAATGATACTTTGATTGTAATGCTATTAAATGTGTCCAATTATGTCGCTCCATCATCAATATCATAACATAATATAATAAAATTTAATTTAATGTTTTGCGTTGTTTTGAAAATTACACACCAATTTAGATGGCAGCATATAATTACATGATAAATAACAATGGTTTTTTTTGTAATGAACTGAAGAAAATACTTGTGACAGATGCCTAATATTTGCTTAATATTTTTGTATAAACAACGGGGATATAAAATACCTATGATATTTTTGATAGATTATAAAGCAAAGTTATATAATGATATTTCGTAGTTTTATAATAAGATCAGTGTTTAGGATTATAAGATTTTTGTCTTCTCTTCAGTAGTGCCAAATACATAAAAATTAAAAGATAAAAATTTATATATAGTCCTATTGTGCAAAAAAAAATAATAATTATAACTTCTCATTATGGCAACAGGGGTTCTCGTAGTCTTGGTACAAAAATAGTGTTACCAGTCTTTTAGAATAATGTCAAGATGTTCTTTCATCAATTATGTGTACTTTTAGAGTCCTTTCAAGCTTTTTATTAATGTAATATGTTGTTGCTGCTCAGTGATATAGTTATTATCTGAATAGCATATTTACTTCCTAAGATCAACCTTACGCCATATCTGTCACGTAACTTTTTTTTCAAATCACGTCAGATTTGAAAAAACCTGCAGACTGAACTTTAAATTGTTAATGTTACCATAATTATGAAAACAAGTCTAGAAAAAAATAAGAGTCTTACCTCAATTAAAAAATCTATATTGTGTATTTTGTCTTAGGTAGATAAGAAATCTTTGTCTTTATGTAAGAGGAAACTGATAATATTTCATTATGAATGTAAGCGGGTTAACTACGAACCTATTTTGTGTTAGAAGAAGCCCAACATTCATAATGAATTCGTCAAACTACGATAGTTTTCATAGTAAACAGATATTATGCGACTCGTGCATGGGCTTACGTTTTAATACGTAGTACCGATTATGATATTTTTTTACCTAATATAATTGTTAGTAGGTATATCAGCTATAATCCATCATGATAGCACATATCTTAAAACAATTTGATGTTTTATGTTGCAAATAAAAACCATATTAAAGTCCACTGTTTTATTCGACATATCGTCCGTGACAACTACATACTGTATATTTACAAGATGTTTTTAATCCTATATATATGTATATATTATGATTAGTACATGTGAAACAAATCATAAGAACGCGACCATGATCATAACGAAGTATTATATAGGTATAATTCATTTGAGATCAAGATCCTAGAACGTTATTTTTTTTAAATAGGTAGGTACTTACATTAAAATTTTAATACACATAACATTTACGTTCATAATTATCATGAAAATGTTTTGTTTATTTCTGTACATATTGGGAATGATACATTGACGTGGATTGGGGTTCTTTTTTAAGCATAAATAAATCACATCCACATACTCACACTAAAACACACACTTACACTTACGCTTAAAATCACACACTTGGTTTGGTAGCCCTTGTTCCACTTACCCGAGACTACAAAAGCCTACAGTAAAAAAATTACAAATAACAACAGGTCCAAGCACATAATCTATGTTATTTTATTTTGTATTTCTTCTATGTAAATTCAGTATGTCGAACTAAAGATAATAAAGAACAGGGTCCATGGTCTCAGCCATTTTTGGTTTGTCATCTGCATAGCAAATCCAGTGCAGCGGTGAACAGTTTCAGAAAGTCTCCCTGTTTCAATCTCAGTTTTACAATTAAATAAGCAACAGGGGAAGTCAAGAAACAGTGTTCTTTATAATCTTTAGTTCGACATACTGAATTTACATAGAAGAAATACAAAATAAAATAACATAGATTATGTGCTTGGACCTGTTGTTATTTGTAATTTTTTTACTGTAGGCTTTTGTAGTCTCGGGTAAGGGGAACAAGGGCTACCAAACCAAGTGTGTGATTTTAAGCATAAGTGTAAGTGTGTGATTTGGTGTAAGTATGTGGATGTGATAAGTACTCCTGAGGACAGGTCTCAAAAGAGTCCGGGCGACAGGAGCATCAAAATATCTTGTTATACATTATATGGACCTATCTACTTCCGTTACTACAGTATCATTATTCTGTGATACGTCTCTAGTAATAGACAACATAGTCCATCATAAAATACAACAATTAAATAACAATATTAATAAGAACAAGTTAACAAAATATTTATTATCTTAATATTGATTACAAACCTACTAATGTCTAAACTTAAACGCGACTACCAACGGACTTTCAAACGCCTTGCCTTGGTTTACGAGTATGATATCCGTTGTTGGTCTAGTAAAAACCACCTCATTAACGTGGGCATCGCTCAACTTTTCCTTTTAAACATCAAATTCTCCTAAATACAGACGATCACCCTATTATTATATTATAAACTATTATAATAATGTTCCGGAGAGCCTTTTGTTAATTCAGACATAGAATACATTATATGCAAAGTTTACTGCTTATGTCCCGAAGTTTTGGCGTGAAGAGGCAAACATACCTACGTAGCATCCAAAATTTTAGGTAGAAACTCCAACAAAATATATTTTTATGTGGGTTGTAACTTTGTAATTTTTCGGTATGAAACGGTAATAACAAAATAATGTGGCGTGAAAAAGCAGTAAACCAAACTTTCGTATTTATAATTAGAATGTAAGAATGTATGAGGGATTAATGTTACTTCTTCATGCCAAAGTTCAATAGGACCGCATCGGAAAAGCATACATAGATGTAGTTCTAATTGGGAAAGAACAAAAAAACTATTTTTCTATAAAAACAAAGCCAGCGACAGCTATTATGCATCCTGCATAATCATAATTATTATTGACAATTAATAAAACATCAACTAAAATATTTCTTCTTTTGTCCTCCATCTCGTCGTGCAGTAGGCAGTACTGGCCTGAAAAGAAACAGAGTATCGGTTTTAGCCAGTTAAAAATACATAGTGGTGAAAATATAAAAAAACTAATACATAATACATATACATAATTATTTTACATATTTTCTCAAAACTTCAGGTATTTCAAACTCTGTCATCGATTTTAATTTGGTATAAGTACATGGTTATTTTTATACCATGTTTTACCATTTTATAAATATAACCATCTGCATCTGGAAGAATCGTAGATTTAAATTAGATTTTTATTAATAATCTACACTTTGCTCCTGTTTTAAAGGAATTAATCCCAACAATGGTTGAAGGCAAAATTATGATGACTATTCCAGCAACCACGCCTTTATATCTTTGTGTTTTAACGATTTTATTTTAACTAGCGAAATTGTACAGAGTATGGATTTAAGCTCTGCTTAGATACAATAAAGCGTAACTAAAAAGACGCCTAAAAATTTCTAATTTACTTCCTCAAATGAATAACGCTCCTTTTCACTTCATATCACCAGCCTATAATAGTCATAGTCTCCCCTAATGAGCGCCATAGATGGCATTATTTATCATTTGGAGGTTATTGCCCATAATCCCCACAGTTCGGTGGAGTTGTTCTGCAGAGGGCTCTGCTGCCCGCCCCCCGGTGTGTTTCCCTTAGTCGCCTCTTACGACACCCACGGGAAGAGTGGGGGTGGTGAAATGCTATGCCGGCACCACACGGTGACGATAGCCTTTTCACCTATTTAATAACCGATAGAGACCTCTTCATGATCTCACCTGATGGAAAGTGTAGATGTGGTCAACGTTCTATCAAGAAGGTTATGTTATGTTATGGTTATGTACCTATCCACTAGTCTTAAAGAAGCCCAGGTTTTAGTTCGTTGTATAATACACAACGGTGAGGATAGCAGACAGGCATTTCATCAGTGTGTGCTGATGAGTAGGATTGTCAAAAATATTCTTCGCAAAAAGGCATACTTTAAAATATCATATTATCTGGACGACATATAGTGTGGGACGAGTTTTGCTCGAAAACTAACAAGGTAAAGGTTTCTTGTTCGCTTCTTTACTTTGCCGAAAAAAGATTGAAGTGAACAGTGATCACTTTATTTCCCTTTCTATTACTTATTTAACTTGTATTTTGTGACGTGTCCAAGAGTCCTGTAAGGTCTAAAAGAAATAAAGCACTTTGATTTTGATTCACTAGTCTTGAAGTAGCACAGTTTAGCGTCTATACTAATATTATAAAGAGAAAAGATTTGATTGTTTGTTTGTTTGTTGGTTTGGATTGAATAGGCTCCGAAACTACTAGACCGATTTGAAAAATTCTTTCACCATTGGAATCCTAAATTTTCCGTGATGGAAATAGGCTACAAAACATTTTTTCAAAAAAATTAGGGTTCCGCGTGAAAATTGATTTTTTTGTCAAATACCAGTGCGAAGCCGGGACGTACCGGTATTATAATACAAAACGGTGAGTGTAGGAGACAGGTATTTCATCAGTGTGCTGGTAAGTAGAATGTTGGATCACCTGACTACAGCCAGCGTTGCCGGAGCCGCTCTTGTTCTAGGCTACTCCTGGTAGACCTTGCTTCGAAGCTCTGAACTCTGCTTGATCCAACGCCCGTTCTCGCGCTCGCTACGTAGCTGAGTTACGTCGACAACCATTTCTGAAACACGACACGATGACATCTTTGAAAACTTTCATGCAAAGACTTCCTATCTACTACACTAATATTGTATTTAATATCATAAATACTATGTAATAGTTTATAAAAAATGATTTGTTTTGTTTGTTGTCTGGTCGTATTATGTTGGATAAATGTTAAAAGGTTATTTAAAAAAAATACAATGCAAATGTGTGTGTAGTATTATTAGTCCGGCCAGAACTGGCAAACAAGTCTTTTCTATTGGAAGAGGAAAGGGAGGCCTGCGGCTCTATTGTCTAACTCAACTGGTAATCGTAATCAGCTTCAGTTTGGCATTCCAAACCTAGCCTGGACTTCGATTGTCACTTTCGTATTGTGTAAATAGCTGAAACCGAAGACCAGTTGAATATCTTAGACAATACCGACAAAATTCTGACTGGGTCTACAACTGGTAATCATCAGTTTGAAGTTCACTGGTAATGATTTCAAGTTAGACAATAAGGCTGCTGTGCTGGTCTAGCCCAGCAGTGGGCCTTTACAGGTTCATTAGAAATATAATAGCTAACTAGCGACCCGTTTCGGCTTCGCACGGATGCTGATACAAAAGCTTCATCTTGAATCATTCCGTATCAAAATCCGTTGCGTAATGTTAAAGATCTAAGCTATATAGAGACAAACAGACAAGACAGTGGGAAACGACTTCGTTTTATACTATGTAGTGATAAAGAGGAGAGATGGGTTGATTCAATTGAATAGGATCCGGAACTACGGGAATGATTATATTTTGTCGCCATTATTACATAATGTTAGGATTTTACATTATTCCTGATGAATATATGCTAAAGAATAATTTAAAAAAACATAGGCATCATATATGAAAAGTACTTCAATGATGTAACCCAAGGTATACATAGATACATAAAAATTTAAAATTTTGGAATTTTGGCTATACTTACACCGTGTAACATAATATGTGTACTTAGCCGAAGGGGGAGGTTTCAGACCTCAATGGTGATCAGTTGTGGGGGAGAGATAATTAAAAATTCCTATTTTTAGTTTCCCATACAAAAAGTATTAATTTACTAGTGCCTATGGCGGGGCCTACCTACCTACTACATTACCTACTAGACGATTGGAAATTCACCCCCTTTCTCTTAGTACACATATTTTGGTAGACGTTGTATACCCGGGCGAAGCCCTGACCGAGCGCTAATCTTTTTATAAAGTCGTAGATAATACATGAAATTATAAGGAGTGATTTGGGTTATTTCAGAGGAAAAATAGCCATGTACCTCGGAAATTATTTTCAAACTGAATATGCAAAAACTAACAGTCATACTTCACCAGAATCGAATCTTAAAAAGAATCGCGGTCACGGTAACCAGAGAATGAATAGCCTATAATCCTCGAGGATAAAAGAGTCTATCACATTACCTATTACTCTTTTGTTAAATGTTTTGGTTTTTGTTCGAGTATTCCTGATTATTCCTTACCTTTTGTAATATAATACTTAATAACGTTATCTACTATATTGTCTTTGTTTACTGTAGTTCATATGTTTGGTTTTATATTATGTCTACGTTTGTGAACCAAATAAACAATTAGATACCTATTCTATCTTAATTAGTATAAGCATTTTCGTTTGGAAATTAAATTCTGAAGATGACTTACGATTAAGTCCAAAATAGTGCGCCTCGTACAAAAGCAGGTCGAAGTGGTTGAAATCATCGGGTAGGGTGAGTGCCCCGTTGCGGAGGAAATTTAAGATATGCCGGAACATGGGGCCGTCTCGGTCGATGAAGTAGTGCTGCTTCAAGGAATCCAGGACGATCGGATACGTGCCGTTGAACATCTTGCAGAGCCGCGATTCAGGGTCTCTGAAAATTACATAGTAATATAAGGTATGTCTGTCGAATTCCGCCTATCTAAGGTTTAAGCTCAATTGTCTTCGTAATTATGAAGATAATAAATAAAAGGGCATGTGTTTCAAAAGTTTGTTTAATGCTTAATTAAAGAAACATAAAAAAATGAGGATTATTTTCAAAACAAACACAATAAAATTTGAACTTCAACATGGTGCGTTTGGCAGAATTAACCTACTTCGGTTTAATTTCGCCTACTACACTCTTTCTTAAATCTTTTCTTATTTTATCTTAATCTTATTTTTTATAAATCATAAACCAAATCAGTTATAACAGTACTTTCAGTAATCAGTCAATAAATTTTTCAAATACTTTATTTCGCAGTTTTATCTAAGTATTAGTAACATTTTAAATAACTAAGGTATTAACATTAACACGTATAATTTAATCATGGTACATGACAGAAGATCAATAAAACTATCTTAGAATATATATATTTTGAATAAAAAATATTAACATATTTATTTTAAGGTAGGCGTTATTTAACCCAGTCGGGGTAATTACGCCCATGAAATATCTAATGTTTAATGACATCTATGACTAACGGCGAACAGCAATATGCCCCTAGAAGACACCTATTATTATATTAGTCACAGCCACCAGGACAATTAAACACTTCCAAGTCGTTCTTGGTCAGCCCTACGCATTCCTCGTGGTACCATTTTTGACAACATACGCATGGTCTCATATCAGCAATACGATCCTCGTGGCAAGCGTAGCAGTACCAGTTTTCTCTTTTATTCTCTTTACCTTTTTTGTACTTTATTCGTCTTTCTTCCTATTTTGCGTTCTTCTGTCATTATCTTTTCTTTCTTGACTCTTTTTTGTCCTGTTATACTGTTGTTCTTCTTCTGATCTCCTTTTCTTTTTGGTATTATCATCTTTCCCGTTTTCATCTCCTTCCTTCCTTTTTCTATTTTTGTTATATGCTTTGGTTTCTTGAGTTTTTTCTTTTTTCAAATCTACAACAATGTTAACAACATCAACAATGTTAATTACGCCTATGTGTGAGGTAAATCCGCCTAAGATAGCGTTTGGCGCGGGTAAATACGCCTAGGCGTAATTACCTGTCGTTCCCAATTCCAAGAAATGTTACTAAAAATTAAAACTAGTCATAAATAATATGATTAATAAGCTGAATATGGATAAACAAATAAGTATTTTAAATAGTGAAAGCAAAATTTTAGGGAAACATGTCCGAAAATAATAAAATCTTACCGAAAACTATTCGTTGTTCGCTGACAAGAATTGCACAACGGCCACTCGCGCCGATTGTCGCTCCACTACAAGATCGCGGTATGTGCGGGGTCACGGGGGAGGTTCGCAACCGGTAAGGGACATAATCACCCTTACGCATTCGCTATAAGATTTGTCTTTATGATACATTTAACTAGGATTTCAGAGCTTAGGCGTAATTAGCTTATAGGCGTAATTGGACAGACCTACCTTATTCAACAACTTAAAACATTCCAAGTGTCCTAAGAATTATATACAAGAATAACACTGTACTTGTGGAATAGTATTGACTAATGCCGGTTTGAACCGTTCAAATCCAAATAATAAAAGGGTCAGTTCCAAAAGGCGGTACTCCTGGACTCGGCGCTTATCGTCAGGAAGTTCCTTTCTTTGCAGCCCTAGTCACCCGCCGGCCGCTTGAGCCTAGCTTCGCGGTCGGTCACCTTTTTGATTATATTCGATATTGTTACTGTTACTGCTATTTTATAATAATTTTGTTATATTTCTATTGTAAAAAATCTATTTTATAAAGAGATGTATTTAAATAAATGAAGTATAATAATAACAAATCATTTATTTAAGGGCAACATAAGAACCGTTAAGGATGGTTAATATTCCTAGTATAAGTTTTTAAGTGCTAGGAACTTTAATTAAAACAATGAAATAATAAATACACATTCCTTCGTGTTTACTAGTGGTTACCAGGCAATTATCAGGTAGGTATAGTTTTACAATATGACAGCATAAATCTAGGCGCAAATTCTAGATGGATATTACTTCGTTCCCTCGAGAAAGACTATTAAAATAGCTAGCGGTGTAGGTAGGGGAGGGGTAGTACACAGCCCACCGCCAAGAACCCGCATGCCCTGTGGCGAGGCTTCGGGCTTAAGAATATCTCAATAAAACAACCTTATTTACGTTATAAAAGCGAAAGGTCCTCATAACACTAGGTATCTACAAACCTAGAAGATTTAGGTGGTGCAATAGCTCATCCCAGATGAACAACGAAACATCACCCCGAAGAGAATCCTACAGTTCCCAGCAGCTGCAAGGGTAAGTTGTGTACTGTAACGCCGCAGCTCGGCGGTGAACCTTCGAAGTGGCGATCACAATGGTGGCAGTGATACTAAAGTCACCAACAAACAAAAAAACATAGGTGGTACAATAAGCAACTTACGAAGTCAGTGTCTCCAGCGAGGAAGTGTAGATGGTGCCTCCCACGTCGATGTGGACGGGTGCGTTGTAGTTAGAGGTGGCCGCCACCCGTGGGAAGCCGATTAGGACAGACTCTGCCTTCACAGGGAGTGTTCCTGGCAGCTCCTGCTTCGGGCTACTCGGGAACATTCTGCTTGTATTTGGAATCTGAGAAACAAAAGACACGTGTAAATTGGTGTTTTCTAAACTTAAAGCTCTGACGACGAATGTATTTCCAATATATACGGTACAAACCTTATTGTTTTGTAATTTCAGAATATTTACACCATAGTTTGTTATTATTTGTATCAGAATAGTATTATATATATAATAAATCATCGTATTATATACCTATATTATATATATACATAGTATTTAGGTTCCTGCCACAACGCTTTTTTGAAAATACTTATTCACACAAATACACTCGAGAGCAATGAATCCGGGTCACTCAAAGAATCCAAAAAATCTCGGAAAGTAAGAATGCTAGGTTAATGCAATAAATTGTTCTCCGACGAATCAAAATTTATGCTCTACAAGCACGATGGAAGACACAGAGTGTATAGAAGACCAGGGGAAAGATTCAAGCAAGCATGCATCGAAGAAAAAGTAGCCTACGGTGGTGGGTCTGTACTTGTGTGGGCCGGAATTTCCTCTGAAAGTCGCACAGAGCTGGTGATCATAGAAAACGGCTCTTTAACTAGCGTAAGATATGTGGAAGAAATCCTCAACGAACACGTAGGTCCATTTATGGTCAATTTGGGTGAGGATGCTATATTTATGCATGACAATGCCCGACCTCATACAGGTAGGATTGTGAATGACTACCTTCAAGAGATGAACATTACTTGTATGGAGTGGCCAGCGCGCAGCCCGGATATCAACCCGATCGAGCATGCTTGGGACGAGCTAGGGAGATGCGTAAAACAACGAAACCCTCCCCCAATCACGCTTCCTGAGCTCAAAATTGCTCTCACAGAGGGATGGGAGAATATTCCCCAAAATCGTATAAGGAACTTGGTGTACAGCATGCCAAACCGCGTAAACGCAGTAATGGAAGCACGAGGAGGTAATACGAAGTATTGAAATTCAAGAAAATCGTCATAAAGTTCAAAAATTTCATGTTTCCTATTTTTGTTTTAAGGAGAGATCAGCAGTTTTTTTTCTTTATGTAATTTTGTGTAAATAAAATGTATGGTGACTCATATTTTTTTAACTTTCATTTAAGGAGTATTAAATTGTCTATTAAATACAATTTATTGCATTAACCTAGCATTCTTACTTTCCGAGATTTTTTGGATTCTTTGAGCGACCCGGATTCATTGCTCTCGAGTGTACCTATTGAGATAACATGTCTTCTTTGACGTAAAAATGCGATTTAATTTCGTTTCAAAAAAGTGTTAGGTATGAGTTATATGTAGATACATATATGTACTATTCTAATACAAATATGTAGAAGGTGAAAATATGGTCAGATTACAAGTCGTTATTGTCGCTCGTTGTATGGGAAAATCATTAGTTAATGTATTTGAAGCTTAGATAAGAGCGAAATTGGTAGGTACGAGAGTTGACCAAATAGGTACAACAATGTCTTAAAGCTCTAGATACTTCGGGCTGAAGCATTTGTTAGAGATTACACACACATGGACACAACACTAATTTGCCCGCGTCCCAGAATAGGTAACTTTATAGATTCCCGATTATTCCAGAAAATAATAACTTTAATATGCAAAATTTCAGCCAGATTTATTCAGTAGTTATGGCGTAAAAGTTTACGATTGTAAATCGATAGTTAATCTATTTATTTAATTATTGTTTTAACAAAATCAACAGCCCTTAATCTAAACAGTTCAAACCCTAATTATCTAACTTACAACCAATAAAAGATTTACATTTTACAAAAAAGACTTATAATCGATAATCACTTTCATTACATTTTTGTACGATCACTAAATTAATTATTATGTATAAAATAATGCTAAATTATGAGCACAGCATCATCTAGCCCCTAGTTAAGCGGAGCTTGTGTAATGGGTACCTACTAGATAACCAAACCGCGGTGTAAGTAAGCCATTTATCCGATCAACAATCAAGTTGGCATGTGCAATGTGCATTACCATAAGATGCTAACAGAATGTAAAAGTGCGCTAAAGACGTGAGTCGAGGCAGCGCCGTCGGCATGAGACCGACCCGAGACAACTTGCTCCAGCGCTCTCACGGCAGCCCCTTCGACCCATACAATTATTGTATACCACCACATAATTTTACAAAAATTCGAATATTTTACTTTGTAACTCCGGAGCAGAGGCGCTAGCATGCCCTTGCAAGACAACCCAGCAAATACCGCACGCAATTATCAACGGTATCAGCACACTGCAACGGTGTGCAATTGTTAGGAAAACAAGTACGACAAGTGCGAGTGTAACTCGCGCGCCGAGGGTTTTGAACTTTTGTCGTTTAGGTAGGTACGTATATTGACGACCTGTTAGCGCGGTGGGCTTACAACGCAGGAGGTTGCGGTTTGATTCCCGCCTCGGGACTAATATTTGTAAGATCTGCAGATTATTTGTTCGAGTGTTCTAGTCCTTTTCTACGTACACAAAAATAAATCATCTAATGTGATACTTATTTATACTTTATTAAGTATAACAGATATCGTAGTAGTACGAATTACACAAGCTTGCTTAGCTTGTCGCTAAATGATGCTGTGTGGATTATCCAGGATACATTACTCTTCTCATATTTTTTTGGAGCACGGTGGAATTCATGAATTTAATAATCTTATTATCTAAATATTCTTCGAGCGCAGTGGAATACATTGAGTATGTATTCCACTGACTGACTTTAAAATTTTGAGAACAACGGTTTTGTGGCGCTATGGAACAATTACAGTTACTAAAGAGATTAGTGGGTTGGTACCTACAATTATTTTTTCGACATTTTTCTACGTATTTCACTAAGTATGAAACTTAGACGATTTTTAAAACCTGTTTTGAATTGTCGAAATCCATACCTTTGATTTGATATTGCTCTCAATGAAATAGCCCCCATTGTATGAAAATTCGTTTTTGACCATATTTCGAAAAGTATTGTTTTTACAGACTTCTCTATATTTTTCCTGTAAAATATAGACCTATATCTACAAACGCTTAGTACATTTTATATAGATCACTCTGCTATCTTCGGAGATAGAGGGGGGGGAATGGTCAAATTTTCGACCTTTTTCAAAATATTTCGAAAAGTATAAAACCTATCGAAATTTCAAAAACTGCATTAAAATGTACAAACTAATACCTTTCATTTGATACCCAACTCGGTGGGGTAGTCACCCCTTTAGAAATTTTTCCCGCCCTTTTTTGACCATATTTCAAAAAGTATTATTTTTACAGATTTCTCTATATTTTTCCTGTAAAATATAGATCGATACCTACAAAAACTTGGTACATATCAAATCGATCGTTCTGCAATCTTCAGAGATAGAGGGGGGGTACCGGTCAATTTTTCGACCTTTTTCAAAATATATCAAAAAGTATAAAATCTATCGAAATTTCAAAAACTGCATTAGAATGTACAAACCAATACCTTTCATTTGATACCCAACTCGGGGGGGTAGTCACTCCTTTAGAAATTTTTCCCGCCCTTTTTTGACCATATTTCAAAAAGTATTATTTTCACAGACTTCTCTATATTTTTCCTATAAAATATAGATCAATACCTACAAACACTTGGTACATATCACGTCGATCGCTCTGCAATCTTCGGAGATAGGGGGGGGGGAACGGTCATTTTTTTGACCATTTTCAAAATATTTTAAAAAGTATGAAATCTACCGAAGTTTCAAAAACTATTTTGAAATCTACAAACGAGTACCTTTCATTTGATACCACTTTCGACTTTGTACGTTCCATTTAAAATTTCGATTTCAAAATTTGTATGGAAAATCTTCATTTTGATTTTTCATTTATTTTCATTTATTTTTCTATAAATATGTGCGGGCGCACAAAATTTATTATTATTTCAAATTTCAAGTCAATAGCTGCAGTAGTTTCTGAGATATTAAGGATTCAAAACACAAAACAGACCCAAAGCGATTTCATAAGGGTTTTGCAACCGATGGCAAAACCCTAAAAAAGGCCTTGAAGTGATTTTTTTCTAAAAGGATACCTATTATTACCTACAATTTTGGAATGCATAAACTAAGTCCTCATTCCCACACTGCAAGATATTTTTTATTATTGTGTAATTATTTGATTGCTTATCTGATTGATTTGACTAAGTAAAAGAAAAAAGGTTGGTTCTTAAATAAATTTTTTATGAGCAATTTTTCATAATTGTTCGGTAACTTAATTCGGTCTAAATTACAGGGATGGGTGCGAATTTATATTTTTCTGATATTTTGATTCTGAAAAGTAATGATACCAGAAAAATACCTTAAATGACAATCAGGTAATAAATCCAAAATAGCTCCATGTGCTACATCAAATCGTACAGAACGATTTTCTATTCCACGCAGAATGCACTGTGACACGTTTTACTACAATTCCACTCTACACCTATTTACAAGAGAGTCCTGGGCGTACTATGCGGGTATATCCCACGTGACTCACTGAACCGGAACCGGACTAATTTAGCTAGCTTGTTTGGAAGCATCAAATGCATTTCCATCTAGAGGTAGAAGGTTTGACTGACGCTCTTCCCATGAAGAAGAACAGACGATTATCCTACATAAGCTGAGCCAGACCACCTAATTTAAGAAGTTAAGTGGAAGACTTGCTTCTCGCTCCACTCCTACTGAAGCACATTCATTAAACTCGTTGAGCCAGATCTAAGAATCTCGAAGGATAACATTTTATAGCATCTAAAATAAATAAATTAATAATTTCGGACAATCCACACAGCATCATCTAGCTCCAACCTAAGCAGAGCTTGTGTTATGGGTACTGAATGACTGATTATACATAAAACAATATTATTACATACATAGATATTTTTTTATTATGCATAGAAAACGACCAGAATACCCTGAACAAATATCTGCAGATCGTACAAATATTTGTTCCGAGGCGGGAATCGAACCCGCAACCTCCTGCGTCGCAGGCAGACCTTCACCCTCCGCGCCACAGAGGTCGTCAAAAGTATAATTATATTATATTATTGTGCGAAGGGGTCCGTCTCTTGCCTGATACTTCTGAAGACGGCCCTGACGGCGGTGCTGGCGTCGGAGATGCTGGGCCACTTGAGCGCGACTGCGGGCTCTTGAGTGGTGGTTCCTATGGCCAAGCTGCACAAGCGAGGATGGATAGCTTGGCGTTAATCAGCTCCGTCACAGGCCCTTGTTCAAGTACTGCAAATAAATGAGAAAAATTCACCCCTTTATGTTTGTCTTACAAAACAAGATCTGTCAAGTGCGAGTGTTACTCGCGCGCTGAGATTTTCAAATGCATGCTATAGGTACTTCTACAAATACCTACTACGTTTGAGTTGGATCGTTCTGCAAACTGTTTTGAGTTGTACAGTATACTATACATAGTACTGTACATACCAATACCTCTCATTTAATAAGAATTTAAACTTCCTAGGTATAAAAAAAATGCTTTTTATTTTTCCTGAATGTGTACAGTTAAATACGACGCACAAAATGTACCTCTATAACTGCATAAACAAACTCGTATCTTTATGTCTAGGTCACAATCACAAACGTCATTTTAAAGTAGAATAAAAGAATAAGAATAAATTAATTTATTTGCACTAACAGGCTTACAGCGGTCAGTTATAAACAAAAAGTAAATAAAAAATATTTATTAAAATGTAAGCCCGAAAGCCACAAAATGGCCTCTGCCTCAACATGAGTTGGTCGCTAAGTAAGCAACCAACGCTGGAATATGACTGATGATGTCTAAGTAAACGGTATAAAGTAGACTTGTGTACATATTCTTAGCAGATAACTTATAAAACTTTAATAAGGTTCAAATAACATAAATTAGTAACTTCAAACACTTTCGAACTTGATCCAAAACTATCTATTAAGATTTACATAAACACATAAAAAGCAGTTGTTTTTAAAAAAATACCTTTTCAATACTGTTGAATTAGATATGAAACCTGAACAAATTTTTATTCCAGACGGATCGATTAGTAATAAGTCGATTGATTTTTACAAATTATCTGATTTATCAAAACATGACTTAAACTTATTTCATTTGAGTCATGTAATTATTTCAATAGTTAAACTACCATAGTTAATAGCAACCGGCTAGATGGAGTAAATTACTCGGTAGAAAACGGCCGAGAACGTATTTCAATGCAGCTACAGATTCAGATTCAATAACTTTATTTCTAAGCTTACAAAATAAGCACTTAGACAAGTCAACTTCCATACAGATAATTATTATAAAATAAGAAATAATTTGTTATTGATTTCTCTTCACTTCAGTGGAAAAAGTGATCCAGCTGCACGGTTCCGCTACAAATACAACGAAGATTTCGTTTCGTCTCGCTTTTTTCTCTCGTTCATTTTGTCCATCGACTACAGAAAGCTACAAAGTTGACATATTTGTTTTTAGCTTTAGGCTTTGCAGGTGCTTCATTGGCAAACATGCTGGATTATTTCTTACAGTAGGTACTGTTTTTTTTATTTCCGACAGTACTGTTTTTTTTTACCCGGACGTTTTTAGGGTTTTGACATCGTTTTCAAAAACCTTATCTCGCTTTTTTCTCCCGTGCTTTCAATCTTTAATATTTCTGCAATTTTTGCAGCTATTGAATTTTTAAAGGGTTAAAAAAGTACCCACATAGTGAGATATCAAATGAAAGGTATCGTTTTATTCATCACAACAATGTTAAAAATTTCCGTATTTTCTTTTTATATAATTTGAAAAAGGTCTAAAAATTCACCCTTTCCCTCCCTTCCGTTCTATCTCCGAACTTTGCAGAGCGATCCAAGCTAAATGTTCGAAGAGTTTAATATATGTATGTATATTTTACAGGAAAAATAGAGAGAATTCTATAAGTTGCAAACTCTTTCAAAGGAGGTCCTCAAAGGAGCTAGTTAATTGAGTGAGACAAAATGAGGACACAGATATTGATATGAACTTTTCAAAAAGTTTTTGAAAATTGTGTACTTTTATACTTTTTGAAATATATATAACATTGAAAAGAGTCGAATAATTATTTACGTACCTACTTATCTACTCGCTCTGAAGTAACTGGTACATTAAGGTATGTATATTATTAATGCATACGACAAAAGCTCAAAACCCTCGACGCGCAATTATACTCGCACTTGAAAAATCTTGTTTCATTGTGCCTATTTTAATAGCTTCACTAGACTACAATGAGGAGGTTAAATGTCTTCTTATAAATAATATGGAGTCTGTGCTGTTTAGAATACACTGTGGCTCAGATTTTTGGACTGGGTAGAACGGAGCATATCTTTTGGGTTGAGCGGGGAAACATAATATTGGGTAGAAAAATTGTGAGTTGAACGGGCTAGCACTCAAATTTTTCACTGTGGCCTCCACTAAAACCTTCGTGGGTGTTGTTATGGCAACGTTATAATAATAAATTGATAAATGGAGTGAATGCAGCAGATGAATCCGAAAGTAATACCTAGGTTATGAAATCCTGAAGTCCTCTTTTGAGTGTGACACGAACGTTGCGGTTTCAGGAATAGGATATCCGGAGTACGCTCGCTAGGTGTACACAGCCCGCGGCGTCACAGCACCGTACCGCTCAGCCGTGAACAAGCCGGACCAAGTCCGACTTCAATTATTTTTATCGCATGAATGCATCTCTGGCTATGCCACGTCAGCTTCACACCTAACGCCCTATTCAGGTGAGCATTACACATTGAGATGTTCTTTCTTAGTTTCCCTCCGACCTTTTCGTTATTTATGAAACCAACGTTGCTGAGACGATGAAATTGAATGAAGGAATTTTTGAGTACGATGACATAGTAAGGGCTAACAAATGGGCGGTGATTTTGAAGAGGATTATTTGGATCCGGTCCTCTACGGCCACTTCCTTGAAGGGCCACCACCTAAATTACTTTTTTTAATTTTTTCTCCGCTGATATTCACAGTGAACGAAGAGAGGTTGGTAGCAAAAGGTGCAGTCCAAATAATAGCATGTTACTAGGCCTGTCTGCAAAATACCCTGACTGGTCTCATTATAAATGTCTCATGTCCCGAGGATGATTACGGCTCCGAAGAAATAACTATCACCTCATGTAAAAGTTTTCATCATAATTAAATACAATCGTACTATAACTGTAAGTTTTTAAATAGGTGCACAGCATGTCTGAAGAATCTTTTTTGGTCAGGTACAGTTAGCGTCAAATTGATATGGGCGCCTAAAGTAGTCAAATGATCTTAAAAACATAAAAGCAATTTGATATACCCAGTTCGAGTCAACATATTAATGTTAGCACCTAAGATGTTCAAAATATCTTACTACTCATTGTTTCATATTTATTATATGAACAGTCAGGGTGTGCAAAATTATCTTAGTAAATAAAGCTCTCCAAGGTAGTACCTATGCAAGCTCTTTGAGTGAATACTTGAAATGTCATAATTGATTACTTTTTGAAGGTACATTTTAAGCATAGATAACTTTTGAGAACTTTGTTTGCTTAGATATTTTTAAACACTTAGACTGCTCATATAAATTTGAAACAATGAGCAGTCAAATATTTTGAACATCTTGGGTGCTTACATCAATTATGATGATTCCAACTGCGTATATCAAATTGATTTTATGTTTTTCAGATCATTTCGACTACTCTAGACGCTCATATCAATTCGGCGCTGACTGTACCTCAAATAGTTACTCCAGTAAGCTCTTGTCAACTGTAAAATCGAGTGCTAATTGTTTTCCAATCATTAATTAAAATTGTAAATTTCTTTTTCTATACTTAATTGCCTGTAATGTTGGCAATTTACACACGCAAGCGCTGAGCCGATAAGCGGTTTTATGGTTGAAGTAGCGAATTAACAGGCAAAACACAAGTCCTACAATTCGAAAAGCGAAACTGCTAGATTCATTAGCATTTCGTAGCGTCATTTTGTTCCGAGTGAATGGACTGTACTCGGCTACAAAGAGCAGAAATTCAAGCCCGGGGCGCAGCCGGCGGCTGGTTCGCCCTTCTATTCCGATTGTAATTACCAGCCCCGGGCCGTAGCCGCCGCCGCCGCCCCGCCGCGCCGCCGCCGCCGCGCCCTTTCAACGAAATCAACCAACCTTATTGTTGATACTTGAAACATTAAAAAATCTAAGATCGGTCAAGAGGCTTTATAGTTCAATAACATATTATTGGTTTCAGTTACGTTTTTGGTCTTATTAACCTATTTTACTGTACGTAAGAAAATCTCAATGTGACTCTCTATTATAAAATATATTTACATAAATATATAGACAACACAGAAGTACAATGCCCATTGGTCTTATCATTTAAAAGCTATTTCTTTCAGGTAACTCTTATTAAGTTTTAAGTGTCCATCCGTACCGTTTCTTAAATTATTAATTTACTGTCACTTAAAACAAATCCATAATTACGGGCAATTACCCTCCAATTATAAATAATGTCATCTATGGCGCTCATTAGGGGAGGCCTAGCTGTTGGACTATTATAGGCTGATGATGGTTAAAACAAATCCATCAGCAAATATCCTACACACTTCATCGGTCGTAAGCAAGCGAAGTCTTGCGGTTTGTACGGCGAGAGTTGGTTTTTTAAATTAAATAAAGACAAGACATCATCATCCACACCCTCCTTTGCTCACACACATTAACACATCGAGGGGACTAGCACATATCCGAGTACTACACATATTTGGTAGGTACAGTTAGCGTCAAATTGATATGACATTGATATACTTCTATTGACGCCGACTGTACCCTGTAAAGCAGCGTCGTCAGCCGCAAGTAAGAGGAGGTATCCCCTCGCGCTTCAGGCGACGTAGCCGCGTTGCAGCCGCGGGCAAGGGGCCTCAGGCCATTATGCAGATATTCTCTGCGGGAATCGCTTTGAAATCCTATTTATGGGTTTATAATAAAAATATTGATTCATAAGCAAACGGCTACTTTTATCCACGAAAGTCTGTTCACGTAGGACAGTTTTGAAATCCGCACATAATATGAAAATATGAACTTACAAGGAAGTTTCATAAGCATTCAATGATTATAAAACTTCCTTGTTAGTTCAGGATGGTACAGGATAATGGCAGAAAAGTGGTAAACCAGACAAATACAAAATACGAATATGTTTTTGTATTTGTAATATTTTCCATGCCATGATTAAGAAACTTCCATATAATGGCAGAGAAGAGTCTAACCAGACATATTGCCATAACAAAGTAGACAAGTCAAGTCAAGCTGCGAGTTGCAACTAGGTTTAATAAGGCCCTACAAATACTAGCACTGGCGTATGACCGCTCGCTTTTTCGAGTCGTCGTCGTTAGTAGTTATAGTTACCCGCCGACAAACCCGCCGGAAAGCCCTGCGGCAACGGGGAGGCAACGCAGGGGGCAACGCTGGCGGCGTAATGCCATCGATCGCTGTCATATACAGAGTATTGTGTGGGTTCGAAAAATTAAGTATGGCATTTGGTAATAATAATAAGCTACTTCATGAAAAAAAATACAGCTCACATAGTTTTTTATATTTAGGTTTATGGTAGGATTTTAAAGACATACCTATATATATACAGCACACTAGAATAATACAGATTTTACACACTTTTAATTTTATAGTGATTACCTAAACCACAGTTCAATACACGAATTCACAGACATATTGGTTTGTTTTGGTTGTGGGCTTTGAGGTAATTGTGTTCGGACAACTTCCTCCAAATACTCAGCATAACAAACTTTGAGCATAGAGCTCTCATGTTTTATTAGATTATAGATTTATAGTTTTCGATGAAAATGTTAAAAATCCGTCATATTAAAACCAGCTTATATTTTGTGTTTAGTACGTTTATCCTGTAGGTTAACCGAGTATTCAGTTTCATACATTATGTATTATGGTTACAACAATAATAGCGGTAATTCGCGGTCGGTGATCCACCGTTTTGATTTTTTACTGTAGAGTTTTTTTATAATATTTTGTTGTATTTTCTATACTAAAAAAAATATCTTTTAACTAAATAAATATATACCAATAAATTATTATATGTCGGTATGTATATAAAATAATGCCGGGCGATCCACACACCATCATCTGCATAAGCATAAGGGATCCGTATGAAATCTGTGAAACCCAACGTGTTAGTGTGTATAATTTCTGAATTTTTTCTAAAATAACCGTGCGAAGCCGGGGCGTACCGCTAGTTGCATATTATAGATATTTGTTTTATTATAGGTATATAGAAAACGACCAGAACACCCTGAGCAAGTATCTGCAGATCGTACAAATATTTGTCCCGAGGCATGAATCGAACCCGAAATTTGGCTTCGATTCATGCCACCGCGGCCACCACGCCACAGAGGTCGTCAAATGATTAAAATAATTTGAGTGAAACTGAATACTCGCTGTATAAATTATACATACTGTAATATTCACAGCATTTTGGTAACGGAAATAAAACAAAAGAAAATCAATGAACGGCACAAATAGCATTTCACAAATACAATGTCAATTGAGCAACTGAACATACAAGATTACAATTAAATAACCAAATTAAATTCAGTTTTTTTCAATTGTAAATACTAGCTAGAATTTAGTTAGATACCTATAACATTCTTTTAATGAAGGCTTTTTTGCCACTTACAATGGAAACTATAGAGTTAACTGCTGATTGATGCAGACAAACAAGTAGCTCAATCCATATCAATACCAGACGGAAGTGTCACCAAGTTGCTGGCTACTTAGCTTCGCTGAATGAATGCTGATGCGCTGCGCCAGATACTGACCAGCTCTCGGGTCACACGTCGCTTCGACCAGACATTCAGATATATTTTTTAAAACCCGGAGAGCTTAACATAGTTTATGTTTTTTTCTAGTTTCCCTAACCTAATCTAATTAACCACATAACAAGTTATAAGTACCTACGTAATTCCATAATCAGAAACTTCTTCTTTTTAGTGAAAAAGTATTCACTTTTAGAATCTTTGCTTATATTTACTTGACACCTCGGACGTACTTCATAACTTAACAAAAGCTTCAAGCGAACCGTGAGTTTTCAAAGCATAAACCACTAATAGTGGGTATAAAAATTGATTTTTCATATTTCTACATATAAAATTAACGCTCAAAGCCAAGCTTCTAAGGAGCTATTATTTTACTTTTCCTTGTCTTCTGCTAGCTCTTGCTATCAGAAGGCTTGGAAAAGAAATGCATAGAGATTCCAATTTAGTTTACAATTACAATTAATATGCACACACATTTGCACCCCTTGGAGTTGAGGCCCTAGGAATTTTGGGTACGGAGGCTCTGCGTGTTTTATAAACATTATAGCGTTTCCATCTGAGTGTCTGACCGACGTGACGTGTGTCCCAATAACTGATCTAGCACAGCGCATCAGGATTACCATACAGTAAAGGATGGTATTGTTATGGATCAGTTGAGCTACTTGTCTCCAATTTGTTTCCAAGTTTATTATTGTATGCTTTACTAAGAATACAAACCGACATTAATACTTTAATAGTTATTATTATAATTTTTTTTATGTATCAAATGTGGTAAAATGTTGAAAATTGATTTACGGTAGGTATTTATTGCCTTCGGAATTTTATGATATACATACATAAATATAAAAAGGTTTTGAGGGACCCCAGAATTTGGAGCCCAGAACCTGGACTTTCTATTTATTTTCATAATTTAAAGTTAATTTTTATCACCAGATACTCTACAGATTTTTGTTTAAAGTTTTAATTTAGGTTTATGAAATTAATATTTGAAACCAAAATTTTTATAGTATCTACTTAGACCCTACCCTACAATTAGATCTTAGCATTCGTCGATTGATCGCGGTGGGCACAAGGTGGGCACAGTTCGTGTGCCGTTGACCGGCGGCGGTCCAAGACCTGATTTTTTTAAAACAGGACTAAATGAAACTGCGGACTCTCCCCGGACGCCCTCTAAACTAGGACGAATCCGGGAAACCCGGACGGATGACAACCCTACCTTCAGACAACAAATAAAGAATGAAAGAAATGCTTCCTGCGTTAAAGACGATTGAGCGAACTGCAAATAAACAACAGGTGGGTCATGTAACAAGAAATTACCAATTATTAGAAAATTGTTCTTCAGGCAGAAATATGATAAGCAGCCTTTATTTAACGCAGTTTACATTATAATACAACTTGTGGTGAAATAAGAGCCATCCGCCTACAGCTACAACTTGTGGAAGTATGTAACACAATGCTGAAGCCGCGAGTGAGTCTCCCGGCAATGCAGTCGCCCTTCCTGTTTTATCAATAGTTTATGTATTGCCCCAAGCGGCGTACGAAAACACTGGTGAAGTTTGAACCTAAGGTACCTCCCAACCAGCGTATGTGTTCCAAAGTGTTATGGATATTTGAGTAATGAAGCACATAGAGGCGCTAGAGCAGCCAAATCGCTTCCATCTGGACGGCCGAGCTGCTATGATTCTATACATACACCGACACGTTAAGTAAAGCAACAACTTTAACGATTTACTAATTTCATGGTGTAAGTGTTAATTTTATTATAATTTATTGTTTAGTTGTGTCAAATACACGATTTGATTTACTTTGCCAAGATTTAACGCCTGATACAAGAGAGAATATTCGAAGAACAACTTTGAAAATATTCAAAAAATATTTCACATAACCGGCATCGAAACTGCCCAATTTTATAGCTCACAGTTAAAACACAAAACGATCATTGTGCTGCTGCAGCACAATGCTGCGCCAGTACTAGTACTGGCGTGATTCAGAAAAGTGATTTCGATTTCAATACTGGTTTTTTATTTAATCGATAAGAAAGCTTATGGTTGTAGGAAATGTAAAATACATACGCTGAAAAAACTATACCTATACGAGCGGATGGCAACTGATCATCATTTTCAATCTAAACCTAATCTACTAACAATGGACACATGTGCATGTGCAACGATGCAATTCACTTATAGAAGTTACCACTTTCGTAGACTTTTTATTACCAAAGGTAATAAAAAGTCTACGAAAGTGGTAACTTCTCTACGTCTACGTCTATAGGTACAATTCTACCACTTTGATGCAATTATTAAAATATAATATTTCGATGTAATTTAACACGTATAGCTCTATAAATAGTGCTCTTATATAAACTCCATTTTTGTAGCTGTGCACCAAATACTGTATTCATTCCTTACTCTGTTCGGTATTGTATGGGTAGATAGGGCTCGGCTCGCGCCGCGGTTGAGCCAGCCTATCCTAGGGCGCCGCCGCCGCCGCGGGGCGGTGGTTCGTTCTGTGCCGCACAGGGTCGGACCTAGTACACCCAAGGCTCATATAATCACGCCCAAGGACTGGGCAAGCAGCTCAGTTGATTTCAGATTCGGGAACTGAATTTGCACAGATGAGCTTTAGTCCTACTACATTAAGCTTATTTTTTCGGCGACTGCCCGTTAATGCTTCTATGGCTCATTTATTTGTAAAAGATCAATACACTATTTGATAATAGAAAAAAAGAAAAAAAAAGAAATTAAAATAGGTATAGGTAGGTATATAAGGTGGCTTTAATTATAAAATAATTAACCCTTATTCAAAATAATTTGCTAACTTTAAACAGAGTATGTCGATGGAAAAAGACAGACTGAGAAATTTGTTGCAATGCTTTAAATTAGCAGACTATTATGAATAAGTAATTAGTTGCAAGTGCGAAATTCAGAAATGTCTGTTGTCTTTTTCGTTGTAATTCTCCATACAAAAAGAGGCAATTTTACTAAGCAATTTTATGGTTGAAACAACGTTATAAAAACAAATGCTAAGCCACATCAGACCGCGATAATTTCATAAACTAAACAACTGATTTTCAGGTTTTCGAGAATAACGTTAAGGCCCAGACTCCACTAAAGCGGAGATATCCGAAGCGGAGACGGGACTTTACACAGCTAGGGTACCGTGGGTACCGAAGCTGTGTGGAGATGTCAACTGGCTAGACTGGAGCGGACTGGGTGCTAGCGAAAGCGAACATTTGCTGACTAGAGCGGAATTGAGCTGCTTGCGATGTGTGTCGGATGTTTGTTAAGATGAATGCACTAGCCAGTACCGTACACTGACGACTGATGACGCGATGACGTTGCCAGCTTACTAAGCACTGCTCACAATGCTCACATTTCCGGTTCTCATTTTTTCTTCACTATCTCTAAGTGTTTATTTTGTAAGCCTACAGAAATAAAGATATTGAAATCTGATTTAGGTATTCACTGTTGCCAATCATCGTATTTAGAACATCTTATGACGCCACAGGGTTCGGGCAAGGAATGATTAAGGCCCCTGAGAGGAGACGAGATGTAAGAATAAAACTTTTGAAACTATCATGGTTATTAACACTAAAGTCATTTACAACGGGATATTTACCATGATTAGAGTTTTGAGTTTTCCAATATTTCGGCACAGTTTCACAATATTTCGAATGAAACTGTGCCGAAATATTGGAAAACTCAAACTCTAATCATGGTAAATATCCCGTTATTAATGACTTTAGAGATATAAAAATAACTTTCTATTGGTTAAAAAACATCCTCTCTGCTCGTCTCGTGGAGTCCAGGCCTTAGGTGTAGGTATAATGTAAATCGAATGAAATATGACCATGATTTCCGAAATTTGGAATAAATCATCCTGACTACGACCTTTGCTGGCGCCATACACGAGTATAAGGTAGAGTCCAATGAAAACAATGTATAAAAAAATGTATCTATAGTAAGTATATATAGTAAGTATAAGTAGGTACGTAATATATGTATAATATGTGCTCACTTTGGGGCTAGCAAGATGATACTGTGTGAGTCGTACAGTGATGTGTATCCTCATAAACATTCTGCAAAAGTACTCTGCTTCCCCTGCGAAGCCATGCCGACCGTCTGACATGGACCGAGTAAGCACACACATCCACATCACCACCTACCCCATGAAGCTATTCATGTCTGGTAGAGATCGCTCTTGAGCGATAAGACCACCCATTCGCACTTATTTCTAAGATAGTTTTATTGTGAAATGTTTCTGTTTGATTTGAATTTGCCATAAAGTAGTTTTCTGTTTGCCATTAAAGATTCGCCCTAGGACTCTTTCGACTTGTTGGTACCTATTGTTATTGATCAGCGTGCTTTTGCCTTACCCCGTCCCCTTACCGTCGGTCGTCAATATAGTGGAACACCTAGCATCGCGTCTGATACCTCTGGGAGAGCCCCCGAGGCGTTCATCTACAGAACAATGATTTGGGAAATTATTTAGAAACTGCCGGCGGCGGCTCTCCGGCCTCGCTTCGCCGCGGGCGGAGGAGAACGACTCATTGAGAACCAGGTACCTAGTCTCCGCTGCCTTAACTTCAGGTATTGAGGTTCTTACACACTATGCCGCCGGCGTGGCCCACGTCGCGGTGTGCGGCTTTAGCCACGCGGCTTAAAACCTAGTTAGTTATACTACCACAACCCGCTTACTAGACAGTAGTTCAAAAGCCGTTCTGGCGATGGTTACAAAATCATTAACTTTACTTCGAAGCTCAACTCTGGCTGAATGTTAAACAAAGTTCCTGAGAAATTTTGGAGACTGCATTTACTTTTTTTAGTACAGGTTCCTACTTGATGTTGTTTAATCCTTCAGTATTTCTACTTATCTAGTTATGATATTTAAAACACCAAACAAACAGTGTTGGTACCTCTAGAACGTGGTCTACAAAATTCTCGTTGATTTAATACGATAAATACAGTCCCGCCAGCGGCATAGCCTGCGGCTCGCGCGGAGTAGATAAAATATCGCACACTCGTGCAAAATTATTCAAAGAGATCGCAAGTTTTATTGTTGTGGGCATGTAACATATTAAATTTTAGGCACTACCAGGACTGGCGTTAACACAACCCAAACTGGCACCGCCACCTATTTGCTAGTTGCGAAAATAGATTTTGGTGGTTACCAAGGGCAACTTCGTATCTGTGCCTAAGCTACACTCTACTTACTTTATTAGATAATTTAAGTAAAATTGGCATCATCGTCTCACCTTACTTGGTGTTTTTAACTAATATACTAATTGTACTCTAAATCAATGACAATTATGGCTATTAAATACCTAACTAGCGGTCCGCCCGGCTTCGCACGGGTAGCTATTTAACAAAAAAAATATTTTTCATGCTGATCCCTAACTTTTTCGAAAATATTCTATAGCCTATGTTCATCAGGGAAAAATCTTTCCAAATCTTTCCTCTTTACAATATTGTATAAAGAACTTTTTTTTGTATCCAAGCTGTCTACAACTGCATATTCAATTGAAACTAAGTAAATACAAAATATAAAGAAAATTCCTGAAAAGTAAGGGAAGTAGAAGAAGTACCTTACTTACCCTGAAGGGTAGGTAAGGTACTTGAGTGGTTATTTTTATGGGATTCAGCCTGGTCCCATTAAAGCAGAGCTCCGAGGGTCGCCTGCGGCCTGCAGAGCTCATAATGGAACATATTCGTACCTAATGTAAATATGACGAGGTCTTATCGAGACTGACTGTAATTTTCATAAGAATCTCGAAAAATAATTTCGTGCAAGAAGCTGTGGCACAGAATAAATTAAATTCAAGCAGTGAAAATACTTAATATAATTAGCGTTATGTAAAAAAATGCTGACGGTTTTTTATTTTGGTTATTCATCAGAAAACTACTAGATATGTCAGTCATTTATTATTTACTACTGCATTTATGATTTTTTGACAAATTATCCCATAAAATAAAAATAGATGCTAATGTCAAATATAGAAAATCACGATTATCCATTAACTGTAATATAATATTAATGTTAAACTTTTCGTTTTCAAGTATTTTTTTATCCAATCTTAATCTCACTTCCACAGTCACAATTCAAGCATCAAGTAAAATATATTGGCATAATTTTACACACCTTTCTTTTCGGCGAAATCACGCAACCAGTCAAAACACCGTTACCCGCCAAAATCGTGTTTCAGCTACGAGAATCGTGTTCCAACTACGAGTGGAGTCACGTGCGTTTTCAACGCGGACCGGCAAGCGACTAACGAAAACGAATGAAACGAACCGTCACGACACGAGCGGGAACGGTGTAGAATAAAACTTCTGCCATAAAAAAAGAAGTTGAATAAAACTTCTCCGTCGACAATTTTGACGGACAGAAGAACTGGTGAACGAATAACTACAGCGTAGCGTTTTCATTACATTTTATAGTTTACTTATCGTCACCAGCGAAAATTTTATTCGAAATCCTTTGGTTAGATTGAGGCCTTCTTTATAGAAATTAGTCGCCTACGGGATGCAAAAAAGTTAAATAAAATAGAAGCACATAGAAGATAATTCATATAATTATTCATTATTTAATATATTTGTAATGTCCTACTTACTGATTCTTAACTAAGAGTTAATCTTTTTTCTTTTTTTTCATGTTTTATCTCTAATTTTGATCCGTGCTGTTGGCAAAAGTTTCCTCAAAGCACCAAGAGGAATAAAATTGCCATTTAATAAAAGATAAATTGACGTAAAATTATAAATGTGTGATTTCATAAAAAACTAGCGGTCCGCCCCGGCTTCGCACGGGTATATTATATCAAAAATAGATTTTTTCATACGGAAACCTAATATTTTTTTGAACCTTAATTAGGGTTTTGACATCGGTTTTAAAACTCTTATGAGATCGCTTTTTTCTGTTTTGTGTTTTGAATCCTTAATATCTCAGAAACTACTGCACTGCTATTGACTTGACATTTGAAATAATTAAACATTTTGTGCGCCCGTATACGGTTTATACAAAAATTAATGAAAAATCAAAGTAAAGATTTTCAGTAGGTACAAATTTTGAAATCGACATTTTAAATGGGACCTACAGAATTGAAAGTGGTATTAAATGAAAGGTATTGGTTTGTAGATTCTAAAATAGTTTTTGAAATTTTGGTATACTTTTTAAATTATTTTGAAAAAAGTAAGTACCTAAGTTGTCTGTTTGAATTGAATAGGCTCCGAACTACTGGACTGATTTGAAAAATTCTTTCACGATTAGAATCCAAAATTTTCCGTGATGAACATAGGCTGTAGAATATTAAAAACAAGTGCGAGTATAACTCGCGCGCCGAGGGTTTTGAACTTTTATCGTTTAGGTAGGTAGGTACGTATATTGACGACGTCTTGGCGCGGTGGGCCAAGGTCCGCTTACGACGCAGGAGGTGGCGGTTTGATTCCCGCCCCGGGACTAATATTTGTACGATCTGCAGATTATTTGTCCGGGTGTCCTTTTCTACGTACCTACACAAAAATAAATCATCTAATGTGATACATTTACTTTATTAAGTATAGCAGGCTCTCAAATTAGTAAATGTGTTAGTTTGCCGAAGAACAAACCCAAGAGTCTTGAACGCCTTTCTGCAGACGTTGTTGATATGTACTCGAAAGTTCAGCTCTACATCTAGAGGTAGTTGCACCCCTAGATCCCTTACCGAGTTTACCCTTTTCAATTCGGACCCATTCAGTTGGTAGCTGTAAGTGGAGTGGCGTCTTTGCTCTACCGAACGTGATGACTGAGCATTTACTGGTATTAAACTGTAATTCGTTACTACGACTCCACTCCTCCACTCTATCCACGTCGCGTTGCAGACGTTCGCAGTCTACTTGATCTTTGATCGGCATGAGCAATTTAAGATCGTCCGCAAAGAGCAAGCATTTGGCGTCCTTGACCACCGCCGGAAGGTCGTTAACCATGACGATAAACTGAAGTGGACCTAGATTACTGCCCTGGCTCACACCAGTTTTAGTAGCGTAAGCCTCGGACTTGCACCCCGCGTAGTCAACATACTGCTGCCTATCCCTCATGTAACTCGCGAAGAACTGCAGCAGTTTTGTAGAGCAGCCGATCGTCGCCAACTTCTTAAGCAGTATGTCATTATCGACCAAGTCGAATGCTTTTCTGAAGTCGAAGTAAGCGGCGTCAACTTGCACTCCTGCGTCAACGTGCGGGATTATACAGTTCATTGAGTCCAAGAGGTTGCTAGCGGTGCTTCGAGCCGGACGGAATCCGTGTTGCGAGTCCGACAAACTAGACACGATCTGCTCTTGCATGCTGCGCTGCACTGCTGACTCGAATACCTTTGCCACCGTCGAAAGAATAGCTACCGGCCTAAATCCCGTGACATCATTTCCCGGTTCCCCAAATGAATTACACCCCAAAATGAATTTAATAGGAGAGCGGTTAATTCAAAATGCAATTAATTAAAGGGAACAAGCATGTGTCATTGTTGAAAATTGGCTAACGAACTTACTTAGAAAATAAAACGCAGTTAGTTTTTTTTTTATTCTTTTGGACTAAATAAAGCTGCTTTAACAATTCCGAGATTACTAACAAATTTTAGTCAAGTAACATTATTACGAAAAATATAACACCAACTAAGTCTTATTGTCAGTAGCTAAGTCTGCTGGGAAGAATAATTTGATGAACTGGTAACTACCCGGTAAAACTACTGGGAGTAGGCCCAAGCGGTCAAATTTCTGTTTGAGAATAGAATAGAATTTGTATTTCCAAATATCTTATAAAACATTGTACCTACTATATATACAGTGATTAATTATACATACTTAAAAGAAAATGAGGGAACTTAATCAGACGGAGCCTTTACTTTTTGTGTGCTAATTCACAACTGTGTTACGGCAAAGTTATGATTCTTATTGACGACCTCTGTGGCGCGGTGGGCGAAGGTCCGCCTGCGACGCAGGAGGTTGCGGGTTCGATTCCCGCCTCAGGACAAATATTTGTACGATCTGCAGATATTTGTTCAGAGCGTTCTGGTCGTTTGCTATGTACATATAAAAAATATCTATATAAGTATTAATATTGTATTATGTATATCATATATGTATATATCATAAGCCGTGTGGTGCCGGCATAGAATTTCACCACTCCCACTCTTCCCGTGGATGTCGTAAGAGGCGACTAAGGGAAACACACCGGGGGGCGGGCAGCAGCGCCATATGGAGGGTTTATAATCTACGATTGAAATGAGAGCAAAGCATATGAAGGTGCGATTGCTATAATGAAACGTTTAATGTCATTTCAACGTAGGTACGTTTTGCGTTCTCTGAATTCCAACAGCCTCCTCTGAACGCACCCATGGCACTGATGAACCCGTCTTCCTTCACTCGATGTAGCCTTTTTGTGAGAGCGTCAGCCAATGTTTTGTTTGCTCTTGTAGTCAACGGAGATTTACTTACTGGCAATCCTTGCCTTTACGAAGTGGTATCGGACATCAATGGGCGTACTGAGTGCATGGTATGCTTAACTACCTGAATGCTAATGATACTCTGACTATCGCAGTGGAAGTTAATGCGACCTCTGTAGCGCGGTGGGCGAAGGTCCGCCTGCGACGCAGGAGGTTGCGGATTCGATTCCCGCCTCGGGACTAATATTTGTATGATCTGCAGATATTTGTTAAGGGCGTTCTGTTCGTTTTCTATATATAATATAAAATATATATATATTGTATTATGTATATCAGTCATCTAGTACCCATAACACAAGCTCTGCTTAGCTTGGGGCTAGATGATGCTGCGTGGATTGTCCGGCATTATTTATTTATTTCATCTGTGCTATATATCCACGAGCTCTAGCTTAGATATTTAAGAGTACCTACTAAAAGTAGAATCAAAAATAAGCTACCTTCTTAATATTTTTCAATAGTAAATAAAACGTGATCTTGCGTCAGAAATTAGGTAGAAACCGAATGAAACTCAACAGCTGTTTAAAATTTTTAAAGCAACTTAACAAAAATGTTGTATATTCCTAGAAATAAATAAATCTTACGAGAGCTCCGGTATAACTTAAAGCTACTTTGCAACCAACCACAAATCGCTAGCCAGTAGAACTAAGTTCACGATCAACTAGGACAACGCTTTATGCTTTATGAATATGTAACTTAAACTGAAAACTTAATGACTATTTTCGACTGCGTCTGTTAAACTATTTCTTCAAACTGGTGTCAGTGCTGAAACAAACAAAAACAATTGAATTAGGTATGTAGTAGTTCATTTATATTTTTGAGATAAAGTACCTAAATGAATTATTATTATAATATAATAAGGTAGTAAATAATTTTTAGTATACCTAAAACTAAAAACTGAGTTCGATTCTTTACTTTTATTGTTTTTTATGTTTTGCGGGACACTTAAAAATTCCTCGGAAATATTTTTTTTGGGACCACTCTTGGGTTTTCCACCCACAGTAGCGAAAGCGATGCGTCGCGACTGCGTTGTTCATCCAAAATCGTGGAGGTGATAAGGCCGCCCAATCCATTAAATTAATAATCAGGCTAGGTAAAATTTTGCTGGCTATTTTAATACTCTTATTACAAAACAGTCTAGCCATTCTCTTAGCCAATGGTTTATTTTGTTATAACTTATATTTTTTTTACATATAACTAAGAATATGTCAGACAACGTGTTAGACACTTTGTTCATATTATGTTCTTCAAAAGCAGATCTTTAAGAGCCGCAAATCCCGTATGAATGAGACTTCGTCGGCCCGTCGACTTGCACGACGTACACCTGCAGCCTGTGTGATGTCCGGTAATATTTGTTTTTAACTATCTATAGGAAGTGTTTCACTCACTAGATAGCAGCAGACAACTCCAAAGTTGCTCTGCTTCGGGCAGAGGTCCGCGAGCCGCACCAGATCCTCCGCCCCGCAGTCCTCGCTCGCCATACACATGCCGCCTTGCACTACGCACGGCTCCTCGCGGATTATCACTCGCACATCTGGAATACATCGATATCACCGTTATTTATTTATTTATTGAACGAAGGCACAACAAACAACTATATCTTAAAATTAGGTAAAAGAGTTACATTATATATGTATTAAAAATACGGCCCACTACGTTGTACTCATATATCATCTCACACGTGCTAATTGTAAACAAAGGATCCTTAAGTTGATTTTTATCTTGAAACGAAAGAGACAGAAGCGCTACCGGAGACCTATTTCCAGCTGTAGTAGAGAATGATGATGATAAATCCCAAAATGAATTGTTGGGTGTCGTTGTAGTTGCCCCAACATAGTTCTGGTAAAACACATTCGACTTTATTCTCGACTCTTACCGAGTTACGAGTACCTTATTTGTTGGTGACTGGTGGGAGCATGGGCGAACTTATAATTACTATTATAATTAGTCTCACAAACACTATTATAATTAGATTCGTGTTGTCTTCGGAGAGCATAATTATCACAACGATGAATTCATTCGACCTACTCATTGATACTCTATATCTTATACTCTTATCTTAAAAATTCCCCATTAATTATCTTATATGTATTTTTATTAAAATAAAATTCTTAACCAGGTCAATGTCAGCCCTCTTGCGTATGTATCGATGCGTTCACCCAAACTGTTGGTGTAAAGCATGGACGAAGAAAGCAGAAGATAGAAAAATGACTTCAAATGGAGGAGCCCTAGGTATATGTAGTATAGGATAGAGACCTAAGCAATAAATTTTATTTAATTCAATAATTCTATTTTCTACCTAGTATATAACTTGCTTCAGAAATAATAGACTTTTTTATTTTACTATACCTACACTAGCGGTCCACCCTGGCTTCGCACGGGTATTTAAACATACATAATTTACAAATTGGGTTCCATCATTGAAGTTTAAGGCAACTACAAACATAGAGTACCTACCAAGTATTTAACCAAAGCCCAAGGTACCTGCCTATCTAGTAAAGCAACGCATACAAGCTTTTTGACTAGAATAGAGAATAAGTAATTTTTTCATGCCCAAAAAAAAACAAAAAAAGCATTTCACGTTTTTCGCAGATTGTACAGAGGACCGACGTTTAATCGAATCAGAGGCCTCTGCTACGATTAAAACTTTTTAAATCAAAGGACAAAGAAAAATCTCGAGTTTTTTAAGACTCTTAAATTTTTCCTGAGATACTTTTTAATGCTTCGAAGTTATAAACCATGTTAACCAACCATTCGAAACGCAGAGCACGCCGTGCGATTGAAATACTTTATAAAACATATTATTAAAAGAATTAATTTTAATTTATAATACAAATAAAATAAATTACTCTAGACAACCTGTGGTGCGATGATTGTCCAGCATCATCTAGCCAAAGCTAAGCAGAGCTTGTGTTATGGATACTAGATGACTGATATACTTAATACAATATATTACATAGAAAGATATTTTTTATATTTTAAATGGAAAACGGCCGGAACACCTGGAACAAACATCCGCAGATCTTACAATGTGTGTACAATCTGTTCCGGCTGGATTTGAACCCGCACCCTCATGCGTCGCATTTTACGCCTTCGTTGACAATTCGTTCGCATTTTGTCGATTCTACCCTACCATTGCCATTTTCAGTTCAAATATATATAACGAAATTTTAGACTTCCACCACTTTTGTCTTGTCAAAATCAAAGGTATGATTTGATCAGATTAGTCGAAAATGTATCAGTACGTACCTACCTGCCTACAACCCTAATCTCTGAAGTAGTTGGTATTGGTACCTATAGTATTTGTGTACTTAATCGACGTAAGCATGAAAAGCAGCCACTGACATGAATTCATTTCTTACAAGTCTGTGTCCCTACATCGTTAGCTTCACGTTTCGCTGGTTCCTATAACACAAAGAAACCTTTGTTCCGTATTTATATTTATTAGTATGTCGATAGAACTTAGTTGAAGCCCTATCATATATAATAGCGTAGGTAAGTTGATACCCTCCCAAACACGCGCACAAACGTATTACTTGTTTTGTATTGTCTTCGGAGAAAACGTTATCACACGGATGGATTCATTCGACCTACTCATTGATAGTAGTCTATCTTCAAAATTCGTCTTATTTATCAATTAAAGTGACTAATCAGGTCAATGCCAGCCCTGTTGCGTATGTATCGATGAGTTTACCCAAACGCATTTGTTCGACACTGACCCCTTTTCGAGATATTTACAGTAACATGCTCCAATCAAATTCGCTATCGTAAAGATGCCAAACTAAACAATCTGAACCAGAAATAACAAAATAAAATCTTTTATGTTTTTTATAGATGAACAGTTTTTAAGTCTAACTAAATGTTCAGGGTTATTAATATCTGAAACTAGATTTTTTAGTTGTTCCTTAATTGAGACCCTCATTAAGTATAAAAAACTGGTGTTTGAGAATTTTGCTTCTTCTTATCAATTATTTCGTAATTAGCTATATTATGTACCTATATAACTAGGGACTAGTGTAAGTACCTACTACGTTGGCATCCCCACGAGCAGAAAGTAGACTCGTAGTCTAGGTATATCTATAGTAATTTTATAAAAACGAAATATTTGATTGTTTGTTTGTTTGAATTGAACAGGCTTCGAAACAATTAAAACGATTAGAAAAAATCTTTCACTATTAGAATAATTGACCTAAAGAAAAATTTGGTTTCCGTATAAAAACTTCAATAATGTAACCAAACGAGGGATATTTTTTTTTTTTGAAATTTTCGTGCGATGTTCGGCGTACCGCTTATTACTTCTAATTATCATTATCAATAAAAGTATAATTCTACGTTGACTAGAGAATGTACCTATAATAGGAAATAACACTCCAATCAGTGGACCACTTATACCTACGTCAATGTACTAGAGAGCAGCCCCACGTGACGATAATCATCAGGAGTCATGTGCTGCGACGAGTGCGAGTATGATTCACGTTTGATTAATGAAATATAATACGCTGTTGCCGGTAAACTATGAACAAATTTGAAAAAAATCATTATAGGTATATCAAATAATTTGCAGACTTATGTTGGTGAATTTGTTTTACCTTTCACGCAAGTGAAACAACGCCAAAGCTATTAAGAGATCGTGCTGAAATATTGTTTGCCATGATGGTAAAATATATATTCTTATTTTCATTTTTTTTATTCAGCGAAAAATGGGATTTTTCGAATCTCAGGTGAAGGCTCGATCAGAATCTAGTTACAAAACAGTTTTAGCTATCCATTACAATGTCTTGGTTACTTCTAAAGCTATCTATAATTCTGTATTTTTTAATTTATGATGAAGGAGAAACCTCTAGACAAAACTATATAAATTTGGCGTTATAAGAAGGTTGCTTTTTACTTGAATAAAACCAATAAGAAAATTCTATATTTGAGTCAGTTCTGTAGGTTAGTATGCATTTATCAAATTATGTGCCAACGTAATGCACAAATATTTATCCGATTTCAGATAATGATGCATTTGCTTGTCATGTGCAGTGCAGATATGATTTAAACAATTCTGTAAATTTGTACGTATTCAATATAATACCTATCTCATGCCATCCACGCTTGTTAGAGTAGGCCAGTAGGTATTCTGTCAGAATGTTTCCAACAGTATTCAGTTGTTCCGGAGTATGCCTGAATCGAGCACATGCCATAACAAAACAACGCCTGCCATGTCCACGATAAACGGCGCCTACTTAATGAAGCGTCTACATATTTCGAATGTTTTGTTTTAGACCTGAGAAATGTATGAGAAGCTAAATTCCTGCATGCGTCCACTTCACCGAGTTAAGAGCCGAGTTACAGACCATATATTTCAAAGGTTAAATCGAGGCAAAAGCTTTGCTAGAGCGTAACTTAGCGACCGGCTAGGCAGTCAGCGTACACTATCCCTAGATACCCTAGATATTTTTCGTGAAGTGACTTCTCCATACGTAAGTAACTACCATACCAACTTATAGGGGCCTAGTCCACTTGGACTAGGCCCGATCTAGCTTTGGCAAGTACCTAGGCCAGTTAATTTTAATACAATTATCACGATATCTGCAAACTGGCAGTTTTCTGAATCATGTTCTCGATATTAATGTCCGAGGACTCGTGCTTAATTACATCTTACCCCCAGAAAATAATCTATGGCATGATAGTGAAACCAAAATCGTAAAAGGTGACATAACATCGGTGACTTAGGCCCTAAGACAGGGGCGTAGAAAATAAAAACCTTTAGGCACAATTTTTTTCATACTTCAAAAACAATTCAACATTTTCATATAACTGACTAAGCCAACAATAATTTCGCAATGATCCATTATAACTTAATACTGTAAATCTCAGTAAAAAACGGCTTACCTTCAAGGTGCGTAGGCCGCGAGTTGAGAGGCGTCGCCAAAATTTTGACCACCAACAGCACAGAGAGCACTACCACAGGTTTGAACATTTTATAAATAAATGCTAAATATTATTTCATTAACTTTCGTGGTAGCGTGGGGGATGTCCCGGTTCCTAATAGCGGGCGCTCCGCGTCGTACGCGTGTTTTATAGACACGAGATGTGATAAACATTCGAGTCACTGCTATATAAGTTCGCAGGGAAGGGATCTAAAGGCGCTCCTTCACCGCGAGCATTCATGTGTCATGTCATGTATTAAGCGAGATTTAGACCAAATACGCAAATGTTTATTCTATCCCCACTCCTTCTAGTCCCTTTTGTGGAAAAAAAGGCACTGCTTTCTTTCTTTGTGCTATCTCCATAACGTAGAGATTATTGGAAGAAGATACAAGATTAGAATAATGTTTTTGTTATAGCTCTAGAGCGATAAACCATACAAGAATATTTTTTTTTCAGTGCGCGAGTTATTATCGCTCTTGACAGACCTTGTTATTGTATGATTTTAAAAATTATTTCGCTATTTCATAGAAATGATGCAAGTTGTTCCATACAATTTTATTCACGAAAATTAAACACTAATTTTGCATTTCGCAAAACAATGTAAAAGTAAGGGACTGAAGTAGGGTGTTTATTGTTTTAAAAGAATCTAATTTTTATTGACGACCTCTGTGGCGCGGTGGGCGAAGGTCCGCCTGCGACGCAGCAGGTTCCGGGTTCGATTCCCGCCTCGCGACAAATATTTATACGATCTGCAATTATTTGTTCAGGAGGTTCAGGTCGTTGTTCTATATATAATAAAAAATATCTATGTATGTAATGTATTGTATTAAATATATCAATCATCTATGTAGTAGGTATATAACCCATAACACAAGCTCTGCTTAGCTTGGGGCTCGATGATGTTGTGTGGATTGTCCAGCATTATTTATTTACCTACGCACAAAAAGTTTCTAAATCCATTGCCACCCAGAGCCGATAACTGCAGGATACCAGACCATACCAGATGAAGACAGTTTCTCTCAGACGACCGGGATGATTACGTAACATTCGTTGATTATTATTTATGTTGGACCGAGTGACCGAAAAATTACGATGTTAAACGATAGAGCCGTACTTATAAGCCGTTCCATTTTCAAAATATATTTAGTATAGTTTTTAAAGGTAAAAATATACCCAGCTATACTCAGCCTGAATCCTAGATATATTTTGTACACAAAGTAATTACAAAATCTAAGAAATATTTTTATAAAAAAAATATAAAATACACTCGAGAGCAATGAATCCGGGTCACTCAAAGAATCCAAAAAATCTCGGAAAGTAAGAATGCTAGGTTAATGCAATAAATTGTTCTCCGACGAATCAAAATTTATGCTCTACAAGCACGATGGAAGACACAGAGTGTATAGAAGACCAGGGGAAAGATTCAAGCAAGCATGCATCGAAGAAAAAGTAGCCTACGGTGGTGGGTCTGTACTTGTGTGGGCCGGAATTTCCTCTGAAAGTCGCACAGAGCTGGTGATCATAGAAAACGGCTCTTTAACTAGCGTAAGATATGTGGAAGAAATCCTCAACGAACACGTTGGTCCATTTATGGTCAATTTGGGTGAGGATGCTATATTTATGCATGACAATGCCCGACCTCATACAGGTAGGATTGTGAATGACTACCTTCAAGAGATGAACATTACTTGTATGGAGTGGCCAGCGCGCAGCCCGGATATCAACCCGATCGAGCATGCTTGGGACGAGCTAGGGAGATGCGTAAAACAACGAAACCCTCCCCCAATCACGCTTCCTGAGCTCAAAATTGCTCTCACAGAGGAATGGGAGAATATTCCCCAAAATCGTATAAGGAACTTGGTGTACAGCATGCCAAACCGCGTAAACGCAGTAATGGAAGCACGAGGAGGTAATACGAAGTATTGAAATTCAAGAAAATCGTCATAAAGTTCAAAAATTTCATGTTTCCTATTTTTGTTTTAAGGAGAGATCAGCAGTTTTTTTTCTTTATGTAATTTTGTGTAAATAAAATGTATGGTGACTCGTATTTTTTTAACTTTCATTTAAGGAGTATTAAATTGTCTATTAAATACAATTTATTGCATTAACCTAGCATTCTTACTTTCCGAGATTTTTTGGATTCTTTGAGTGACCCGGATTCATTGCTCTCGAGTGTATTTTAAAAAATATGGTATCATCGGAGTAAAACATAAATGGTCGAAAAGCAGTTCGTCTCCGTTTAGAATTCAAATTTGAACGACGCGCTTGAGCAATTACGTTGCTGACGGTTTTGTTAGTGGTTATATTGACCTAGTTGTTCTGTTATTGATATCAGTTTTTGTGAAGAATGCCTTTCTTGACAATAAAATTTAGCTACATGATTAATTTGCTACCAAGCAACTATACATTTGAAAATAGGCAATAATAAAGTAAACATCATCCATTTGAACGATAGCGGGTTAACTACGAACCTAGTTTATCTTGGAAGAAAACCAACACAAACAGCCATTCATTTTTTCTTTTGGATTCGTCGAACTATGAAGTTTTTATAGTAAAAGGGTAAAATCTATATTAAAAATACCAGTGAGTATCCAATTTAGAACTAGTATTCACAAATGAAATAATTGAGCTAACTGAAGACTGCTGAAAACAAACTACAGGTAAATCAACAGTTCCATATCAATACCAGTTGGAAGCGGCGAGCGAAGACGCTGGCTGCAGCTTAATATATCAGCACAAAGAGACCTCTTAGGAATAGTTTTTATAGGACCACCCCGAGAACAATATCCAATGTATATAACAGTAAAAATATCCATCCATACATGACGGAAAATCCACAAAAAAATAAACTGTTATCGGAACTTAAAGAAGCTCCGATTTTTTGAAGTCGGTTAGGAAGTTACCGAAGCAGTAGACGGAATCTTGGTGAGGCGGGCATGTTCGGATCATAAGTAGGTATAGGTACCGTAGATATGTACTGTGGTACGCACTTGACCTCAAAAACTGTTTGCCTGCTGACCTGCGAACTCTCATGTGACTAGATTGAATTACATACATCTGCGAATTAGATGTGTTATTGTATCAATGAAATTGTCCGTGAATCTACATTTCAGTTGTGTACCTAGTTTCAATAAGTTAATAGAGGTGATGATAGGTACTTTAATCGTCTAAACAACGGAAAGTTGGTATTTTGTTCTGTCAACGTGTATTGCTAAGAATCTATCAATAAAAATCCTTAGTAAAATTATAAAAGCTATTGTTTATAAGTGAAGAGGCAAACATGTGCGTTTTATAACTTCAATCTTAAGCACGCCTTATTCAACTGATAGGTACATGAAGAATATCAGCAGATATTATAACCCTTCCCCCAAACAAAGATATCTTCTGGAAGTTATCTTAGTCGATTCTATCGATATGAACGTGCCTAGTTGGAAATTTCTATTCTAATGCCGGCGCGACAATACAGCCATCAAGAATATAATCGTTTATAATAATATGCTACCTACTTGTCATCCGAAAAGTAAATACGAAGCCTAAAAGAAGTTGCCGTCTCAGTAACTATCAACCTTATAAGATAACAGCATCGATCGATGAAAAAAGTTAAATTATCGAAACTTAGAAAATTAAGCTGTTGGATGTTACTGAAATACGGGTCACGGATTACGCATGAAACGATGAAATTTCAAAATTGTTATTACTTTTCGCTTGTGGGATGGTATAATAGTAAAACATAGAAACGAGAGGATCGCGCTAGATTAAAAAAAGAAGACAGTTTCCTGCCGATTCTTATACTTTGCGGTACCTAATTTATATCAAGAGTAGAGCTACGCAACATGGATCTAAATAAAACTCAAATGATTTTCATATCTTTTTATTTTGATAGTTATAATAGGTAGACACTGGAATACATTCATTAATATAGATTAAGATTCGTAATTTCGTCCTATTCATGATGACATAAAATACACCACATGTAGTGTTATCTCATAATACTAATATGCATGCACACAGTTTATCTATTTATGACTTATCTTGACAATGTAAATTGCAATTCATTATTTCACGGTATGAGCTAGCCAGCAATAATATTAAGTACTTTTATTAAATTGTTAAATCACGCGACAAATAAAACCGTCGCTTAATACGCACAATATATCAGTCCTTTAAAATGTTTTTAAAATTCACGTCAATATAACATTCAGTTTTCTACTAGGTACATACAATAGACATCGAGTATATTTTCTGAAAGTATAACTAGACGACTACAAAGGTACACAGTATACTAAAAGAACGTGTATATTATAAACTAGTATAAGGCCTATCAAATTTTGTTACAAAAGTGCCTCAATTTGCATCAAAATATTAAAATGGCAGTAAATTTTTCTTATCATTGAGGGTTAAGTAATGCAAGTACTACATACACGCTCAAAAGTAAAACCAAGTTTGTAGAAAAATTACTCACAGCGTGAAAACGGCAGTATACGTATCATCATCAGTAATATATAAAGTTAGTTCAAAATATTTGGCAGTATAAGATATTATCTAAATCTGAATTTTTTAAGGAGCAAACGATTTTCTAACGGTCATCTCTTAAACTCTCGTCTTGAACTTTTTAATATAGCGTACTTATTTATGACTTAAAACTTTATTTACGTACCTACTAAAAAAAACAATAAATTAAAACATCTTTTTCCAAAAACAAAATTATCCAAAAACCCATAAAATGGGCTTCAACCTGATTTTTATAATAGAAGACCAGTTTCAGGGATTTCCGGGTAATTCTAATTCTAAGTAAGGAGCACCGAGATCTGCACTGACATCTCGCATAGGAGTATATTGTGCATTGCCCCCCTGCCTAAATATACCTTAACCAGGCCAACAACTTGAAGTTCCGGAGCAAGACTTTAGGCGATCGACAGCTTTCGTTTCAGCTTCTCTAAAGGTGTCGACGGGTCAACTCTATAAGACTCCTCAATCCTATTTTCCGTCTGGCCAAGGTTTACCGTCTGTAGCCCGGATTTTCGGCTTTAACAATATAGGTTTAGGTGATTTCAAGATGATTTTTACCCCCACGTCCGCGCTACCGAAATCTCGATAGTGTCAACTGGCTCAGTGATAGATATGTAATAAGTAATAACACTAATAACATTAAACTACTCCATGTTACACGACTCGGAACAGAGAAGTAAACGTTACATTTATTATCTAAACACACACATGCTTCAGTAAAGGATCACAATTTTTGTAAAGATAATAGGTATATTAGACATCTAGCTAGATTATATTTTATATAAAATACTACTTCTAAGAACAATAAATTAATAATACTATTATGGCAAAATACTGAAATGATACACGAGACCCTCTGAATTAAAATGTAATCTTGATGTAAATTTACCCTTAAATAAATTATCGATGGCAAACATTGTGACTTTATGCACAAAATGTCTACCTAAATAAGTACTTTAGTTAATTACATTAAACAATAGAATCTGTCTCTTTTATTATGTTGCTTGAAGTAGAAGCCTACTCTTGCAAGAAAAAGCCAGTTATTTTATCTGATTAGTTACGTATGACATTGTTAGACTTTGATATACATAGTAAACAGTTAGGTATAATGTGCTCAAGTCACAAAATGCTTCTCCAAATATAACTAATGCGCAAGAGTTTTAATATTTTCAAGAAAAATACAATATCAATAACATTTTTGCCTCTTCAAAAAAATAACAAATAATAAAACAATCATCACGGTAATCAAATAAATAAACAAAAACAACAAAAATTAACAATGGAATATGATTTGTACACGCACAACTTGAAACTATAACTATTACACATACTTTTGTTAATCATCGCAAAGTAAGGCCCGTATTAAGAAAATAGGGTCAGTAGATGTTTGAGTAACACTTTAAAATCTTACTTGAGCATAATATCGATGACTGAACAAGATTTTACAATAAGTACGAGCCTTAGATTATGAAGCTCTGAACCACGTAACTACGAGTGTAGCATTGATACAGTCTATCATCTTTTTGGTTCGCTTCACAATAAATACATCAAAATAGGATGTTGATGAAACGACTCTCGAAATACAAATACAATCTTCCAAAATTTTCTAGGCCTAGCACCGTTCTTTACGCACATCACAAATTTGTTTTCTTATTGAAATTTCATCATCATTCTTAACATTTAAAGCGAAAAAGGTTTCGTCTAGGACATTTTTCCAAAATTCATGACAACAACGAGAATACAAGACACCAAGAACATAGCTACTTTATAATGGGACATACAAGGAGCATTTGACTAAGATTGTCGTTGATTAGGTAGACTTTGCTGAAATTCGATTCCATTTTTAGTCCACGATGACAAGCTGGGCAAAGCCAAGAAGAGCTTTATCGTCCAGAGGCTCGTTAGGGGCGGTTGAGTTCTGCAATATTTAAAACAGATAAAACTTTTAGTTGATTAATGCAATAATTACCTATGATGATTGCTGTTTTTTTAATTTTTCTAGTGCAAGTAATATAAGCTCTACATAGCATGGGGCTAGGTAGAGAGTGAATTTTAGAATAATCCGTTCAACTCCTTGAAGTTCCGGAGCTGAATAATTCGTTCAACTCAAACGGAGTTCGAATTTTAGAATAATTCGTGTTCTATTTTTCGTGTAAAAAAATCTCTAATTTGAAAAACCGTTGTTCCCATTATACATTTTAGGAATGGGCTCAAAACCACGAGGCGTGCAAATCCTGTCAAAATCAAAAACAATATACTAAGTGATATTAGATTAAGTTTTGGCAATATCTACAAACATTTGTTCTAATGTTTGATGTCCGATCAAACATTAGAAGAAATGTTGGATGTATAGTTTAAGGTAATATTGCACAAATGTCGCCGAAAACGGTAATCGACACGTATGCTTGCATCGAGTTTTATCTATACTAATATTATAAAGAGGAAAGATTTGATTGTTTGTTTGTTTGTATGTTTGTTTGTTTGTTTGTTTGTTTGAATTGAATAGGCTCCGAAACTACTGGACCGAGTTAAAAAATTCTTTCACCATTAGAATCCTTAATTTTCCGTGATGAACATAGGCTATATAATATTTTCAAAAAAGTTAGGGATCCGCATGAAAAATTCAATAATTGAACCGTGGGCTGTATATTCAACCTCTTTTTCTATTATGGCGCGTCCGAATAGAAAAAGAGGTTGTATTGTATAGCGCACGGTGCTTGCTTTTTCTCTACGGCCAGTGTCAGTTTTGGAATGTCGAGTCAATGTCAAAAACCCCAATGCTGTTAAAAAAAGTAAAGATCCGTATGAAAACTGTGAAACCCATCGTTTTAGTGTGTATAATTTCTGAAATTTTTGTTTAATACCCGTGCGAAGCCGGGGCGGGCCGCTAGTTTATTATATTCTTGTTATTTAATGAGAAAGTAAAGTAGATGTTTACCTCTTTTTCTGGCACACGTTTCAGGATCAAAGGCTAGGCAGCGTTAAATAGAAAAGAGAAACATGATGACATTTACGTATATTTAAAAAAATAGCTTTTTAGATCCTTCTTTAAGAGTTGTAAGAAATAAAATCAATAAGGTAAGTTGGATAGAATTCAAATCAACTCGCTTTATAAACTAAAAATATAATTATGATTGCGTTCTTTAATAAAATAGTAAGACCGATGTTTACCTCTTCTTCCGGCACTGGTTGCAGGTTTGAACGCTAAAGGCAGCGTTAAATAAAAAAGAGAAACATGATGAAGTTTATTAGTACAAATGTATGGCAATTTATGAGTGGAAGAACCAACCGGAAAATAGCACAATGCAGCTCAAAACAAGATAGTAACGGAAGAAAACTTACTTTGTAGTAGTAACGATTCATATGAGTATCGATAAATTGCTTAGCATAAGCAAAATACTTCAATACTAGCGTGTTTAGTGCTACTTTAATTCACGAGCCCCAACAATTTGACATCTAATGGATTTTCTGGTAATCTATTAGGATTGAATCTGTATTATTTCCAAAGAGTGAGTCAAAGTAGTTCCTTTATGTTAGTCAACTTTTATTCAAAGTCTATGCGATCCCCTCTAAGCACAGCTGGACATTTTGATTAAAAAGCGTAATCATAATAATTTTTACGTATTTCACGAATATATTCGAAAATGTTTCAAGTAATTTTTTTGTGAAGTTGAGATCCTCTTTTTATGGAGATGGAAGAGGTAGGCATGTTTTATTTAGAGCTATTTTATTAAAGTAGTGACTACCTCAATCAATATTAAAAATTACATGTTTCTTTACTGTAATAATAAAGTGCTTTTATTAGTGCTTTGTTTCACAATTGTAATAAAACATCTCGCTAAACTTAATAAAAAAACAATCCGCAAATACCCATCTTTTTGATAACCATGACTTTGAAAAAAGAACAAATAATCTTGATATTATTGATGAAACCGACATAGGAATATAATTTAATTATTATATATTAAATTTAAGAACCCTCTATTATGATGTTCATACTGATATATTTTAGAATATTTCAAATACTATTTGAATGTTTTTCCCAAAAACCTGTAAACATTGTTCAGTTTTTACTCAAAACGACAGTGTTAAACACCGGGCACATATTGTTCTAATGATAGAAACAGCACTCACCAGATGGAAAATCACAGATTTGAGAGCATCCAGGTTCTTGCTTTGGCACTCAAGGAGTTTGCTGAGATTGGCAGCAACCTCCATCGCATCGGTCGGTTTTACTAAGCCGGCTGCGACCAGTTCAGATGAAATCCCCTCCACTGTGTCCTTGCCGATCGTGAACTCAAAGCTGATTTCGTTCAGTTCGCGACGACCATTTCTAAAGAAACCATTCCTGAACATCACTATTATTTCTGCCCTTCAACGAACACGTGGAAGTATAAAATAAATAAAATGAAAATAATGTACGTACGAACTGCGATCCCCAACCCGCATGCCCAGCGTGGGGATTATGGGCAATAACCCCAAATAATAATGCCATCTATGGCGCTCATTAGGGGAGGCCTATGTCCAGCAGTGGACTATTATAGGCTGGTGATGATGATGATAATGATAATGTACCTCTACGTACGGGCCTTTAGGTATATAGTTCATAATGCTGAGGAATGTGTTCTGTTTACTTCGACAAACTCTGTGGCGCGGTAGGCGACGCAGCTGGTTGCGGGTTCGATTCCCGCCTCGGGGCAAATATTTGAGCGATCTGAAAATAATTGTTCAGGGTGTTCTGGTCGTTTTCTATGTATAATAAAAAATATCTATCTATGTACTCGTATATTATTATGTATGTCAGTTATCTAGTACCCACAATACAAGCTCTGCTTAGCTTGGGCCTTGATAATGCTGTGTGAATTGTCCATCATTATTTATTTATTATTTTATGTTAATAGTCTGTTTTTATTAAGTACTGTACTGTACATTCGAGGTTCAACATCGGTCATCACATTCGGTGTTCCAATGTGTTTTTATCGAAATAAATGAACTTAAACGGATTGCTAAGAAATATCAGAAAATATAATGTTCAGTTTAAGAGACAGTGTCTCTTAAAGCTCCCAAAGTAGGGCGGCGTACATCATAGTACGATAACTTTTTAAGGCGCATACAGCACCTAAACTAGCGCCACCCTTTATGTTATTATTCTGTTTAACAAAGGAATTTTCAAAAATCCATCGTCCAGTTTGTCATACCTATCATAAGATTTTTTTTAATGCCTCTGTAATAGTTTTATTCTTAGTTTAGGAAGAGATACGAAGTTGCCCTTGGTGGCCACCAAAATCTATTTTCGTGTCTCTTTACATTCTCTCATCATCTCTCTTGACATTTTAATAGTAATTACGTCTTCGGAGAAAAACGACTCTTTAAAACTGGAAGTTGCTTCTTTAACTATAAAACTTTTTAAATACATGACAAACATAATAACCACACTGAAGGTCGGTAATCTAACAATTTTATTTTAAGGATTTATCAGTAACGCGATTTATCCTTGTTACTCAAATCAATTGCTCAATGATTATTACGACTAAGTTGAGTACCTAAGTGAGTGAAACCCCTGTCTTATCGAACTTATGTCGTTCCCCAGTACTCGAAGCGAGTTGTTCAATTCAGAAAATTAGAAATAAATAATAAATAAATATCTGCATTAATAGAAATAAGTTGCGGACTTCAACAATAGATGATCCGGTAATTTCAGTGCCTATAGTGTTTATCTAGTCTTTATTTGACGTCTTTTTCCATGGACAAAGGGATAGCGTCATCCGCCATTTTAAATCTTCAATTTTTATTCACAAAATGGCCGCCGAGAGATCTTCGTTAGCAGAGAAAAGTTCACAGTACTTTTAAAAAGATAAGTTCACTCACCTCACACGAAGAACGAGGTTAATAACATTGTTCAGTTTGATTGGCTTTTCTTCTTCTGCCTTCGCCTCCGCCTGTGGTGCCTGTAAGTATGAGGAAATTTGTTATTGCCATATAATAATAACTAGCGGATCGCTCCGGCTTCGCACGGGTATTTAACAAAAAATTCAGAAATCATACACGCTAACACGATGGGTTTCACAGTTTTCATACGGATTTTTTTTACCCTTACTTTTTTTAGCAGCATTGGGGTTTTTGACATTGACTTGACACTTCATAACTGACACTGGCCGTAAAGAAAAATCAAGCAGCGGAGCCATAATAGAAAATGAAATGATGAATATATAGCGCACGGTTTAATTATTGAATTTTTAATGCGGATCCCTAACTTCTATGAAAATATTATATAGCTTATGTTCATCACGGAAAATTTAGGATTCTAATGGTAGAAGAATTTTTCAAACCGGTCCAGTAGTTTCGGAGCCTATTCAATTCAATTCAAAACAAACAAACAAACAATCAATCAAATCTTTCCTCTTTATAATATTAGTATAGATATAGATAGTAGTATAGATATAGATGTACAGTACGCATCACATAATAAGTACCCCCCTATCTCAATGTATGTGGGACACAATAGTTGTTATTGTTGGGAATTTCAGACTTTGAGTATTATGGTGAGTGGTTCGATCCTGAGCGGTGGCGTAATAAATTTTTGCATGAGAAAATTTGTGACAAGTTTCAAGGGAATTAGAAGTAGTCGAAAATATTTTGTAGACAAGGGGGGCCCTTAATTCTGACGCGCACTGTACATTTTAAATAAATAAATAAAATAATGCCGGACAATCCACACAGCATCACCTAGCCCCGAGGCAAGCAGAGCTTGTGTTATGGGTACTAGATGACGGATATACATAATACAATATCATTACATATATAGATATTTTTTATACTATACATACACAAAAAACGACCAGAACACCCTGAACAAATATCTGCAAATCATACAAATATTTGGCGGGAATCGAACCCGCAACCTCGTAGGCGGACGTTCGCCCACCGAGCCAAGGAGATCGTCAATCAAACCAAATGTCATTACTCGACTTTTATAAAGGGTCACAGTAGTGAGTACATACCTCGTCTTCATCGCTGGAGTCTACCTGAGCCAGGTGGTTATTAGGCAGGGCGTCGATGGCTTTCTGGTCCATTTCCTCGTCCGAATCTGAATCACTGTCGTCCCACACCCACTCGCTGGTGTTGGACCGGTGCGGGCGGCCGAATTCACCCGGATGGCGTTTGTTTGCCTGTAATAATAATAATAATCGTTTATTTCAGGAACGTAATACAAAATTAAGGACCCATATTATATAAGGCCTATTTGACGACCGCTGTGGCGCGGTGGGCGAAGGGCCGCCTGCGACGCATGAGGTTGCGGGTTCGATTCCCGCCTCGGAACAAATATTTGTAAGATCTGCAGATATTTGTTTAGGGTGGTATAATAAAAAATATCTATCTATGTAATAATATTGTATTATGTATATCAGTCATCTAATACCCATAACACAAGCTCTGCTTGGCTCTGGCCAGATGATGCTGTGTGGATTGGATTGTTCGGCATTATTTATTTATTTATAGAGAATAAATGAAAACAAAACAAACTCAACGTAATGCAACCGTAGGTACACAAAGTATCGCATACTATTTCCCAAGCAAAACAATTTCAACTCGATACGTTTATTTGTATCTGTGCACTGGTTATGTGATTTTTTATAGTGTATACTTTACTGGTCTAATAAAAGCCTTATTGTATCTATTTATATATCAATGAACTGCCTTTCTTCCAAATAAATATAAAATCGTAGGTAAACTTTCATAAATGTATGTAGGACGGTGTACCCCAACATAGTGTCACATAATGGTCTGTCGTCCCATCGAACTATAACAGTGAGGGAATAGAAAGTGCACCTGTGTTTGCGCACGCAATTGTGCACTATAATATGTCCTGCGCATACGGAGTCGGCCAGTCTACGTTGAGACTGGCCGGCGAGGTTATAAATAAATAAATAATAAATACAAGCGTTCGATTCCCGCTGCGGATAAATGTTGAAATAAATCAACTCAATGAATAATTAGCACACTGGGCTTGATGCCGACTCCGATGGTGAATAAAGTCTTCCTAATTTTCGGTCTTTGCTTTATACATTGGCTTTAGATGCTTTTAATGGGGGGTCTTTTCTTGGCAAACTATGCACCAAACATCCTGTATAATATTCTCGAGTCTCGGCAACCATAACGAAGTTAGAGAAGGCCAATTGGATTGCCGAACTGCGATCCCCAACCCGCATGCTCATTAGGGGAAGCCTATGTCCAGCAGTGGACTATTATAGGCTGGTGATGATGATGAATAGAATATAATTACTCTATCCTTAATACAAAATTGAGGACCCATATTATAGAGAACTAGCGGCCCGCCCCGGCTTCGCACGGGTATTAAACAAAAATTTCAGAAATTATACACACTAACACGATGGGCTTCACAGATTTCATACGGATCCCTTAATTTTTCTAACATTATTGGGATTTTTGACATTGACTTGACACTCCATAACTGACACTGGCCGTAGAGAAAAAGCAAGCACCGTGCGCTATTAGGTATATTCGACCTCTTTTTCTATTCTGACGCGCCATAATAGAAAAAGAGGTTGAATATACAGCGCACGGTTCAATTATTGAATTTTTTATGCGGATCCCTAACTTTTTTGAAAATATTATATAGCCTATGTTCATCACGGAAAATTTAGGATTCTAGAGGTGAAAGAATTTTTCAAATCGGTCCAGTAGTTTCGGAGCCTATTCAATTCAAACAAACAAACAAACAAGCAATCAAATCTTTCCTCTATGATATTAGTATAGATATAGATAAATGAAAATAAACTACAACGTAATGCAACGGTACACAATGTATTTATTTGTACATTTACCTCGTGCACCCTAGACTCGATGCTAGGCCCGATGGCCACCAGTGTCTGTACGAGGTATTTCCGGTCCTTGGCCTTGCGGAAGAAAGGATGCTTGAGCAGCTCAGCCGCAGATGGGCGCTTCGTCGGATCCTTCTGCAAGCAGTCCGCTATCATCTTGCGGAATGTCTTCCCGTACGCTTTGTATGTTTTTGCATCGTCTGCATCTGAGAAAGAACATAATAATATCACTATAGAGTCTGTACTGTTTCTTGTTCGCTTACTACTTACTTCAAAAGATAGAAGTGAACAATTAATCAACATGATCACTTTATTTCCCATTTTTATTCCCATTTTACTTGTATTTTGTGACGTGTCCAAGAGTCCTGTAAGGTCTAAAGGAAATAAAGCACTTTGATTATGATTTTATTTTTGATTTTGCTCTAATGCTCAGCGCCACAATGGCGAAAATTTGCTGTCTTCAATATTTCATCGATAGTATGATCCCCAGCGTACTTGTGTAGTGTAAAACAGTGGTTAACACAATAAAAACAGTGATAAACAAGTGAGAAGTCTTACTAGTGTCCAAAGTAGGCGATTCGTTCTTCATAGTAAGCATGAACACCTTCATCGGAGCAAACTTAAAGTACGGAGCAGTGCCGGTGGCTAGTTCGATCGCGGTGATCCCAAACGACCAGATGTCTGCTTTGTAATCGTATCCTTCTTTCTGCAACAATCAATAAACAACCAATAAACAATCAATAAATAATCAATAAACAATCAATAAACGATATCACTTTATTATCATCAACCCAGAATACATGGCAGTAGTCTAATCATAGTTCAAGACCACTGCCATTAGTAGTTTCAAAAAATCTTAACACGGTAAACAGACAGTCGTTCATTGCTGAATTATGATCATCATGTTAGTCCATAGCTGGACATAGTGCTCCCCTAATGAGTGCCATAGCGCCCTGTTTTCAGCTTGTCGCATCCAGCATCTGCCTGCAGCCTTTCGCTGGCCGGAGGGCGTCCTACATTACGTTTGCCGAGTCGCGATCTCCACACATGAACACGTTTACCCCAGCGTTAGTCGGTTCTTCGCGAGATGTATTCTCCGACGGAAGTATTCGATACGAATCCTATCTTTCAGAGAAACTCCAAGCATAACTATTTCGATATCTCGCCTAGCGACATTGAACTGGTGGACCAACCCTGCCGTTAGTGTCCACGGCTCGCTCATGAATGGTAGAATGCACTGATTAAAAACTTTCGTTTAAAAGCATTCTGGTATGAGTTAGGTGAAGACTCGAATTAGTTTACCGAATCTATCACTTCGAGATTAATGAGATGAGAGAAGTGATCGGGGCCCTCTATGCTTTAAATTCCATAATCATATAACTTTTGGCCCTGCGCCCGGTCGTAGAAGTATGTTCATCCTGCCGTATTCTGAGGGAATACGGTATGCTATTTATTACAGACACCATGCGCTACTTGAGCATGGTGTGTGTATAGCCTAGAAAGCATGACTAATGTCGGTTAAGGCTAATGGCTGCCGTGGTCAAAGTTCGGCTAGGAGAACTCAGTTTCAAAAGTTTTATCATTGAACTTCAAGCCGATATCTGGTAGTAGACCCAGTAAGAATGTTGTCGGTATTGTCTAAGGTATTCAACTGGTCTTCAGTTTCAGCTATTTACACAATACGAAAGTGACAATCGAAGTCCAGGCTAGGTTTGGAATGCCAAACTGAAACCGATTACGATTACCAGTTGAGTTAGACAATAGTGTCGCTGGTTTGTTGGTTTACCTGTTCCATAACTTCGGGGGCCATCCAGCTTGGAGTTCCGACCAAGGTGTGGCGAACCTTCTGATTTGTATTGTCCAGCGCGGTGGCCAGCTTTGCTGAGATGCCGAAATCTGCGATCTGCACTGTACCATCCTCGCCCAAGAGAATGTTGCCGGCCTTGATATCTCTGCGAATAATGATGAGCTCAGCTATGGTCGACGGTATAAGACAAAAAAATATGGCTGACCAGTAAAGACGTGCATTTTACACTAAACTAAAGAAAATAAGATAAACGTAAGACAAGGCAATATATTATGGCTATACCGGCGTTCGCCTGTTCATTTGTAAAATTAAGAAAGTAACAAAAAATAGGTATAAGACAGGATTCCATACACATAAAAATAATGCTGGATTATTCACACAGCGTCATCTAACCCTGAGCTTAGCAGAGTTCATTAATCACGAACTACAGCTAGTACCAATGAAACCCTTAACAAGTTAATATAGCCGTTGAGTTCCCACCTAACCCCCGTGTGATAAGGTCCGGATCAAAAGTTCGCATTAGGATAATTATTATTGTCAAGACGACTTTGCTGACGCAGTGGACAAACAGCCGCCCGATGCGATTGGTGGCGGTTTCATGAGTTTAATCTTCTGTTTGCGAGTTCTATTGTTACTGTCTTTAATAACTAGCTTCTGTCTATAGCTTTGTACGCGCTAGCTCTAAAACTATTTTTATATGCAAGGAGAGCATATAATACTTCTCTAGGATAATACGACTTTTGACGAAGTTTATTGGGATTCCTCGGTCAACAAGCCCAAACATTTCTATCAAACAATTTTGTCTGATAATACGTGAAAAACGATGACATTTATCGCGGCGGGAATCGAACCCACCTAGCACTTCGTCTTAACTGTGTCTATAATCGTGGGCCTTGGAAGATTTCACGCAGGCTGATCAAAATCACGAAGAATTATATTAACTCCATCTAATGAGTTGGACTTAACTAGGCTTCTATTACTGACCATCGTTGGACTGCGCATAAAAAAATTGCCCAGGCATCGCATAAAATACTTATAAACTCGTATACGCGGGCATGCGAAGTTTAGAACCAAAACCCACCGTTTCGTTGCCGATCACGCGCTATTTTCGCATTCGTTTAAATACGCGCGATGATTTTAAGTCACGCAATAAGATTCAAATTTCCTTGATTTTCCGCTGGTGTTACTACAAAAATTGTGCCCAGGCATCACAACAAGATACATATATTACGCGGGCATGCGAAGTTTAGAGCCAAAACCCACCATTTCGTTGCCGATGAATACGCGATTTTTACATGGGTTTATACTTTGAGTATCTAGAACTTATATACCCGCCAAAACTAGTCGTGATTTGATTAGCTACCTAGCGCGACAACACGCACGTGTCAGTTCGCGCGACGTTACTGCGCTAGTGGGTTAACTACTACCTACTGTATAGTAAGTAAGTAGGTATACATACTATCCAAACAGAGGTTAGAATATGAAGCTCAAGAATAGATCTTTACAATTAAAATAGAGGCATACATAATACTATAGAAAGAGATTTATGATTTACGACATCTGTGGCGCTGTAGGTGAACCTGCGACGCAGGAGGTAGCGTGTTCGATTCCCGTCTCGGGAAAAATGCAATGTAGCATCTGCAGATGTTTGTTCCAAGATTCTGATCGTTTTCAATGTATAGTACAAAAATATGTATGTTATGTATTGTAATAAGTAAATCAATCATCTAGTACCTATAACACAAGCTCTGCTCAGCTTGGGGCTAGATGATACTGTGTAGATTGTAGCATTAATAGATTTGAGATAATGCATGCAAACAAAGAAAAAATCAATAGGTATCGCTAAAGAGAGATCGCAAAGCCTCTTAGCATCACACCTAATTAATGGTTTAAAAAGCCACAGTTTGGATAAAAAAAACAAGTATTTCTTTGATAACAGCAGTATTTTTAGCTACTACATTCGAGGACAAATTAATGGTTAAAAGTTAGTATTTAAGTTAGACTTTGTGTAAATTTGTTTATTTCCAAATTATTTATAATAAATAAATAAATGGCTTTAATTTTACAGAGCCGTCTCATGGGCCACGAAACTGGCTCTAACAAGTCTAGTTGGCTGTATGGTGTAATAGTCATTTTAAACATAACTGTCCAAACATTTCTGTTTTGGGTGAAATTTCATGTGTGCTGATAAGACTTGTGATGTTTGCTGGTAATTTACCAAGATCAAATCCATTGGAGGATTTTCGAGATAAAGGGTGCAAAGTTTAAAATCAATCAGATAAATTAAGCGTCCAAATTAATACATACAAATATTCTTTATACACCAAATACATACAGGAAAGGAAACGACATATTAAGTAAGGCATACTTGAGTATGCTTCTAAAAAGTTATGATTTTTTGTCAAATGTGTATCGTTTTTAAAATAATCAAACTTAGCTATAATTTGGTAAAGATTCTATGACTTTGTAGGTCATACTCTGTGGTTGGACAAATACGCAAAAGTATTGCATTTCTTTTTGTTTCAAAGACCTTATTATGATTTTTCAAAATCTACTGATTTATTTCTAGGAAAAATACTTTCTAATTGGCGATCAACCCCAATTATACATGCAATTATACTACACACTACTTCTTACGGCATCAACAAGGCTGGTTATAAAAATTAAAGATACCTGTGGATTTGTCCATTAGTGTGAAAGTATTCGAGACCTGTTAGGACTTCCTTCAATACAGTCGCAATAGTAGCCTCATCCAACACACCATTTTTGCAGTTGGTAACCCGCATCTTGTGTTTAATCACATCGGACAGGCTTCCCCCTGAAACAATCAACACAACATGTTGATTGTCTATCTACCTTGTGTATTAACCTGCAGGATAAATGTTCTTTTGTAGTCACATTCAGATAACTAGGTAAAGTATATTTCAATTATCTAGTATTCATAACAGAAGGTGTTCTTTCTTTAGGGCAAGATGCTTCTGTGTAGGTTGTCCTGCAATGTTATTAATGTATGAAAAAAAATCAGGGAAGAGTCAGGGGTTTTCAGGGATCAATGACAAAATTCACACTATTATGATGTAGACATGAGGTGACATGGGCAGCTTGTCTATTGACAAAAAAAAATCATTTTTGTTACTTATTATTAAAACTTACCTTCAAGAAGTTTGATAACCAACCAGAGGTCTTCATTAACAACAAAGCTTGTGTAGTAAGATACAACATTTTCATGGTTGCAAAATGACATCAGCTGAAAATACAGAGAGAGTCATTCATAAAAATTATATTATCAAATCACAAACAAGTCAAAATGGGTTCATGTGATGTCAGGTAAGGAAACATGAGCTGGTTCTTAGATCTCTATAGTAGTAACTATTTTATATTCTCTTTGATCTAGTTTAGCCAACATGTCGTTGCAAGGCTACATGTAGATCATAATTGTGTTTATTAAAGCTACTTAAATTGGCCAAAAGCTGCATTATCATTAACAGCCTTATAAACTTACTTGAATCTCCTTGAGAATCTCATCAATGGGAGTTGTATAATTTTCCAGGCCGATTTTTTTTATGGCACACTTTTGATTTCGTTTGGGACAGAAAGCGCTGTACACTACAGCAGTAGCGCCAACACCTGTAACAAGGGATGGCAAGGACTTACAACAACAAAGTGTAAACAAAAATTAGTTTCCTTCATCTTAAAACATATGAAAACTTGTTATAAGTTTAAAAAATCCACACAACAGTACTATCACATATCAAGATCTTCAGGGTAAGGCAGTTTAGTTAGGGATAAAATGCTGGCTTCTTCCATTCAGTATGTTTTTAACAATAGTTAACCTGCTCACATTGTAATGATCACTATAATAATGTAGATAATTTAGAAACAGTTTCTTTGCAATCACTTAGCAAGGCCAGTGAAGGCAAGGGAAATTTTAGCAGTGGATAGAATTGGGAATAGACCGACCTACAAACAGAAGTAAAGCACTTACCAATAATTTCAAGCAGTTTATAATCATTCACTGTGTTCGGCCACGGAGGCGTCGCAGGGGAGCCTCCGATTGGAGATTTCATCTTGTAGAATTCCCGCGGAAGCGCGGACTCCTGAGATTTTTTGCACTCGTGTTTGGGTGGCTGGCCCCTTCCTGTTGTGTTGTTGTCGGGCACCTACACATCAACACTAATTTGTTTCTAGAGCTTCACAAGATTTCATTTGGACTTGTACTTGAATTCGAACGGACGAAGAATTGTTAGTTAAAACTTGTAAATAGCGGATACTTCAAGAAATCATTATTGAAAGCTATATTTATTTTATTTTATTTAAAGCTATAGATTATTTTTCAGTTGGGAGACGGATTTTTTGCAAGTGACAATAATTTTGAAAGAAAGTAGATGTAAGTAGGTCTCTGAAAACGATCAAAGTACGTACGCGTACGCCGCGCCCGGCAGCCGCCGCGCCAGCCGCGCCGCGTGTGTTTTTGTTTTGTTTTTGTTTGTGACATTTCAAAAGTTTAGATGCGTCAAAGAAATAAGTATTGCCACTACTGCCAAACGTTGTCCCAATGAATTCAATCGTGGATTGTGTTGAATTTTTATAAACTTTGCAATTTTTCCTTTGTGTATAAAATAAATAGTTTATGTATCTATTTCATTTTTAATAGATTACTGCATCCCAAAATTATTCGCTCAATGTAATCATCAATGTTATGTTATATTATAAGTTATAGGTATATTATAAGTTATAAGTTATATTCAACATACACATCAACATCACCAGCCTATAATAGTCCACAGCTGGACATAGGCCTCCCCTAATGAGCGCCATAGATGGCATCATTATGTGGGGGTTATTGCCCATAATCCCCACGCTGGGCATGCGGGTTGGGGATCGCAGTTTGGTGTAGTTTCTGCAGAAGGCGCTGCTGCCCGTCCCCCGCTGTGTTTCCCTCCTTACGACACCCACGGGAAGAGTTGGGGTGGCGACTGGCGAAATTCTATGCCGGCACCACACGGCAATAAGTTAAATTAAAAGTTTATAAATACCTATTACAACAAAACAAGGTCAGAAGTGTTGCCAGCGCTTGAAACGATGAAATATTCTTAGGGAAATAAGGGTACTTATGTAAGAAGATGCGTTTAGTATTATTATCAGGATTGAGCAAAAAAAAAGAAAAGGTAAGTAGTACTCAGACTAACGCAACATAAGCTAATATTATCATAGGCTGAATTTTGTTTCGCCTTCAAGGCAAAAGACTGAACGGATTTTAATGAAATTTGATTCCTACATACCTACGAGAATGTACCAATTATATTATTGGATTGTGTAGTGGTCCATGGATTGGATTGTTCATATTCAGCTCAACGCAATTTACAATAATGGAGTCAGTAGATAAAAAAACCTGGAAGTGTTACCCTGGATGACTCGGTGGGGAGCTAATAGGGGTAGTAAGGTAACAAAGTGGAGTTAGGCCACCGCTCTAATACTCCACGTAACAATGGGGGCAACGCAAACTGCCTAGGATGATCTAGGGTGGCAGTCTGAAAATTAAATTTCGTCCTATCCAGATCCTGAGACCTATCAAGTTTTCCACAATTATATATACCTGTAGCTGCTTTATATAACAGATCTGACGTGAATACAAATTTTAATAGCATGGGCTATCATGCCAGAGGTAATTTAATAAAAAAAATATTAGCTTTTATAAAAAGATTTTGTGTAGGTACATTTTGTTGGTACGAATACGTAATTGCAGTTACGAGATACCATTACCTACCTACAACTATAGTTTTTCTATATTTATTTTAAAATTGGTAAAATATACCTATCTACAGGCTGAATGGTGCTCAGAACCTCGCTCCTCAATACATCGAGTGTGAAAACACCGCGCTAGTTTACGCCGCGCGAGAGTGAGAAAAAAATATTTCACTAGATCCATTATGGATCTGGACAACGGATCTATTGAGATTGAACCAAAGTGAGCGACTTTGATTCAACAACAACAACAACAACAACAACATCAGCCTATATCAGTCCACTGCTGGACATAGGCCTCCCCTAATGTGCGCCAAAGGTGGCGTTATTTCATCTGGGGGTTATTGCCCATAATCCCCACGCTGGGCATGCGGGTTGGGGATCGCAGTTCGGTGGAGTTGTTCTGCAGAGGGCGCTGCTGCCCGCCCCCCGGTGTGTTTCCCTTAGTCGCCTTACGACATCCACGGGAAGAGTGGGAGTGGTGAAATTCTATGCTATATCTATATCTAGTTATACATAACCGCGTGCTCACAGAAGTGAAGATTGGAACGGTGCGCTATTTCAAGTCGACGACTCAGAACGTCGCGCCAGTTGAAAGCGCCTGCAGTTGCTGCGACACTGAGCGAGATATTGTGTAGCTTGAAGCGCCGTTCTTAAGAAAAATTACGTTGCGGATGTATTGTGTCTATCAGAATCAACATCCACTGCTGAATGGTTTGGACACAATACATCCACAACGTAATTTTGCTTTTTAAAGAACGGCGCTTCAAGCTACTAAATATCTCGCTCAGTGTCGCAGCAACTTCGGGCGCTTTCAACTGGCGGCGCGACGTTCTCAGAGTCGACTTGAAATAGCGCACCGTTCCAATCCTCACTTCTGTGAGCACGCGTTTATGTATAGCTCGATTCAAAGTCGCTTACTTTACTCTCGCGCGGCGTAAACTACTCGATGTATTGAGGAGCGAGGTTCTGAGCACCATTCTACAGGCCGGGTAGTAGCAAAATTGTTCAATGAAAAGAAAAAAAAAATGAAAATCTTAAGAAAATATTTATAAGAAGAATCTGAAAAATTAACACATCATTTACCTTCAGAACTAAAGGAGATTGCGTGCGTGTTTGTACCAATACTGAAATGTTTCCCTTACCGGAGTATGTACTAACCTTTATTAGGCATAATTTTAGGTAGGTAGACTAGGCACATAGGTACCGACACTTTTATTTATTGTAGGTACCTACCTAATTAAACCATAAAAACGAAATTAACTCTCGATTAAGGTACCTATACAAACTTTCATGGCGAAGTGTATTATTTGGCAACCACAGCCAAAATTTTTCAAACAAGTTTAAAATAAACGCCCACAACTTTTTATGAAATTACAAAAAATATTACCTAGTCGTTTTTGTTCATCAGTTATTTTGTTTTGTATAAAAATTCTTAGTTCTATACAAAACATTACAAAAGCGCGCGGATTGTAGGTAGGTACCTACTACTCACCACCAAAATACAAAATATTTATTCTGAAACTTAAAATACATTATATGTATATCAGTGTTTTAAGTAAAGTATTTTACCTGTGTTAGGGGAAACTCGCTCTGCCGCAAACAATAGTAGAATTTGGAACGTACATTAAGTTCGGCTAGCTGTTATTATATAAGGCTACTTAAAATATAGAGCTTATTATTTACAAAAAATATGTTGATTTTTATTTATTTTAGCTATTTAGAAAGTGAGCGCGCATGTAATTCTATAGGTGTGCGTGTATGAGTGTGTGTGTGTGTGTGTGTGTATGTGTAGGGGTGGTATGTTGTGGTAGGGGTGGTATGTTGTGGTGTGTGTGACGATGTTTGGTATAAAATATGTGAGTTTGTTAGTATATGTGAATCTGTAAAATATAAATATTAAAAAATAAAGTTTGTAGAGATACATGAACATCATAGAATAGAAGACAGAGGAAAACCTAACATAACCTATCAAACAGTGCTTCCGTTTCGTCATAGCTTAAGTAGAGTAGCCATTTGGTTAGTTTCTTTTTCATTTCATAGTTACTTAAGCCATAAATATTAAGTTTAAGTTATATAATTATGTGGGCGGATTGGTATAGATTTGTCGTGCGGCAATATTAGATCTTACAGTTACGTTCTTAATAATGTTTTTATTTCTTCGCTGTGTTGTTTTACTTGTTATGAATTTTAAATGTTTATGGATTTTTAAGACTATGTAATTTTCTTATCCCACCACCGCCTGATAGAATAATTTAAAAATATCGTTCTACTGTCAAAATTCAAAATTGCATTTTCAACGAGTTTTCTCATCACCAATAGTAAGCCAATAGTTACCGTGAAAACAAGGGAAATTATAACCACATAACTCTAACGCTAATTGTTCGCAATTGGTTTATTGTTTAGATTTGGGTAAAAATGAAGGTTTAATACGGAACAATAGATCATTTTTTATACCATTATAGGAATAAGTTATGAATTCATGTCATATCATATGCAAGTATGACTTTAGAGAAACTAGATTAGTCTGACATTGTATGGTACACGCATGTCCTGATAAGTGTTAGAATTAAAAATAATCGATTTTACCTAAGAAACTACAACTACGTTAGTACTATAGTATAGTTATTCTGTGATACAACTGAGATTCTGAAAAATATTTTGTATATTTTGGCCTTTCAATAACAATGTTGTGTGTAAGAACTGTGTAACATCAGAACGGTTTTTCTAGCATTCGTTTGTAGGTACTTTACTTCGTGGGGGTTCCATATGATGGCATTTTTGGATTTTCCCCTGTCGGTCAACGCGATTGATTATATGGGGACAGGGAAGTTGTTAAACCGTTAAGGTTAATGAAGGTTTTAATTCCACTACGAAAGCAAAATTTGCTTATAGGTATTTATTTTTAAATTTTTTTTTTGGTAGGTACTTATTCTCTATAACTTTGCTTCTTGCCACAATAGGATACAATGGAAAATTACTACAATGTACGGCAATCAATTTTTTCGTCAAATTAAAACGGCTGTGCGCCAATAAAACGCAATCAAAAACCAATACCTTGTAACTACATATCGTATATAATATTAAAACCAATTGTTATTTTTTGTTGTTAAAGAGCTTTTTTAAAAAGTACCTAGCTCCTTATTAAAGTTGTCACTTAATGCTTTTACGAGCGTAGGAATTTACCGCTAAGGCTCCGGTAATATAATGTACGATTTCCCAAACATAAACCTACAAATACATAATTAAAATACATAATAAAAAAATACGTAATACATAATTTGAGCATATTTTACGTTTGTATGGGAATACATTTTTTTACCTACTTACGTAAAGTAAGTGAATATAACTACAAATAAGCACCCTCATATTTCTAATCGTGTACAACGTCTTTGTGAATGTTGTGGTTTTGATAAGGATAAAAATGCCCCTTTACAGCATCACTAATTTATTTTATTTTACAAAGTTTCAATTTAGTTTATATTTAATTTAATTTTAATTATAAAAACCTATGTACTAAACTGACAATATTGTATAATCCACGGACTTATTTTATTTTATTTTTAAATATTCAAGTTTGTGTTTTTTATAATGAATATCTTATCTTATATTATCTTATCTTATCTTATCTTATCTTATCTTATCTTATCTTATCTTATCTTATCTTATCTTATCTTATCTTATCTTATCTTATCTTATCTTATCTTATCTTATCTTATCTTATCTTATCTTATCTTATCTTATCTTATCTTATCTTATCTTATCTTAGCTTAGCTTAGCTTAGCTTAGCTTAGCTTATCTTATCTTATTATCTAATCTCATCTCATCTCATCTGATCTTATCTTATCTTATCTTTGCGGCATTAATTGCTCTGCGGTTTTGCCTGTGATAGTATCTACACGGGGCATTGGAGTCTGCATTTATGTTCCACTCTAGTTTTTGGCAATGACTGTAGAGTTCACGTGTACTGTAACACACGGTGGACTCTAGCCATTTCTACATACAATAAAAAAAATCTGGCTATGCACCAAAATGAACCTACCACCAGCCTATCACACCATAGTTAAGGAGAGTAGGGACCTCACTTGCCTAGTTGATAGGCCCTAGTTGCCTACAGATTTTATTTGAGGTGGTGATTGTGATAATTCTATAATGCTACTTTTCCCTTCCGAAAGTTAGCATTCTTCAATCAATTAGAAATGAACATTTGAATCCACATTTACTTAGTAATTTACAAGATATAGCAACCACTCGGGTACAGGAGATTTGACGAGATCAATTTGATAACAATTAAATTTAATCACAAGTTGGGAGTAAAAAAGAAGATAAAAAATAAGAAAGTAAGTGTGCGTTGATGTCTTTTGTATGCTACGCCGATCCCTTGTATCATCGTAGCAGGTGCTACGAAGGTCTACGTTAAAGTATGTGTCTCGTTTTATGGAAGAAACTGGGTGTGTTAGGGGAAAGTATGATTATATCTTCTTTTTCTATCCAAGAAATAAAATAAAATACCCAACACAGTGGTGAAATCTTCAACTATCTGCGATGACTATTTCGAGAGATCATCATCATCATCACCAGCCTTTAGGATTAGGATTTTTTGTGATTTTTCGCGCAAGTTACACGATGCGTTCAGATTTTCAGGATTCTTTTAGTAAATAGGTATACGTAAGATTGTACAAAACCCTCCTCGTCCAATTCAACCGTTTTAATTATTGCATTGATGGCACATAATATTATATTGTGTTTGTATTTACTTGAACAGTTGTACTATGCACATTGAGAATGGTTTGAGTATAAAGCCTTCTGGTTGAATATTCTTTAAATTACATAATGAAAAATTTACTTAAAGAGAAATGTGTGAATATTAGTATCTAACCTTATGTGCTTTTAAACATTATTTAATGTTATAATAATACTTATAACTATTATTAACTGTAGACCTAAGGCTATATTGTAAAATGTTTGAAATAAAATATTCTTATTCTTAATAATGTTCATTATGAGTGTTAGTGGGTTAACTACGAATTTACGACATTATTTGCTAATAGGTCGTAGTTAACCTGCTAACACTGATATCAACATGAACTCTAACTACGATAGCTAAGATAATAATGTTCAAATACTAACTTGCTTCTGAGCTCCTCCTTCTGGAACATCTTGACTGCCCCTGAAATACAAAAATTTTAACGTAGGCAGGGAATTACCTTTTTATAAAATGGTTTAAAGGAATATCAAGTTTATATAGTGAGAATTTTTGAACTTTAGTCAAACTAGATGTGAGGATACGTAACATATTTATTTATTTATTTTTTATTTATTTATTTATTTAATTAAAACGGTTATTAAAACCAATTACATTAATTAAAAAAAAAATTAAATATAAAATTACATACAAATAGGAATACTAATAATCTAATAGGTACACAAAAAAAAAATATAAATTAATCATGACGTTCACAGAATGAAAGACACTCTCTTAGTATTTTAGTCCAGTCATATATTTATAGATATTTAAAAAATAGATAGATATAAAAAATATTTAATTCAATGTGTTTTTTTTTGAAGCTGTATGTGACTGCTTGAAAGAAATACACCGTTTAAAAAACTAAACGCAGCTAGCTACCACTTCTGACTGGTATTGATATGGATCACTTGAACTACCTGTAGTTTGTTTGAACTACCTGTAGTTTTTTTGCAGCAGTTAGCTCCATTTCTAGTTGTAATTGGTTATTTATCGTGATTTTCTATGTTAGTTAAGGTTTAAAAAAACGAATTGAAGAAGTTTTCTATTAACTCTTTTTTAAATCGCCTTGGTTTTTCAGATAGCTATCTGCAGCTTGGAAAGCATTTTGATTTTAAGCAAAAATAAAATATATTTTGATTTTCATTTATAAGTACAATATGTCACGTATCCTCTCATATCCTTCAAAGATAGATTTAAAGAAAAAGATATTTTTTTTCAGCTTCACTAGAACAGCACAGAAATAAATTAAGATAGACATAGGTACATACAATATAAAGTACAATATGAAAGAATGATGCAGGTAAGGTAAGAGTAGGAGAACACAAGTAGTCAATTAATAAATTATACATTCAAAGCGAATAAAGAACATAACTTTGAAATATAGGTGCCTACCTACTTACACATAGTTATCAAAGCGCTGAAATAAAAAAAACATTCTAGGTAAAAAACACAGTGAAAACAAGAAGACAAAATACCTATATAATGAACAAAAACTACCACTAACTAGATACTAACTAACTAAATGTATACCTACTGTGTAACTAATTACCCAAATACACTCATGGAATCGTGTTGTTTGTGTTTATTTGACTTTCAATACAGTGGCGTAGCGTGGGTTTTCGCCGCTTGGGGCCGACCGGAAATACGCCGCCCCTTGTTTTTTATTATTATATATATAATAAATATATAATATTGCTAAGTTAAAGTTAAAGTAAAGCACATTGTTTAGTTATTTAAACCTTCGTACAACTTAATGAAAGTCAAGATAAACTTACTATTATACACCACTCCTTCAGAAAGAACATACATACATATAAACCTACATCGTACATCTATAAAAATAATTGACGTAACACTAGATACATACCTACATACAACAATAGAAACAAACAAGAACCTATTCAATTATTTATTATTAATAGAGTCAGTAGGTATTTTAAATTATATATGTAGGTATAGTGCTCATCACTTATCATTATAATGATAATCAAAAATGTACTTTACGAGCTTTTTTTAAAGCAAAGTCCTTTACACAACCATCTATATCAACATTTATATCCTTTTCTATGGCAAGAATAGCTAAATTTGTTAATCTTAAGGTGGACATAGTAGATCTTAAGTAATTTTTAATTAATTTAAGTTTTGAAAAACTTCTTTCACAGCTAGCATTGCTTATGGCAGAGGTTAAAAAAATCCTTAACATTATGACTATATTGGGTAAGCTTTCCTCTAATTTGGACTGAATAATATATTTTAATAAGCCCAGGGAGCCAGACTTAATTCTTTTTTGCAATCTGGGTCTGTTCCTACGAAGGCTCGTAGACGTGCGCGCTCAAGTCGAAAGTCTTCTGTATTTATGTCCTGAGGAGCTTGATTTAGGTTTAGTTCTTCCGAGCCCAGCATTACTGCAGTGCAGGCATTAAAAAGGCATATTTTTGCGCTAGATTTTGCAGCTGTTGAAATCAATCACCAATTTCAGCAATAACTCTGTCTACTGAAGTGATCATTGTTCGCCTCAATTCATTCTCGTACGATAACCCAGCATCGACATCTCCATTACCAAAAATATGCTTCCTCCTGATTCGTCTTGGGGGTTCGAAAGAAATTCCAAGTAGTTCGCATAAACCTTTATATATTGGAGAGCTCCGTTTACAAATTCCTCTCGATTTTCTTGTAATAAGGTCTGTAAACCATTTATTTTCTGAGCACACCGGTGTATATTCAATCCCTCGGTTTGCAAATACTTTTGAGTATCATTAACCTCACGCAGTACCGGATACCAGAAACCCAAGTAACTTAAAAATGAAAATGACTGCATAGCGACTAATAAACTTCCTGCATCCGTACGTGTTCAAACTTTCATTTGGTTCAATTAGTTTTTCCAATGTAGTCAACGTTTCTTTGTAGCTATGTCTAATGGAGTTTACAGCATCACCTCTAGCGCTCCAACGTGTGTCCTGGACTCTTTTTAAACTCTTTCCAGTGGTTGCAAGAAGAACTTCCCACCGGTGCGTTGACGTAGAAAAAAAAGTGAAACAGCGTTCTAACGTGCCAAAGAAAGTGACGGAATTGACTTCAACTGCAGCTGCATGTAGGCAAACCAGGTTTAAGGAATGGTTAGAGCAAGGAATAAACTCGGCACAGGGGTTTATATCTTTTATCCGCTGTTGCACACCTGTGTGGCATCCAGCCATCGTGGCAGCGTTATCGTAAGCTTGCCCTCTACAATTCATAACATCGAGTCCGTCTGTTTTAAGTTTGCTTACTATCATGTCTTAAATAAAGGATAATGGGCTTAAAATGGAAATGGGCGGGGCACATCCAGAGAATAAAACCAAACAGATGGCCATACATTGTCACAAACTGGATACCTCTCGACCAAAAACGAAAAAAAGGAAGACCATTTAAAAGATGGAACGATGACATCAGCCAAATGGCTGGAAAATTGTGGACAAGGAAAGCTAGAGACCGAGAACACTGGAGATCCTTGGAGGAGGCATACACCGCTGAAGGCGGTCCATATCATTAAAAAAATTGACATTAAAAATATACTGACATGAAATAAGAAATCTAATTAAAATTAAATTGTTCAATTCTATATACTTACTATAATGCATGATTACTTAATATTTAATAAGACTTTGAAAATTTTTGATCGTGATATGGAATAAAGCTCTTTTTATTTTTTATTTTTTTTTTATTACTATCATGTCACTAATACCTTCGGCAGTCGGTTTTTAGTTTCTATAAAATCAATAAAAGATTCCTCAACTCTAACCTCCTGGTTTTCGATGACCACGTATCGTAATACTTGGCTAGTTTGATCTTTGTGAGAAATATCCGGGGTGCTGTCAAAAATCATGGAATAATATTTGGCTTTTTTGACACGATCTAAAATGACTTCACGAACTTTATTCCCTAAAATCTCTATCAACTCGTTTTGAATGTCAGGTGACATGTAAGTAAGAGATAAGGTTTGACCCATTTTTATCCTTAGGTACTAAATGCTCTCTAAGAACTGTATGTATGAAGTATGTTTTACATTTTCCTAATTAATAATAATTTGGCGCTTCCTGCCGCCCCCTTTCATATGCCGCCTGGGGCCGTGGCCCCCACCGCCCCCCCCAAGCTACGCCACTGTTTCAATATGGATTGAACACTCAAAAATAACATTTAAAATAAAACTAATATGGCTGCATACGTCTGGGCATACTATTTATCAATCATAGTTTGTAGGATGAGATTTTCTTCTTCTACCAACGCGGTATTCAGATCTCTCAAGTGAGATGGTGCTGGATTTCTCTGTTTATCTTGTCTTCCCAGCTTATCCCAAACGTGTTCTACGTTTGGGATAAGGTGGCGCCTGACTTAATCAGGCGAGCGGGCTGGCCAACCCAATTCAATTTCTACCTCTCTTATATACTCCAAAACTATCGCTGCGGTGACACACCATAATACTCTCTTCCGAAAATGTTATCTTTGTTCGGGTCATCTCTATACTTTGACACTTCCATATGCTTCCAACATCTGGCTTAGGGCAAAACTGGGCCTCGTCAGTGATCAATATCTATTGCTTCAAGCATTATCATCCCAGTTTCTGTGTGAACGAGCAAAGTTGGTCCGAGCTACTCGATGACCTGTGGCTAGTAAATTGGGCCCCTGGATCTCCTGTTTGGCGCTATCATTTCACAATTCGAGAAATGTGACAGACTTAGATAATTTTAAGTGTTCCCATTTTCAATCAAAGTCCGGTTGAGATCCTGCATTATAATTTAATTCATTTAAATGACATATACGTAAGGCCACAATTTTTTTTAATAAAATGTTTAACAAAATACGTTAAAACACAACAAAAGACGTTAAAAAGAGAAAGAACAGATTTTAGGGCTTCATCCTACAGGGGACCGTCGAATCGGTTGGGTTATATTTTTCTCCTTGCACTCGAGACCCTAGATCCGTGGGATGCCGAGGCTTTCCAGGTTTGTACAAAATTTTTTTTAGCTCTTGTGCGTTAGCATTGGAAACGACGAATACTTTTTGTTGAAGTTTCCAACTGGCATTGATATGGATCAGTTGAACTAACCTACCTGTAGACTGTTTGCATCGGTCTTTATTTCAGTCTAATTAAAATTTCCAGGAAAATGAACCAATTTTAATTAAAATCACTAAAACTCGGCTTTACCAAAACAATATTACTCTTTGCTGTTTCATTTTGTTAATGGATGGATTAGAAAATATTTTTGTATTACTTTATTGAACATTGTCATGATAACAGTATAATCTAGTTGATGTTGGAACTTGTGGCCAATATAGAAAATTAAAATGATTTCGAGTGATAGGTAAGTTAGTGTGGATAGAGTTACAACGATCTAATCTACGCTTATCTAGCGCGCAGCTTTACGGCTTTGACGCGTAGAAATCCGTGAGCATGTCTTGTATTTTTCATTTATTTTTGAATTAGAAGAAATGATCTAACTTTTAGAGTTAGATTTCGGAATGTTTGGTACAAGTACATATAAAAACATACTATTATAAGATTAAAATCACATGCACTGACTGTCATAATTCCCTTGAGAGAATATGACAGTCAATGCATGTGATCCGCATGAAAAATTATACTTTTGTTATATGCCCGTGCGAAACCGGGTTATACCACTAGTCTTATTGAAATAGGTAGAAAGTATTCTTTTTAGAAAAATAAAAACATCGAGGATTCTTGACGTTATCCATACTAAGTAATCATTAGGATTAAAAGTACAAACCATTTTTATTAAAAACATCTCGACGTTGAACTGGTTCGAGATAATTCCCGGTATAAATAGAACAGTCTCAAAGGGAAATAATTCATAAAATTGGCTGGTGCCAGACTGTGAAGGTACAAGTTCAGGCAGGGATACGGAATCATCCCAAGATGACAGCTAACCACCTTCTCAAGGTAGGTTCCAGTATTTTTTATCAGAAAAATAAAGCTTTTGAAGGAGCCATAAAGCTTAATATGGTATTCATCAGTATATAAAACTAGCGGTCCACCCCGGCTTCGCAGAGGTATTTAGCAAAAATTTCAATAATTATAAATTTTTGCAACTTTTGACCTTAAATTATTGAAGTTTTCATAACTTTTTTGAAAATACTCTATGACTCATGTTCATCAGAGATAAAGTGGGATTCTTACAGTGAAAGAACTTTTCAAATTGGTTCAATAGTTTTTGAGATTATTCCAAACAAACACACAATTAAATCTCACTATAATATTAGTATACATAGATATTGTATAGTGTAAAACCTTCATTAGCAAAGATCTATCTATACCAATACCGGTCGCAAGTGTACCCAAGAAGCTAGCTGCATTTCCTTGCTCATGTGCTGCGCCAGATACTGAACAGCTCTCAGGTCATACGTCGCTTCGACCAAAAGCTCATATAATTATTTGAAAACCCGGTAAACCTCGGTACCCCGCGGACCTAGGGTCTCGAATCCAAGGGGAACAAACTCATAGGCTATGTCCAGAACTGCATAATTAAGATCCTCTGCCAGATCGGCCGCCTCACGGATGTCCTCGGAAAATGGGAGAGTGCCAAATAATGGACCTCCCCAACTCCAATGGGACAGGTATCAAACCGTTGGGCTCTTACCATTGTCACGCAAACAGACCATTCAGTTTGAGAATAGCTGGTAGGTTAGCGATGACAAAGGTTCGCCGGATGATGTTAAGGCTGGCATGACGAAACTCCGACCCGAAACATCAGCCCTAGAACACGACAATCCGTGATGACCAAGCAGTTCGAAAGCAGTACCGCACTGGCATTGATGAAGCACGTAACACCTTGCATCCAACCGAAGAGATGTTGCGATACGGTAAGTTACGGGATCCAATAAAGTTCCAGTATTATAGAAAATAATTTGATGAAATTATAGAAGTGCTTGCAACCATTGGCCTGACTCCCATTTAGAAACGACCCAGAGTCGGGCACGCTCTGCTGAGCTGAAGCACGTTTGTAACAAACAATTCCGTGTCAACTCACACAGAGGCCCGTCCCATTTTGCCGTTGAGAAAAAGATATTTTGGGAGAGCAGCATCAGTTCAAGCTACGTCTAAATACTAATTTTTAAGTAAAACTCCAGATGGGGCCTAATTTGGCTTTTATTTTTTTTCAACTGAAGAACTAGTGTTGTAGACGGAAGACAAGAACGCTGGTAGGCATTGAAACTTTGAAATTTTGCGAATACCTAAACATCCCAATTTGACAGGCAGGGAGGCCTACGTCCGATTCTTTATTATGTTGTCTAGGCCTTTCAAGTGCTATACTCTACATTATACCTCTATAGTTGTGTATATTTATTATTACTATTCAATATATTGTTGTAAAGTTAAATAAAGGTGTTTCAAAGTTTTTGTAAACAGATCATTCAGTTTTAATGCATGCGGTGTCAGACAATTGTGCCATTATTACAGTACAGAAGATTCAACATGCATTCAGGCTCACAGAGGCTTACAAATGGATAAAGGCTTATAATTTTCCACGAAATGAAAACAATGTTATGTTTGTTATATTTACCCAGAAAATAGTGAACCTTCATAGGTTTTATGCGAATAATATTTTATTAAATAAATACTAGGTACTTTAAAGTTATTATTGAACGGAAATAACTATTAAGAAATCTAATTAGTCACGAAACGGCTAGTCGGAAGACCAGCGTTGGTTGTAAAGAGTGTACAACCAGCTCATGCTGGGACAGAGACCCTTTTGTGACTCATTGCAAAAATAAGTCTGTTTTAGTTTATATTTTTGTGTTTAGGGTTTTGACATCGGTGTCAAAACTGTTGGGATCGCTTTTTTCTGTTTTGTGTTTTGAATCCTTAATATCTCAGAAAGTACTTTAGCTATTAACTTGAAATTTTAAATAATAATACATTTTGTGCACCCTTACAAATAGATTTAAAGAAAAATAAATGAAAAATAAAAATGAAGATTTTCAGCACAAATTTTGAAATCGAAATTTTAAATGGGACCTACAGTGTCAAAATTAGTATCAAATTAAAGGTATTACTTTGTAGATTCCAAAATTCCAAAATAGTTTTTGAAATATTGGTAGATTTTATACTTTTCAAAATATTTTGAAAAAGTTCGAAAATCAGACCATTCTCTTGAGAAAATTAATGTATCCTGGATAATCCACACAGCATCATTTAGCCACAAGCTAAGCAAAGCTTGTGTTATTGGTAATATAATAGAATAGCTAATAAAGTTATAATTATAGTTAATAAAGTATATGTATCACATTAGATGAATTATTTTTGTGTACGTAGAAAAGGACTAGAACACCCGAACAAATAATCTGCAGATCGTACAAATATTAGTCCCGAGGCGGGAATCAAACCACCACCTCCTGCGTCGTAAGCGGACCTTGGCCCACCGCGCCAAGACGTCGTCAATACACCGTCAAGTACCTACCTATACGACAAAAGTTCAAAACCCTCGACGCGCGAGTTTCACTCGCACTTGTCGTACTTGTTTAATATAGGGAAGAAAGGCTATTTTTTCATTTATTTAATTATGTGTCATTTATTTATTTTATTTTAATTCTTGACAGAAATGGTCTTATGACGATGTCTATGCATCCATAGAGGGTATGCATATACGGACACAATTGACACGGACATAATTGTTTTTTGTGCGGTGTCCGTTATTCTGTTTAATTAATTATTAATATAAATAATTATTAATAAATAATAAATTAATTATTAATAATTAATAATTGTTTTTTGTGCGGTGTCCGTTATTCTGTATATTATTAAGCGCTATCCACACATTTCCGGGTCAGTTCCGGGTCAGGGCTATCCGTGTTCCGAGTTGTGTGAACAAGTTCATAAAATTTCCTGACCCCTGACACGGAGCTGTGTGAACAAGTTCATACAATTTGTACGTAACCGATTTTTTCCCCGTCCCTGACGGAACACGGCCGGGACGAGTTCCCGGAAATGTGTGGATAGCGCTTTATAAACTAATACGTGCAACCTTCAATAATATTCTAATTAGGCAATATTTGATTGATTTGAGTGAGAACACTACAACTCTGCCAGGGTGCTCCTGTCAGTTATTGAGTATCATAAACATTCTTTATTTTTAAACTTCACAATTCGTCGATGGGAGTGGGAGGCAAGTCTAAGTCAAGAATAAAGTGCGAGTCAATTTCAAAAAGCCCTATGCTGCTAAAAAATCTTTAGGAGTCTGTATGAAAACTTAAATAATGTAACCCGTGTTAATGCGCGAAGCCGGACCGCTAGTTTTAAATAAAATTTAAACGAATAATCTAACTACAGACTATCGCAAACAACTGCAGGGAGCTCAACTGGTGCATACCGTGCCAACCAAAGCGATGTTGAATAATTGTGTTATTTTTTAGTAAAAACTAGCCTGTCTACTAGCTGGGTGCCAGCGTTTTCATCCGCGGAACTCCCGATTCCGTGAAGTTTTCGGAATAAAAAGTAGCCCATATGTGTTCCAGGTTATAAACTACTGTGTACCAAGTTTCATCGACGTAACTTTGATCCGTACCTTTGATTTGATATTGCTCTCAATGAAATAGCCCCCATTGTATGAAAATCAGTTTTTTGACCATATTTCAAAAAGTATTATTTTTACAGACTTCTCCATATTTTCCCTGTATATAGATCTATATCTACAAACGCTTAGTACATTTTACATCGATCACTCTGCAATCTTCGGAGATAGGGGGGGTGGGGGGGGGGGGGGGGTGAATGGTAAATTGTTCGTCTTTTTTCGAAATATTTCGAAAAGTTTAAAACCTATCGAAATTTCAAGAACTGTTTTGGAATGTGCAAGTTGATACCTTTTATTTGATACCCAACTCGGTGGGGTAGTCTACCCTTAAGAAAATTATCCCCCCCCCCTCATAAATCTGTACGGGTGCACAAAATGTATTATTTCAAATTTCAGGTCGATAGGTGCAGTAGTTTCTGAGCTATTAAGGAATCAAATCACAAAACAGCTCCCAAAGTGTAAGGGTTTTGAAACAAAAAATAACAATAATTATTAGACTACTTTATAAAAATAAACATTTGTATGAATTACATTTTACATTCATGATTCAAAATTCACCCATATAATTTATGTCAACTATAAAAAAATTACGAGAAATATTTTTTTATAACTGTCGAGAATTAGTAATTTTGTACTACCTACCGCTATTTTAATGGAACATCTACAAGGTTGATGCAGGTTGTATAATCTACCAAATGTCAATGTCAGGTTGAGGATATCGCAACCCATCTGCGAGTGTATCCAATGAAAAGGATTATTTAATTTCTAGAAATTAAATAAGAAAAACGCACGTTCCATTCAGAGCGAAATACGAGGTAGTAAAACCTATCTCGTCGCGTCGTTCCTATAACGAGTTAATCCTCTCTGATTTAATTTTACAGTATATAATTGAAAGTTTCGAAATGGTCTCTCTTTGATCACAGTAATTCGATTAAGTGACAAAAAAACCAACTGAAAATAATTAATGAAACTAACTGTGCGAATGTGCGAGTCAGTTGCGTAGGTATTTGGCCTACTTTTTATGTCGGTTTTGTTTTTAATAAGAATCTACGATTATTTTAATTACTAATTATTTCGATCAAAATGTCACATATTTTATATTATACGTACCTAACAATCATATAAAGTACTAGTTACAGTCGAGTAGGTAACTGTCCTACGTTTCAATGATTACCGCATTACTTTAAAAAATCTTGCTACCATATTGGTAAGCGTTAAGATATGTACGAGTACCTTTTGTTTGGTATGTCGAGGAAATTTGCTTTTTGATATAAAGTAGTATTCGTTAGTTTTCCTTGCCAGATATATATGAGAGCTGACGCCCTGAGGACGTACCTAATACCAACTCTTCGGTGGCTCTCTCGCATATGTTGTGTATTTCAATTATACGTACTCATCAAACTTCCAGTAAATTTACTCCCAAAAAATCTCTTTCGTCTAATTCGTCTTTCTGTTTATACTTATTTAGTAACATTCATGAAAAACCTGAGACAAGTTTTTAAAATTTTTATTTTTTGGTACATATTGAAATTTCAAGTAATTAGTATCGTATATTAAAAGTAACTGGTATTTCAATACGGAGCCAAGCTACAAACCTCAAACCATAAAAATGCGTTTCAACCCATTATGAAAATCCTGAAACATCTTTTCAATAATTTCGTACGTTAATTATTCTCTGTTAGTTACAAACAAATCGGCCATCAGTAAAAGAGTTAAAAATACACCACAAAAACTTAAACCACCTTTTAGAATTTTTATTCGTTGTCTCCAGAAAATCGCTTGTTGTATAAATATCAAGAAAATTACATTATATTAAACTATAAAATATTTTATGACCCCATACGCCTAAATTAAATGAAGTTGCCAATCTAGGTTTCAAGGCATATAATTCGGTGATTTAAAGCTTGCTTTTGACGCTTATCAATACGTTATACACGTACCTACCTATACGTTATACACTGCGGTTTCGTTTTGATTTTGTGTAATGTAAGCAGCAATTGAAAATGGGTACTGCGTTGCGGCGTGCAACCTTTCAGTTCTGATAATTGAATTACAAACACAAGTTTGGTAAGTTTAGAATTTCGATTCAATGAAACGCATACGAAGATGTTGTTATGAACTACCTACTTACACATTTATTGTACGAAATTTGATTAATCGGACGAAATAAATGTATTATAATAATATTTAACACTTATTAAACTTGTGATAATATTTAAAAGCCTACTCTGGGGTTATAATAAAAATATTTTTAAAATAAATGTAAAATAAATACCTTTTATGGCAACATCCGTCACGATGTAAGCATCGAATCTCCAACTTACCCCGTGGAACCAACTAGAAGAAGGACAGCAGCTTCCTGCTTTGTATTTTTAACACCTCCACTGCGATGCTCCTGCTAAATCTCATTAAGGAAGATTCTATTTGATGAAGAAGTCATTGAAGATGGACCCTGCATGTTTTGCGCCATGAAATTATCATGGTTCACTTACCCTGCAGCTGTTGAGGACGGTGGGACATTGTCCCAAAGACTGAGCCAGGCCGGTGGCTTGGGTTCACGTCGTGCTGGGCTGCTTGTAAATGAAACAATGAGCTGGTACAAAACAGATTGAACCAGTCTACCGGAATTTATACATCTTTGAAGTTACCGATTAAGGAACCGAAAATTGTGAATGGGTGCCTTCCCCCTGATGTATGTAACCAAGTATATCACGCCTAGATGAAATTAGAAAACTATAACTACGTATTTTAAAACTATAAAATACTTTATTTATTCTTAATCACGAAACCTACGATAATCAGTAAAGAGGTTTTATTTAACGCCTTCGTTTCATAAAGGCTTTGCATAAAGGTAAAATAATTAACACGGCCGCATTAATATTTTAGTTATTATTTGGATGATTTTAAAGGTAAATTAATTTTTAATATTAATTTTCTGATAAAAACTCAGCAACTTTTAGTTACTTAAAAGCGCAGAATGATTATTTTATAATGTTTAAATTTACAGTTTCACACATTTATTTTACAAATGGATTTACAGTTAAAATCAAAACATCCAATGAAGCTGAAGCGTTTTAGCTTCCCTGTTCCTATCGATAATCCTGCCCTATTGTGAGAATTGACTTTTTTTAAATATAATAAGTAAAGCAGTTTATTGGGTCCCTCTAAAATGTATATGACGTATATGACCGTGTTGATCACGGTGTGCGCCATCAAATTTTGCCCGTGGATATCCTACGAGAGACCTCTATAGATATACCATATACGTCTTGGCCGTGAAAGTGTTAAACTTTATCAACAAACTTACCCTTGAGCCGATGTTGATGGGATATTCCAGCTATTTAGCCAATCAGGTCCATTAGCACCTCTTTCGAAGCTGCTTGAAATAATACAATGAGCTTGTACAACTTTCTCTCGGAACTTATAAATCCTTAGAATTACCGACTAAGGAGGAACTGGTACCCGCAGAATTGCGATACCAATGACGTCACCAAGTCGACCAGTCAACAATATCACAGTCTGTAGGATGTTCTACGTTCTGTATAGAGGTAGCAGCGGTGTGTTTTAACACCTACACTGCGTGCACCGCCCCAGCTGCTGAGCTTCATCAACAGTGATAGGAATAGGTAGGGCCTATTAACCTAAACTTCGTGGAACATTTGTTCAGATTATTTCTGAGACTGTAACGACCTGTTTTATTTTATGTCTAGTCGATAACTTAGGGTATGGTAAACACAGACCAGTCATAGAATAACAATATTTTTTTAATAGATAGAATCTTGGGGCAGAACCTGAAGTAAAAATATTGTAAGGAAGTCTACGATTCGTTTATTTCCAGAAGTCAAGACCTACCAATTTCTATCACTGCTCATCAAGAATATGCAGGTGCGTGTTGGGTGATGAAAATGTAAAATAAGTTAAAAAATCTAAGTTACTTACCCTGTTCTTGGCATATCCCATTTCTTCATCCAAAGTGTAAAAGCCGGGTTTCTTGAAAAGAAAAATAAGAAAATTTAAAACAACATTTAGCCAAATTTCTATTACTTCATAAATCCCTATAAATACCGAGTAAGGGGGAACTTACACGCGCAATGTAGGTATCTAAATATATATGTATAACTCAAAGGTGACTGACTGACTGACATAGTGATCTATCAACGCACAGCCCAAACCACTGGAAGGATCGTGCTGAAATTTGGCGTGCAGGTAGATGTTATGACGTAGGCATCCGCTAAGAAAGGATTTTGATTAATTCTACCCCCAAGGGGATAAAATAAGGGATGAAAGTTTGTATGAAACGTTGTCAATTTTAAACCGATCGGGCTGAGACTTTGCATGCATAAAGCTACTATGACGTAGGCATCCCCTAACGCGAGCAAAGCCGCCAGCAAAAGCTAGTATTTTATAAACCCAAATAAAGTTTCATTCTTTCTTTTAATCTGAAAAAAACAAATAAAACTTCAGGAGGCGTTTTGAGAACCCCGAATCTTATTGAAGCGTACAAGAGCCCGTTACTGGGCTAGCGCGCGTCAAACGCGCGTTTACATTTTTTCGTTCAGGCGTCAGCTGCGCGCTCGAAGATACATGAGCATCCATTTTGTTGTACATTTGATCGCGCGCTTTTGTGTAGAGTGGCCGCACGTTACGAAAATGGAGATCGAGCATTTTGATACTGATTTCTTTATAGATGAAATCCAAAAGCTATGTTTGCCCTACTAACGCTCGTCGAACGCCGTGGCTAAGCGCGGTGTACATATGTACGCGACCAACGCGCGCTCAACGCAACGCCGAGCGCCCAATTTGTATCCGCTCTTAATTTAATTTACCCCGATGAAAATAGATTAGGCTGTAGGATTTTGCAAAAATGTTAGGGATATGCATGAAAAATTCAATAATAAAACCGTGCGCTATATATTCAATATTTTTTTAGGGCTTTGTCATCGGTTTCCCAAACCCTTATGGAATCGTTTTTTTCTGTTATGTGCTTTGAATCCTCAGAAACTACTGCAGCTATTGACTTGATTTGATTTGCTAATGAATTATTTAAAACAATAATACATTTCATGCGCCTATTCAGATTTGTAGAAAAATAAATTAAAATAAATAAGAAAACAAAATAAAGATTTTCAGAACAAATTTTAAAATTGAAATGTTAAATAATGTAGGCCTACAGAGTGAAAATATTATCAAATGATAGTTATCGTAGGTATTTGTAGATTCCAAAATAGTTTAAGAAATTTTGGTATGGTATTTTATACTACTCGAAATATTTTGAAAAATTACCATTTTCTCCCCCCCCCCCCCCCTACCTTCGAAATGTACTAGGCGTTTACAGATTTACATCTATATATAACAGGAATTATATATAGAGAAGTTATTCAAAATAAAACTTTTGAAATATGGTCAAGAAACAAAATTTCTAACTTGGGGGGGCTAATTTACTGACCGAAAAATCAAATATAAAGGTATAGACTTAAAACATTTCTAACGGGCTCTAGACAAAGTAACATTTGATTAGCGAAAGCGATGGTAGAAAAGTACAAAAATGTATGGATTTGACATAGGTATTCTTTCGATATCACGCATCGCAACGACAATCATCATAGCTCAAATGATGGCGAAGTTCAATTGGTAGACAAAGTAACCTTCGCGTAGCTATCGCCTTTTCTATACGTCTGATCGCTAAATGCCGATAAGTTGGCACAATTGGTTGTCAATCTTTTGTTGTTAGACTGTCATAGTTTGATTGAAGTATTGCGCTCGTATTTGTGTTATTAATTAATATTTTTCGAATTATTCATGCCAAAGCCTTTTAAAAGCAGTGCAAAAGAGATTGTGTTGAAGTGCGTGCCTTTTGTGAGGAAGAAAAGGCAGACCATGCCCAGTTAATCTATTAGATCTAGTGCGATCTCGCGTTGCACCATTACTGGTAAGTAAAATAGGGATACGAGCTTTATACACGATACCTTTAGTATGGATCATAAGATTTACTCACATAAAAAGATAAAATAAAAAAGTAAATTATTCAGGTTATTTAATTTATCTTGTTATGATATCCCTAATTTGTATATATACTAATATTGAATTTTTAGAATTTTATATTATACAAATACAAATTTTATGTGTCATTTTCAGTCATGTCGGAGAAAACCACGAGTAGAATACATATATAAAGAAGCGAAGCTATTGCTGCCCGCAACAAGTCAATTCTGCTGAAAATCGTCGTGGATCTTGAAGATTTCGATTTATAAGCATTTTTTGTGTTGTTTATTTCCTTTTTGACCATAATTAGTGTCAGAACAATTTCAATAAATAATTTAAAATTTTAATTGTTTCATAATTTAAAACTTTCCTAGTCCTAACTACTTAAATATTTATATACAAATATGAAATTAAAACATAAACACACGTTTACACAATGAGGTAAAAGGTTCATAATGTTGGCAATATCGTGCTGCCAATATAATGCTGCCAATTCCTGAGGCAGGACAACTTATGGTGTACGGTCTGTAGTCTATAGTTATCGAACTCAATCATTCGCTTATTTCGTCCGTTCACCGTTCATGAAATGACGGGTCAAATAAAAAGGAGTACCAAGCCAAGTAGGTTGTTACCTATAACTTCAGATAGAATTTCTGTAAACAAACGTGATACATAACAAAAAAATTGTTTCGATTTGGAAGTTAAACCAATCTTTTGAAATACTTATGGCAGTGTTTATTGTGTAATTAAAATCAATAGAAAGAAAATAACAATGGTTTTGAGCTATATAATTATATTATTTAATTATTTTCAACAAGTTCTTAAATTCATGAAGAAATAAATAATTAGGAGAAAATACATATTTTACGACACTCGTATCATCTCGCTAATATTGGAGTAAATAACAGAAATTCAAAACTATTTTGCATTTTGACAATAGACGTTTTAGTTTGTATTGTAATTTCTTTCGACTCTCGCCCTTAGAAGCCAAATGTGTGAATTTTTGCCGATCATTTGCAAAAGCTTTATCTTGTTTTTTTCGTTGTTCAGTATATTTTTAATCCCTCATGGACACAGGGAAACAAGGGTGCGATCGTGAATGCTACATCCACGCTAGCGCAAGGCTACTTAAAATTTTGACGTAATTCCAACAGCTGTTTATGAAATCGCCATTTCGATTCGATTTCTACAGGGTCTTAGCGTTCGCTAGTGTATCCATCAAGAGAATAGACAACTACGTGAAGTCGCTTCTCAAAACTGCCACTTGGCTAGGAATTTGATGGAAGTGATCGTTCGATGTTGTCAATCGGTTTGGTGAAATGTGAAATCAAAATATTCGTACATTGCCTACCAAAAATCTTGACGTTTAATCCATTTGAAGGTTGCCATCGCTAGAGCGATAAGAATTTTCAAAATCGAATCGCTTCATAGCGAATGCCGGTTGGCTAAGGACCCAGTTTTTGAAAATTGTCTAAATTTCATTCTAAGCGAAAACAATCGAAAAAAGAATCAGTATGTACCTACTTATTAATCTCTGTCGTAACTGATGCCTATACATAATATTATTATATTATATTCTGTAGAATCCACACAGCATTGTCTAGCCCCAAGCTAAGGAGAGCTTGTGTTATGGGTACTACTAGTATTAGTACCGTACTAGATAACTGATATACTTAATACAATATATTACATAGATAGATATTTATTTGTGTACATAGAAAACGACCGAAAAATTCGAACAAATCTGTGGATCGTACAAATATTTGTCCCGAGAATCAAATTACCATCTCCTGCGTCGCAGGCAGGCCCACCGCGCCACAGAGGTCGTCAATATATGTACGTTACCTACGACAAAAGTTTAAAACCCAGCGCGCGAGTTACACTCGCACTTGACGAATCTGGTTTTTAATTGAATAGGATCTGAAACTACTAGACTCGTTTTAAACATTATTTCTCCATTGGAAATTAAAATGATCCCTGGTGAACAATATTTTCAAAAACGCAAGGGATCTAGCAGAAAACCTCATTATTGTAAAACAAAGTGTGTAAAAAATTATAATTTATGAATTTTTTGATGAAAACCAGTACAAATCCGGGTCGGACCGCTAGTTTATGTATATAGGTCCCTGTTTCTTTAGTAAATTAAAATAAATTTCTTCAGTGGCGTAGTGAACTATCTGCCGGAGACGCAAAAAACTGCGGGTTGGATTCTCACGATTCCAATTGCAAGACAAGTTTTTATTTAGAAAACTTACATATTTTCATCTGATGATGCTTCGTCGCCACCAAGTTTTTCTTTATTCGATTTCATGGCGCAGCTACGGCAATATTACAAATTAGAGTTTAGTTTCGCTTACTTCTGTTTAGGAAGGAGTTAAAGTACTAAGATGAATGGATTTAAAACTTCTCACGGGACTTTTATATTTTTTTTATTTTTTTTAAGTTTTTTTGAAACGGGTTTACCTTACGAGTTATTAGTATTTTTATTATTATTCAAATAATGCTTAAGAAAGAAATCTATTAAATTTTCACTTCACTTTTGACAAACGCAAAACGTAAAGCAAGATCGCAACCTCGATGATAAACGGCAGCGACAGGTGACTCTGACGAACGCACCCAGCTTTGTAACGGAGGCACCGCGCCGCCGCCGCTGCATCCCAGCGGGATGGCTGGCGGCGGACAACCCCGGCAGGGGGGAGCGGGGAAGCATCCTTCAATAGGTTGCGGGTTGGGTCGCGTGTTACTAAATATTGTCAGCGGCTACTAATGTAGCCGCTGACAATATTTAGTAATATATTACTTATTTATCAATAGTAGCAGATTTAATAATCTGCTACTTTTGATAAATAAATAATGCTGAGCAATCCACACAGTCACACACACATGTCTGCGGTCGAACGGCACAAACTCAAGCCTTTAAAATATTATATTAATAAGATAAATTTCACATAAACGAGCTTAAGCTAGATTTTACAACGTGACGCTACCACACTATTCGTATTCTGAGAAGCTTAGATCAAAATTCACGATTCGGTGGGCTAAACGTGCTATTTATTTTTTATATTTCAGGCACTCCTATTTTTGTTCATGGTCTCTCTTTCGGCTGGCAACAGCGATGATGTGGCCAAAGACTTTTTGGAACACGTGTTGATGATACCCAATCCGGAGAAGATCCTGAACTCTGTGCTGGGAAGGCTGGAGAGGAACCGACAGCAGGGCCTCAACCGACCGCAACCCGAGGAACCTGATTGTGCGGAGCCGTGTCCTGAGGTGGGAATTAATATCCATTATGATGTCCGTTAATATGATCATATATTACAAAAGTGCCAAAAAATCACTAAAACCGACCTAGAAAACCCGAGACAAATAGTCGCGAGGACAATTTTAGCTACTAGCGACCCGCCCTGGCTTTGCACGGGTGCATGTCATACATAAATAAACCTTTCCCTTGAATCACTTCGTCAAGTGCGAGTAAAACTCGCGCTCGAGGCTTTTGAACTTTTATCATATAGGTACGTATATTGACGACCTCTGTGGCACGGTGGGCCAAGGTCCGCCTACGACGCAGGAGATTGCGGTTCGATTCCTACGTAGGTATGTGTTTAACTATAAGAGTTATCTAGTACCCATAACACAAGCTGCTTAGCTTGGGGCTAAATGAAGCTGTGTGGATTCTCCAGAATACATATTATAATTACAGGCACCAGTTACTACAGACATAAGTGGGCAGGTAAGTAGGTAACGGCAGATATATTTCTTTTCAATAAATATTGATTTAAATATATTTTATATCCATATCTACAAACACTTGGTACATTTAACATCGATCGCTCTGCAATCTTCGGAGATAGAGGGGGAACAAACGGTATTATTTTCGACCTTTTTGAAAATATTTCGAAAAGTATCAAATATATCAAAATTTCTAAAACTGTTTTAAGATGTTTTATTCCGCAAAAGATCCCTGCCTCTCTCCTATTGAAGTTTTAAGGTAAAAAGGATTATTTTTCTGTTTTGGAAAACGCCTCTAACAAATAATTTAAAAAATACAGCCAAACTTAAGATCTCTTTTTTGAAATGAACTAAAAATACGTACCTACTCAACGTTGGTCTAAACCAAGACTCACCAAGAAATGATAGAGTAGTTCAACGGGTTCGTGGCTTAGGCCCCCAGTGGTCGACGCACCTGTGGTTGACGCCCCCGATTCTATTAATTGTATTATTATTATTATTTGCACTTTTGCACTTAGTACAGTAAATGCCAAAAGTGTATCTTACATACCGTTTTAGAGATTTTTTTTTAGATAGTTTTAAGTAATTGTACTTTACCAATAAAATACTTCTGTCTTTAATCCTACTAATGTTATAACTGCAAAAGTTTGAAAGTAGGGATAGATGTAGAGATGAAAGATGAGATGAATGTTTGTTACTCTTTCACGTAAAAACTACTGAATGGATTTTTGCGATTGGTCTGTTGCGTGACGTTGGTAAACGGCCTGACGGTTACTTGTCCTTTAGACATTTAGATATTTTATTTATTGAAGATTAACAACGTACTGGCCTCTAAAACAGAATTTGAACAGAAGGCTACGTTCCAAACATCCTGACATGCGGCGCACGCAGCAATCAAATTTTCGTTGACAGATTTAGCAGAAGAATATGGTTTTGGTTTTCCGTGTAAAATATTTTTTTAATGTAATCTTTTCATTGATAAATCCAAACATTATGTTCACGGTTTTGAACTGAACACTTTCGAACTTGAAAACTGATATTAAAGTTTAGTGTGCCATCTCACAATGTCGAGCGAAGGTACTTCGCAAGGGCTGGTGCGAAGTAATTATGAAATGGTAAAAAATAGACTAGGGGGAAAAACATTGCTACATGCTGGATTTGCGTATAATTTTCATAGAAATAATAAACACGATAGTGTGTGGACATGTGTAAATAAAAGACATGGCCGATGTGGTGGTTTAGTGAAGTTAACTAATGAAAGCGATAATGTTCAGATGCAAAAAGGGCATAAGCCTGAGTGTAAGCCGGATTTATTAAAAAACGAGATAAAAGTTGTTATGAACGATTTAAAACAAGAAGTTACAACAAATTTTAGTCCTATACAGAAAATGTTTGAAGTGAAAACTGCAAGATTACAGAATAAAGGGCACAGTGAGAAAATTCCAATCTACAACAATGTTAAAAAAGCAATCTACAGAAGTCGTAATACATCCCTGAATGTAAAAAAAACAAGATTTACGGATCCAGCTGAAGTTGTTATACCTGAGATTTTTAGAAAACACATGTTAGTCGATTATAATGAGGATGGTAACAGGATCATCATCTTTGTATCAGAAAAAGCTTTGGAAGATATTAAAAATGTACACCACTTCTTTTGTGACGGTACATTTGATTGCTGCCCCTGTCCATTCAAACAGATTTATACGATACATGGAGATATAGGAGACAATACAGATGACACCAATATTGTGCCAATATTTTACGCGCTACTGGTCACTAAAGAAAGAAAGACATATGAGATAATGTTCAGAAAAATTAAAGAAGCTTTGATAGAATTCAAGCCCTTAAAATTCACTCTGGATTTCGAAATATCAGCAATGGTCGCAATAACTAACGAATTTCCCAATGCTGAAATTCATGGATGTTTTGTACATTTTCAAAATGCCATATACAGGCGGGCAAAGTCTCTTCGTTTATTAGATCATGAAGAGACCACGCAGTACGTTAAACTGTGCATCTGCTTAGCCTATCTTCCTGAAGAAGACATTGAAGACGGATGGCTTTCCATAATGGAAAACAGGTAATATAAGTATTTACGCTTCAAAACTTGTACATTCCTGGTATTTTTACATTTGCAGACCAATTTGATCCAAGACTTTCATTTCAGTATTCCAGACGAACAAATAACAAAGTTCAATGATTATTTTGTTGAGCAGTGGCTTGAACCCATGGAAAAAATTGCTAAGTGGTGTTGTTATAAAGAAAAACATAGGACTACAAATTTAGTAGAGGCTTGGAATCATCGACTTACGCGCCACCTGGGGAAGAACCCATCTTTATTATCATTTTTGGAAATGATAACGATTGATATTTCTACCTACGGCACGGCACAAGCAAGGCAATATATTTATTTTAAAATCGCAATTATATTTATTGGTAAAATAATGCAACTATTATAGATAATATCTTATTTCAGACTGAAAGCTAAAAACATTCCTGTTAGCAGGCGAAAAAACGCGTCAAGAAAGAATGCAAAAATGATTGCCAATTTGACTGAGCAGTATAAAAATAAAAAAATTACTACGATCATGTTTTTAGAACAAATCTGCCCATATGTGGAAATCCGAGCAAAAAAGTAATAGCTACCCAACTAGCAAGGGAATCCTATAATAGAATACAATAGGTGAAATTAGACTTATAAAGCTTAAATTAGACTTATAAAGCTTTTAATGGCTTTTCTCAAGTATACTTTGCTTATAATAGCAAGCATTCTTACTCTCCAGAGCAAATTTACTAATAAAACTGCCTTGTAGTTTACTACTATACTATATTATAGGATAATTACAAGACATATAATCTCATAAGTGTATTGACAAAGTCTTAATAGTCCTGCGAAAATTATAGTCTTATAAAAGCTTTGTGTAAGATTTCCAAGACTTATAAAATACTTAGCTGAGATCATTATAGGTATGAGGCGATGTAGTCTTATTAAAGACGCTTATAAGATTTTTTTGAGAGTAAATAATCTTTTAAAGAAAAAAAAAACAGTTTAACAAGTCGTTCGATTTGAGATACTTACTGTAAATTATTATTTATCATAGATTAGAAGCGTTTTAAACAAAATGGAGGTTACTGAAGAACTGTACATAAAAGACAGGCAGAATCGGTAACGCAAAAGCGATCGTCTCAAGCAAGTTCTGAAAAAGCAGAAACCAGTAATTTATTAGAATGTTCCGTACATTCCGAATGTGGTATCCTTATTACCCTAATTGCATACCTACGTTGTGAAATAAAACAGATCATTATCCTGTACTGTATTTTTTGTACAAGAATCTCTCTCTTTAATCATACTTACATAACTATAAGTTGCACATACACATATTTACGTCAAAAATGTGTAGCTATTGCAGGTTTTCAAATATTAATCGAGGAACTCTAATTTGATTCAACATGGTGGTTAGGTAATCTTAACTAAGAGTAAATCAAGCGTAGTTTTACCTATTACAGTCTTATAAATGTCTTGATAAAGAGCTATTTTTGAAACATGGCGAATGATCAAAAAACAATTATGAAGTGCTTGATAATATTTTTTCACTAACAGGCTTGACATTCAATTTATGTAAGCGCGTAAGAAAATTAGCGCAAACACTGTACACTTATACATTAAAAATAGATTTGCCATACAAAATTGCATTCGTACTTAATTCTAGATAAGCATTTTTCATTCAAATATTATCAAAGAAAATAATGATAAAATAAATTAGTGTTTATTAAACACTGCAAATACATATTAACAAAACGAACTAGAAGTAGATAACAAAAGGAATACTGCTACCAGTAGTAATCTTCTCTAAGGCAATTATAGGGAGTTCAAGTCCCTCCAAATACTAGCGCAAGGCAATAATTAGACTTAGCATGCTGTAAGCTCATAACAAGAACTTGTGCTCCAATAAATGCGCCCAAATCCAGCTTTGTAGTTTACTACTAGAATGTTATAGGAGTGTTGAAATGTAGTCTTGAAGACTGTTATAGGATCTATTTTGCTACTTGGGTAATTATTAACGAAGTAAATAAGATGATTTTGGTTGTTTTCTGTTGTTAGTAGACAATTTTAGTTCATGTGTCTTTATTTATATTTTTCATAGTAGATTATTTTTAATAATTATTATTAAAAAGTTTAAAATTACAAGTTTGTTTGTTTAGATGTTTGTCCGTCTAAAACTACTGAACGGATTTTGATGAAATTTGGTATACAGACAGGGTATGAGCTGACTTGGGTTGAATGCTCCCTTGGGAATATTCCACGCGGGCAAAACCGCGGGTACAAGCTAGTACAAAATAAAAACATTTCTAATAAAAATAGTTATGGTTATGATATAATATATTAAAAGCTTATGCCTTTTATGCCTGCAAGTACATTTGATAAAAAAAATATTCGGATTAAAATAAACTGACCGGGGGCGTCGACCACAGGTGCGTCCACCACTGGGGGCCTAAGCCACGAACCCAGTTCAACAGCAGTTAATTACTGAGGCACGTGGAGGCAGCCCTCTCAAGACCAAATGTTCATGTTCTATGCAAAGCGTTACCAGTTCCGACAAGGGCAAGCATCACTGCAACTAACGCGTCACTGCTATGCCAAGCTTCAGCGATTTCTATGGGCGCGCTGCGGCTGCGGTGCCGTCGCTCAGATACATGCCGGAGATGGGTGAATGCATGGCCTCCTCGGAGCCAATCTATTAACCATCTCGTTATTCTGCTACAATGAGTAACAATAACTGAAGGTGCCTATATTATGTAGGTGTTGTATATATATATATATAACCATGTGTAAGACGTAGGTACTAATTATTAGAAGTCGAATTAGATCTTGGTGTATCCGACCGAGAAATCTATTGTACCGTAACGAACCGCAATACGATAACCAACATCGCGCTGTATGAAGGTGTGAGTAGGTACGACCGACAGTCGGCGGATCGTTTGATTATAGACCACAATTTTTTTTTTCGCTGCCGGTGTACCGGTGCCTCGGGTAACCCCCTACCACATACACGCAAACACATAATACACGCTTTTCTTTTAGTTTAATCGTATTTAACTTTCATTAAAATATTTAGAAATCCTGGAGTTGTGCGTTTACATTAGGTACCACACAGTTTGTAAAGCTTTGGCAGTGTCATCGTTTCAAAATGTATAAAATATGATGTTATATTTTAGTAGTGACCTGATGAAAATGAGATATTGTTTTATATATATTTATTTATTAAATCTGTCAAATTCAAGTAAGATTCGCGCGCCGAGGTTTACGAACTTTTGACTTCTTGGCATTACTTTTAATTATTTCCACAATTTTTCAAGAATTTTAAAAAGTAACGAAATTTCAAAAGCCTAGCTAGAAGCTAGATCGAGCTACTGCCAGGTCGACGGAAGGTCAAACCGAGACCTTTGACCGTCCTGACGGTTGCATGAAGAAATTACTTTCTTCATCTCTTTTTAAGGGTTTCGTTCTATAGCGAAACTTCTAAAAACTCTATTACGGAGGCGGCCAGCAACGGCATCGTTGAAGTAGGTCAGTTGGAGGATGATACCATAATTTATAGATGAAATTATTTTTCTACGAATTGCAAAACTCTCTTGGTGAAGTTAATTTTACTGGAGCTTTAACCTTATCGGACGTAGTTATGTTTGATAAAAACTGTAACCGTTACCGTTAAAATCAAGATAAAATCACATTATATAGATTCGGCATCGCTAGCGCAGGGCTGTTCGTTAACTTTTGAGCACTGAAATGTTGTCTTTCGCATGAACATCATATTATATTTCTATAATTTTGGTAGATTTTGTACTTTTCGAAATATTTTGAAAAATCCCATCCCATAGGGGGGCCTATCTCCGAAGATTGCAGAGCTATCGATGTGAAAATCGATGTATAAGTCTTTGGATTTATATTTTGAACGGAAAATATAGAGAAGTGTGTAAAAATTATACTTCTTGAAATAAACTCAAATAGGGGGGATAATTATCAGAAGAGGGAGCTACCCCACCGGGTGGAATATCAAATGAAAACTATTGGTTTGTTAAGATTTCGAAATTTTGTTAGATTTTATGTTTTTCGAAATATTTCGTAAAAGGTTGAAAAATTGATTATTCCCTATCTCCGAAGACTGCAGAGCGATCGATGTGAAAAACTAAGTGTTTGTAGGTATGGATCTATATTTTAACATACCTACATAATGAATTCATCAAACTACGATAGTTTTATAGTAAAGTAACTAATTATTATATTCTATTAACCTCAGTCATTTAGTACAAATAACACCTCTTGAAATAAAAGCTCTCATTCGGAGCTCAACATCTCTCTAAATAGATGACTGTATGTATATATTGATGATCGTATTGATTATATGAGCATAAAGTGACTGGGACGCTATAAACGTCCATCCTATTGAGAGAGTAATTAAGCTTTAGAACATGCATGGGCTTTTAACATTTATGTTTGTATATCGACCGTAGCAATTAACATAGTCGTATGTGCAAAATCGATACTTTACAGTACAGCCATTCAAAGTTTCAAATATGAATAAAGTGAACAATAGTCAATGTACCTGAGCCAAATTTGGTATGGCATATTAATATTATTTACCTGACGTAGTAGTATACTCAAATTTATCTAAAATGCATAGGAAATATGAGAAACTGCACATGCCACATTGTTAACCACTTAATCGTCCAACTATTTTGTCGGATATGGAAGATCCAACATTATTATCTGAACTTCAATTTCTAAATTCTGTCGGATATGGCACATCTCACAATATTGCCTGGACTTTCACATTTCGTTTGTGTTGGATGTGTCACTAAAAACGCTATTAATTGTTACATTTTTTATTTTTTTTAACAAAGTATCTCTAACGACATTATTTTGGGGACTTAGGCAATGGATAGATGACATCAATGACTTTGTTGACAGAACTTTTCACTTATAAAGAGCTGTTAAATACACCACATTACCTGACCACTAAGTAAGTACATGCTACATAATAGTTTGGGAAAAAAGTTTCTTCCCATTTTTGAAGAATATACAAAATATTTTTAATATAGTTCATTTACATTTAACTATAGTATGTAGGTGAAGGCCGTGTGGTGCCGGCATAGAATAGACAGTGTAGTGCCGGCATATAATTTCACCACCTCCACTCTTCCCGAGGGTGTCGTAAGAGACACACCGGAGGGGGGCGGGCAGCAGTGCCCTCTGCAGAACAACTCCACCGAACTGTGATCCCCAACCCGCATGCCCAGCGTGAAGATTATGGCAATGACCTCCAACTGATTAATAATGCCATGTATGGCGCTCATTATGGGAGGCCTATGTCCAGCAATCAGGACTATTATAGGCTGGTGTTGTTGTTGCATATAAGAAGCATTTAAATCGATAACTTTTTGCCGTCTTAAAAGTAGGGACATGATCCCATTGCTATAGAAACTTAAGGGTTTCCCATCAAAATACCGCGACAAGTGGTTTTGGCAGTCCTCTCGTGATTTTAACCTGACACTGCCTAAACAATTCTGAAGAGACATTTATGAAGAAAAATACAGGTAGATATTGGAAAGTGCAAGGTTAGGACTATACGGCGGATGCATTGACACTTCCCAGAGTCCCAGCCAAACTCTCTTAATTTTTTGCTGAGTGGCTAAAACCACTACCCGATTCTGTTGATTAATTCCGGCCGCTGTCCCTCAACTTCTTGCTTTAATCTCGTCAGCTGTGTGCATTAGAGTTCAGAACCGATGGTTCTGCCTGGTGGTAACTCTCATAATGAATAATACCTTCCGATCCCACCACACACACAGCATCACCTTGATGCGAGTTAACCCGGGTTTCGCCACAGTCTTTGATGCCTGATCGGCCTTAAACCACGACCTTTTTCGCACGTTCTTGTCGTACGTGATCCACTTTTTATCACCAGAAAGCTTCTTCGAAAATGGTTCAGTTTCGTTACTTCGTAATTAAGAATCTACTCTCACAGACACTGCACTAGGTCCTTTTTTTGCGGCTTGCGTTGCATTTTTTTGTGTAGTAAAGTTTTAAAAGGTATCGTATTTCTTTATTAGGTTCACTCATCTTGAAAGTACGAAAAACAAATAAAAATCAGACATTCTCTTATTTTGAATTTGGAATTAACTTCCTTAAAATCTAAACTTTTAATGATACCAAAACCAGCCAGATACAAATATTATAGCCAAGGAGATTTTATTACAAGTTCATACATACTATAATGCGAAAAGACTTTTTTCCAAACCTATTATTTTAACATTCCAGAAATTAAGAAGTCATTGTGTTAGTAGATTATCAAATTCAATCCGTTATTGGAAATCTTTATAAAAATCTAGAGTTTCATAAGACAAAAACTAAGTAGCTTCTTCGATTATGAATCAACACAGCACAAGTAGAGTTGAATCAACAAAACAAACCAAAGAAACCATCCTGCCATAGTACATTTAAGATGTTCATTAATTTAATGTACTAACTTTAAATATAACATGCATAGACTAGGCTATAGTAGAAGATATATTACAAAATGATTACAAAGGACGTACAGTAGTACGTACGTTAGTAGGAACAATAACAAAGAATGCAAGTGGAAAATCTCTCATCTATAAAAATAAGTAACAAAGCTAAATTTTAATCACTACCTTTCATGGCACATGGTAAGATTTACCTAATAATTCGTAGTACAGTTGCTTCGATACTAATTTAGAATAAGTTTTGCGTTTGTTTGATCGCTCTACTGTCACGTGCACACTGTCTCCCTCCTTTAGTGTGTGACTTTTTTCTAGAAAACGATGGATCATAGTCACTCCGAGCGGTTTTGGTACATATAAGTAGAGTGAAACCACGAACCCCTATTTTTCGTCAGGTTTACAAATTATTCATACAACCACACTTTTGGTAGCTCCGCTTCAAATCCAGCAAGAAGTCCCCTCTTTTCACGGAGAAGAGGGGACTTCTTGAGGATTTTGATTTTCCTAAAATATTAACATAGCAAGCCAGAGCAGATAGAATTTTGGTCTAGCTATTGTGTTTATTGAGTAAAAGTAAGTACATCCGACACTAAAAATTAGAAATAAACAGGTAACAAAGTCAGTAATACCTTATCCGACAAGATACAATCAAACACACAGCAAGCAATAATATAGTTAGTGGTACATCCTACAAAACTATTTATCAAATTAACATGAAACAAAGTCGGTAGTACCATATCCGACAAAATTTAACCACATCCCAGCAAGTAACAATGTCGTATGTGACACATCCAACACAGAAAACTAAATAGAAAACCATTAAAATTGTTGTATCTGTCATATACGACATTATTGTCCGTTCAGAGTAGCTTTGAACATTATCTAGAAAAATATTAATTAATTCAGCTTATCGTAACCTATAAATAATTAAATTCAGGACCCTATGAGTCTAAAATCCGTCTCGACCTCGATATAGCATGAATATTGAATTTATAATATAAATGTCTAAATTATATTACGGGTTAAAAAATAAAACCGACGCGTGCGCTCCTCCCGCTAACATTGTCGGAAGTGGCAGATCCCCGCGCCGCGCGCGCCTCTTTCGCCCCGTAACAAAGTCGCAATGCACTATGCGACAATATTAGTTGGGCGCACTAAACACATACTACTTTTTCCTCGTAGAAAAATAGAGATGGTTGGTTTTAGAGATTTAATAATTTGAGGGAGCATTTATAGACTTATTTTAAGGCCTTTTATGCAATAAAACGAAAATCGCAAAAATGTAGATACGACAATGTTAATTGCTGCAGTCGATATATAATGTTACAAAGTTACAAATGGATCGATGGTTTCAGAGTCTGCCAGAGTATACCGAATCACTGCAAACTTCCCGAGAGAGAGGACTGAGGCAGCTCGGAATGCAGGTACTTCTTCCCGGAATATTTCGAAGTACTTAACTACTCAACTTACCTGATAAAAGCCGACATATTTTGCCGAAAACATTTATTGATATGGAAAACTTATTTTTGCTTGCGATTTACGGGACAAAAAGTAGCCTATGTTTAAATTTTGTAAAACTACTGTAGGTATGCAACTTTTGAACAATCCTTTGTGTAGTTTTGGTTATATAAATATCCAAATTTTCACATTTATAACAGTAGTGTGGTCGGAAACTAACTACACACATATCTCTAGGTTGGGCTTTGCGAGCGGTCAATCTTGTAGTTTCAGTAATAAATAATGCCTGCAAATACAAGCCCTCGCATATTGGCTAGAAATGAAGCGATCAACAATACGCCAGTGACCAATCTCTGCTTTGCGTAGGATCCTTCAACGTTTGGGCAATAATTTGGTGGGTGATCCCCTAGAAGACAGGTTTTATAATATAACATTTCATGGACCAACACCAACACACGCATTTTTCTTTGCATTGTACTCCCCGCTGCCCCTCGTTGGTAGGTACAAACGGCGCGGCGCCGCCGGCGGCCCTCCGAGATTAGTCCTGGACAAAATCTACTAGATTTTATTATGATTTGTCTAGGTAGGTAGGTATGCTATTTTCAACTCTATGATTTATTTTAACTGACTTAAGTCGTTTCAGAAGCATTATCCAATTTGTCACTTGGAGAGGAAAATTAAGAAGCTGAATTCGAATGAGTACGAGTATAAGCCGGCTTATTACGAAGAAGTACGATGCGCAACACTTACCGGTGAAGATGTCACTAATGAGGTAAGACTTATGAAAAATAAATACATTCAAAATACAGCTTAATTGTACTCACACGTCTAACACCGCTAATGCACAATACAAAAACAAGTACCTATTCAAATAATATGAATGCTTTTACTCGTAATAATAGGTCTTTACCTATGAAATTGCCGGTCGACAATGACGAATTAAAGGCGATTGTGGAAGCTGATTCTACACAATCTACGGCTGAATTAGCAGCAGCTTTCGACGTTAGCGTCAAAACAATATTGGTCCATTTCCGTCAAATTGGCAAGGTAAAAAAGCTTGGCAAATGGGTGCCCCACGAACTCAATGATCGCCAGCGCGAAGTACGCGTCGAGACGTGCCTTGCACTGCTCAACAGACACACAAATGAAGGAATTTTGAACCGCATTGTTACCTGCGATGAAAAATGGATTCTGTTTGATAACCGCAAGCGCTCAGCAAGTTGGTTGGATCCTGGTTCAGCACCTAAACAATGCCCTAAACGAAAACTCACCCCTCGAAAAGTCACTGTTTGGTGGTCTAGCGCCGGTGTGATTCATCACAGCTTCTTTACCAAACGGGATGAGCATTACTGCAGATGTGAACTGTGAAGAACTGAACACAATGATGGGGAAGCTGGCACATCTCCAACCAGCATTGGTCAATCGCTCCTCTCCGCTGCTCCTGCACGACAACGCTCGACCTCATACTGCACAGCAGACGGTATCCAAGTTGCAAGAACCGGGGTTGGAAGCTCTCCGTCATCCGCCCCTTCTCACCAGACCTTGCGCCTACAGACTACTACTTTTTCCAGAATTTGGATAACTTCTTGGCGGGAAAAAAATTCAATACCCGAAGGCAGTACAAAATGCCTTTGAAGAATTTGTTGCCTCCCGTCCTGCTGATTTCTTTAAGAAGGGCATCAATAAACTGCCACTGCGTTGGCAAAGATGCATTGATGGCATGGGTGATTACTTCGATTAATACAAATAAAAATACATAAAAAATACATATATCATCAGCAAATAAGACTATATATCACAAAAATCTTCTGCTAAAAAAGGAAGATCATTTACATAAACTAAAAATAAAAATGGACCTAATATTGATCCTTGCGGAACACCTAATTCAATCTTCGAACCTCTAGATTTTTCTTTTCCAATGTCAACTTTTTGAACTCTATCAAACAACAACAACAACAACATCAGCATATAGTCCACTCCTGGACATAGGCCTCCCCTAATGAGCGCCATAGATGACATTATCATTTGGGGGTTAGTGCCCATAATCCCCACGCTGGGCATGCGGCTTGGGGATCGCAGTTCGGTGGAGTTGTTCTGAACAGTGGGAGTGAACAGAATCATTCTTTACCTTATCCAGGAGAACTTCAATAAGCCTAATCAGCTGAGATCTTTTCACAGAACTTTCTCTACCAATCGTAATCTATACACCGTGTAACAAAATATGTGTACTAAGCGAAAGGGGGTGAATTTCCACCCCCCCGGGACCAACTTTTGTTCAACGACTTTTCGAATTTCGATCCAACACCCCAACTCGTCTTTCCGTGGGTGTCGTAAGAGGCGACTAAGGGAAACACACCGGGGGGCGGGCAGCGGCGCCCTCTGCAGAACAACTCCACCGAACTGCGATCCCCAACCCGCATGCCCAGCGTGGGGATTATGGGCAATACCCCCTAAATGATAATGCCATCTATGGCGCTCATTAGGGGAGGCCTATGTCCAGCAGTGGACTATTATAGGCTGGTGATAACATAAACTTAGAACTTATCGAATATGTAATAGGTACACACAATATTATGTACCCATTTAGTTACCCAATTATTTTATTTTATTTTATTACTATTATTTTATTTAGGGTGTTGAAATGTATAAAATAATAATAATTTAATATTTAATTTCCCTTTACGAGTCACCAAAATTTATCACAAAAAAATTCATTTCATTCGTATAGCCTCTTTGAAGTAAAAGCTCTTTTAATTTATTTGAACGTGGACTAGTTTGGTGTATTTTGAATTTTGATGCAGTTGTCACAAGATTGTGTTTGTACCTGCTTTCGTAACAACACGGCTGTTCATTTATTTTTTGAAAAAAGTGCGGGTACTTTCTTATAAATATGCCTATTTGAAGGATGTAAATAAAAGTTAGGGTCAAAATGCTAAGCTCGCGGAATGATTAATACAGATCTCTAACTTTTTTGAAGATATTCAAAAGCTGTGTTCATCAGGGAACATTTCTAATGGTGAAAGAATTTTTCATATCGGTCCAGTTAGTTTCAAAGCCTATTCAATTCAAACAAACAATGACTATGACAAAAAAACCCCGGTAATCAAAGTCATCGCGAAAGGGTAATGAGCGGGATATTGTGTAGTCTTTATTACCTTACTTTATGTCTAAGTGCTTATTTTGTAAGCCTAAAGAAATAAAGTTATTGAATCTGAATCTGAATATTAACATTTCTACCGGAAAGGTTTTGTATGCCGCAAATGGTAAATGAGAGAGATGACTGAGCAGAGCGTCATAGCAACGCTTCCTGCTTGCTCAGTAATTTCTGCTCTACTATTTGTTGGTAGAAATACAGTATGCAGGTAACTCTTGCGAATGTAACCCGCTAAGGGTGACGTCGATTTGACATCTTCGGTGACAAAATTTCAAGTTTCGTAGCTCATTAGCCCTTCGCACGACATGCTGCAGTAAAGTTTGGAGGCAGTTACTCGAAATCGCGACGAAAATCGGCGGCGCGGAAAAGTTATTAGAATCAAGTCGGTCCACAGACATATAGGTCACAATCCATAATAGGTCCGTTCAGCCAGATAAAAACGTGCTAAAATATTTGCCTAATGCCCTACCTACGGAAATCTTCATAAAATTTAATACTTTGCAATTATTTCTAATTAACCATGACAGCATGATGACAGATTTTCGTAAAACGCTGTCAAAATCGGGACGTCACTTGAGATATGGGCGTTTTTCAAATAAAATGGCCCGTTACTTATGTGGAAACCTTATTTCTTATGAACTTAATCTGCATGAAATTGGTGATAAATCTATAGATTAATAAATAAATTTACTAAATTGAATAAAATTTATATAGAAATATGAAAATAAGCTCAATAAACATCAATCTGTTTGCAAAAGTTATCAACAATTCGTTCCACTAAGTAACTTTTTAACTTGGAATTTAGACAAATAAAACGATTTCTTTATAATTACTTATATGTTTTATTTAACTTATAGCATATTAATATTAAAAAAACAGAACCATGAACTAAAGATTAATCTATAAATTAACAAATATTTTCCGAAAAACATCCATTACGTCACTTTTGTGCCAAAACACCATACAAAATATCTTTTATTTAACATAACAGTAAGTGTACAATGTTTTTATGTACATAAAATGAAATTTGGAGAAGTAAAACAATATTTGTTACTCTAAAATAGCTCTTAACTTAATAGAATTTAAAGAAATCTTAAAATTTTTAGATAATAATAATAATAATAATTAGGACTGTTACTTAAGTGGAACACAAAGTTACTAATAGGAATAATTAGGCTACGTGTACAATGTACAGTAGCGTTCACTATTTGCTATACCTACCCCTAATTTGCTTAAATATACACCAACAATAATGTTGAAGACCTTCAAGCAATCTTAAACTAAGTGCAAAAACTTAACCATAGTTAAGATTCGAACCACGGTTTTCCGCATCGCAGTCGACAGTGCGAATTTTTAAGTAATTAAGCTTTATAAAAGATATATTCCCTGGTTTGCGCAATCACTTAAAATATGTTAAAAATAAATATTATGTAAATATCACCACACAATCGCCTATCAGAATGAACATATATTTGATATTTTGAAATTTACAATATATCCGTATTGTTCTCCATTTGACACATTAATTTTTAAGAAAGCGAAACCGCTGGGCGCAACTAGTTATAAAAACTTTATGTGCACGTCCTTATAATTCCATTAAGCAACGTTTTCGGTCCACTTATACGTAACGTTGCTTAGTGGATGTTACGAATCATAACATCAAACTATTGCTTGCAATTTTTTATAGGGAATATCATAAGTATTCCTAATAATGTGTTATAAAAGTTATTTACGAATAGTTAAAAAGCAACTACAGATTATGTACATAATAATAAACTCATTACTTACCAGTAAATCAGCCGTTCTTAGTGGAACATTTTTTTGAACCATGCTAACCTCACAACACAACGTAACGGAATGCGTCAAAAACAAGGGGAATGAAGAGGACGGGGTGTTCTGAATGGAACTATTGTAACTAAAACTAAAAACTGGCACAGAATGGTAGTATTTTTTTGTTTTGTAGTCCTAGTTTTTGGCGTTACTTAAGTGGAAATTCCGCCACCTCCGTTTTTTGAGGACAAACTTTAAACTAGTTTTGTTTATTCGGATTCCTATTTAGAGTAATACATTAAACTTGTTATAAAAATATAAACATTTATCTTCCGATTGCAATCAATTTTATTCAAATAAATATAATTTTGGGGTATTTTAATGAACTGTAAAGTTAACAAACTGTGTGGTGGACATATAAAATTGTGTCTTTTTGTATTACATTTTTGACAATATTTTAATTATTTCACTGTGTTTCAGTAACTTTTTATGTTTAAACATAATTCATAATCATTTCTGTAGTAGAAATAATACTCATAATAGTGAAATATTGAAAGGTTGCTGAGAAATTAGCTGTCGAAGTTAGTGGACAACACATTTCTAGGGTGCTCATTTTTTTTTTAAAAACGCCCATATGCGTAAATAGGCGTTTTAGTAAATAAGTACCAATTACCTAAGTCATATTGCCACATCACTATTGCCATAAGGAAGAAGTCAAAGCATGTGCCCAAGTTTATGCTGTATAGAAAACCTATACGGGGGCAGATGAAGGGGTGGGGGGGCATTACAAAAGATTCTCCACTCTACTCTCTTTTAAAGGGTGGGGTTTGTTTGTAAACACCTCGCGATTCCACGCACAGCTGGTTACGAAGTCTGCTTACTTATGATTACATTATGTTTTGCATCAACCTTGCCATAAGCTTTCATAAGCAGCGGGGCATTGCAGTCAGCATCTTAGAGATACTTCCGACTGATATTGATTTGGAGCAGTTGAACTACTTCTAAATTGTTTGCAACTAGATCCAATTAGCTTAAATGTTTCAATTGTAAATACTTGTCCTTATTTTGTTCCTATTCTTGAATCGCATTATTTTACACTGTTTTCATCGCAATCATTTCATTGTAGAATACCCGAATAATTTTCAAAATCTCTGCCTTTTTCGAAGACTTTCAGAAATTTAAATTAATGGTAAGAAACTAAAAACGGACCTCCGTTCTCTAACTTTAGACAAATACTAATCCAGAACAAAGTTTACGAGACCTTCAGCGATCAATTTCTATATAAGTTTAATAGAAAAATAGCTATCAAAATCAGTCCACAACTTACGATATATTCCCATCCGCCCCATTATCCTCCCCATTAATGGGGCAGTTGGAAAAAAAATTCCCATCTGCCCCATCATTTAAGTCAATGGGGTGGATGGGATTTTTTACCCCATTGACTTTTTAATAATATAAAGAATAAATCTCACTATTCATATTCAGATACTCTTGTTCCTATTTACATAATTAACTGTTAGTAGGAACAATAGGAAATAAAAAGGCCAACTTATTTGAGCTAATCAAGTTCTGGTTTATTGTAAATATTTCTTTTCGTAAACTACGCTAATTTAAAAATCAAATAATAATCTTAGGAAAAGCAATGAGAAATCAAAAAATCATACGAAATTAGTTTTCTAATCTTAAATACAGTTGTTTTTAAATACTTTATATCACAGTGAGATAATCACATTTTTACAATAATTATTTTTATAAAAACTAAGGCCTTAAAGGTACAAGTGCCACATAAAAAAAAACTAAAACATTAACTTAATTAGCAATCATTTGCTTATATTTAAAATCTTTGTTTTATCACTTGTTTTACATCTCTTTCTTCACACTCTCTTTCAATCTTTGAAAATAGTAAAGAATCGGTTTTTTATTGTTTATAAAATAACTATACTGCAATGAAATCCCAATGCGTGCGAGTGTTTACGACACTGTCCCCGTCCCCTAGTTTTTATTACAAAGATGATTATAAGTGATTACTGTGATAGATATTTTTATTGAGGCTCTTGTACCTTAGAGGCCTTATCTAAAAGATAATTATTGTAAGATTCTCTGATTACACACTGTGATAAAAAATATTTGAATGCTACACTTTATATAGTATTTGTTTGAAAAATAGTAGTAAAATATGATGTCAGTAATCACACTATAATTTACTATTATTTTTATATAATATCTAGTTATTTTATAAATAATAAAAAAACATTAGTTATAAAATAACTTAATTACAATTTGTTGATTAGTTTCTATTTTCAAAGATTGGAAGAGAGTGAAGAAAGAGATTGTGAAATTAGTGATAAAACAAAAATTTATAGTATAAGCAAATTATTGTTAACCAAATTATTAGTACCTTTAAGGCCTTAGTTTTTATAAAAATAATTATTGTAAAATGTGATTATCTCACTGTGATATAAAGTATTTAAAAACAACTGTATTTAAGATTAGAAAAAATACAGTTGTTTTTAAATACTTTATATCACAGTGAGATAATCACATTTTTACAATAATTATTTTTATAAAAACTAAGGCCTTAAAGGTACAAGTGCCACATAAAAAAAAACTAAAACATTAACTTAATTAGCAATCATTTGCTTATATTTAAAATCTTTGTTTTATCACTTGTTTTACATCTCTTTCTTCACACTCTCTTTCAATCTTTGAAAATAGTAAAGAATCGGTTTTTTATTGTTTATAAAATAACTATACTGCAATGAAATCCCAATGCGTGCGAGTGTTTACGACACTGTCCCCGTCCCCTAGTTTTTATTACAAAGATGATTATAAGTGATTACTGTGATAGATATTTTTATTGAGGCTCTTGTACCTTAGAGGCCTTATCTAAAAGATAATTATTGTAAGATTCTCTGATTACACACTGTGATAAAAAATATTTGAATGCTACACTTTATATAGTATTTGTTTGAAAAATAGTAGTAAAATATGATGTCAGTAATCACACTATAATTTACTATTATTTTTATATAATATCTAGTTATTTTATAAATAATAAAAAAACATTAGTTATAAAATAACTTAATTACAATTTGTTGATTAGTTTCTATTTTCAAAGATTGGAAGAGAGTGAAGAAAGAGATTGTGAAATTAGTGATAAAACAAAAATTTATAGTATAAGCAAATTATTGTTAACCAAATTATTAGTACCTTTAAGGCCTTAGTTTTTATAAAAATAATTATTGTAAAAATGTGATTATCTCACTGTGATATAAAGTATTTAAAAACAACTGTATTTAAGATTAGAAAACTAATTTCGTATGATTTTTTGATTTCTCACTGCTTTTCCCAAGATTATTATTTGATTTTTAAATTAGCGTAGTTTACGAAAAGAAATATTTACAATAAACCAGAACTTGATTAGCTCAAATAAGTTGGCCTTTTTATTTCCTATTGTTCCTACTAACAGTTAATTATGTAAATAGGAACAAGAGTATCTGAATATGAATAGTGAGATTTATTCTTTATATTATTAAAAAGTCAATGGGGCAAAAAATCCCATCCACCCCATTGACTTGAATGATGGGGCAGATGGGATTTTTTTTCCCAACTGCCCCATTGATGGGGAGGATAATGGGGCGGATGGGAATATATCCAACTTACGAAGTAACACACGCAGCCAAAGAGAACGTCCTCCTTTTTATGAAGGCGTTTGAAAACGAGCGGCACGCTACCTTCTCTCCCAAAAAGTCCATTGAACTCTGAGCTGTATTGAGCAACATAATGAGCAATTTAAACTACACAGCGGCACTGATGATGCAAATGTAGATAGTTATCGTATGGAAATTTCCAGATTTGTTCGAGCCTCGGGTTTTCGTGCGTCCAGTGGAATAAGACTATACATCTCACAAGAAGGCGGTACACCAGGTTAGTTGCTTTGGTCAAGGTAAGGTCACATTGTGTAACAGATTTAATCGAACACTTAACTATGTCCAATTTAAACGCGTATTCCCATGTGTTTAAGTATGGACACGATACTACGTCACGGATACAGGTACCTAGGTATAGATTATTGCCTAGGGGGCAAAAGTCAGCTCCACAGGGTAAAATAGAGAATGTTACGTCACGTTGTCATCCTTCAACTTCAATAGTGTACGCAGTATGGCGATGTCTTTATAGTCTATTCCAGCCTAATATCTGTGCTTGGTCTACAGGTCAAAATAGTTGTAACCAAGGAACTTATACCCAATCTGGAATTTGCGTTGTCAATTTGACACCAATATAAAATAAACCTTATGTGTATGACCCTAAGTCTATTATAGACAATCACTTGGTCAGAGCGAAATCCGGTTCGAGGGAGAAAGAGGATCTTAGTGCCCTGTGTCCCTTTCTAAAGTAGTTTAGTAGAATATAATTTAGGTTAGACTGGCAGCCCGTCAGCCATTTTCATTGGTTGTCATGGTGATCCTGAGCAACATGGTAAAATTTAACCGTAATTCGGCGATAAAAAATTTAATTTCTTCATTCGGATGCAACAACCATGGTCAAAAAGTGTGCGATTCGAGGTTGCAGAAGCGAATCCTATGCAGGATGCGGTGTTTCTTTCTTCAAGTTAGTATATTTCAATTCTTGAAGTAGGGTGCCCATAATGAACGAAACTCAAGGAACTTATACCTATAAGTTTATAAGTTCCTTGACGAAACTAGATTCAGATTCGACTAGATTCCCCAGATTTAGGCTTTTGAATAAAACTGTTTAATTTAGTAATGTGTAAACCTGACTGTTAATATTTACCAAATAAATATTTATAAATTCTCCACAATGCATTTTACTTTATCTCATCCATCCTTTAAGCATAATCTATACTAATGCATAATTATAAAGCTGAAGAGTTTGTTTGTTTGAACGCGCTAATCTCAGGAAGTACTGGTTCGAATTGAAGTATATTTATCGAGGAAGGCTTTAGGCTACGACGCATTTGGGTTTTAGCACGCTGCGTCCAATAGGAGCGAAGAATAAATGGCTACCCGTGCAAAGCCGGGATGGACCGCTAGTTATTTTATGAAATCAAATTATTGGTTATTTAAGGAAAGAAGTAAGTATTATTATTGCACACCAAAGGAAAGGAACTTATTTGGTTAAGGGGAATCCTAACCTTTGTAGTGAGAAATTATTATTTTTTTGAGGTTTTTCGCGATTTACGGCTTCAATTCTAATCCTCATGTGTGGAAACTGAATTTCCGCCAATTGGACATTAATAAAATTAATTCAATAATTAATTCAATAATTAATTAAACACGTAAAACCTCAAAAATCTACCTAAGTTACATTGTTTGGTAACCCTAATGAAAGGGACAGAGGGCACTCGCTGAAGCTATCTCGCTCGGACCGCGTATCGGCAGCTTGTTCACATTCCAGATTGGGTATAAGTTCCTTGGTTGTAACTCAGTTTTTTTTTTTTTTGTACTGCGTACACATAAAAGGCGACCTAAAAACAAAAGAAGACACGGCGCCGCTTCGGAGGATGACTATAAAAGCTACACTAGGGACCGATTCTGTTTTATTTATCGCTTTACTAATAATTCGCAGGGATATTTAACAAATATTTCAAAAATTATACAGTTTACACACACATTGGGTTTGAAGTTTTCAGACGGATCCTATCATAAACCTATCCTATCATTAACTCTCTCAATTTATTTTTTGATATTATCTTACGTCCCGCATCCCAGTGACGAATTGTGAAATTTATGACACTCCGTAACTGACACTGGTAGAGTCGTAGCGAAGAGCAAGGGCGCCCAAGGAACTTATACCCAATCGATATAAGTTCCTTGGCGGCGCCATAATAAAAAAAAAGTTTAATATATAGCGCACTATTTAATTACTGAAGTTTACATGTGGATCACTGACAGTTTTTAAAATATTTTACAGCCTATTTTCATCAGGTATAATTGTGGGATTCTAATGGTGAAAGAATTTTCCAAATCCCACGAGTTATGGAGCCGATTCATTAAAAAAAAAAAAACAAACAATCAAATCTTTCCTGTTTATAATATTATTAATATTAGTATAGATAATAATGGTATCGTCACAGAGTGGTTTGGTATTCTTCCTTTTGAAACTACAGATGGAGGACACGTCAAAAATAGTATATTCTTACCCTAGGGTTGGAAGTATTTAGTCCCGAGACGGCAGAGTGCAAGGGCGCCAATTAGTTCGATATTGCCTAAGAAGCGACCTTCAACCCGCTTCTTAGTCAACTTCAGACCTACTTTCTGAGTAAGACTAATGTAAAATGTAAAATTATTGTTTCTATCTCAGATTCAGATTCAGATTCCTTTATTGTCATAAATCAAACATAAAAAAAGTGTACAATATAATGGTACCTTAATTATATGCCGAGGCTATGACTCGTCAAAACATGATAAATAATTATAATTAACAATTTTGCTGTATAGGGGCAAGTTTTAAGTTTAAATTATTGAAACATTCACTCAGGTGATATTTCGGATATGTCAGGTGATTTCAGTATGGATTTTACATTATATAGACTGTAATCATTTTCTAAGAACTCTTTGATACTATACAGCGTTTTGTCGAGTAAAAGATTTTTTAATTCTAGATTCAACTTATTTTCATTTTTAATTAACTTCAACTGTAAAGGCAGTTATAATTGTTGACCTATTATTTTGGGCAGCTTTTTTTGCATCTTTAGTCGATGCTGGATTGGCTCTAGCATCATTTTATTTCGCGTACTACGTTTACTACTGACTCGCCTTATAATGTAGTCACTAAAATTTCTCTCCGTGCAAATACACTCGAGAGCAATGAATCCGGGTCACTCAAAGAATCCAAAAAATCTCGGAAAGTAAGAATGCTAGGTTAATGCAATAAATTGTATTTAATAGACAATTTAATACTCCTTAAATGAAAGTTAAAAAAATATGAGTCACCATACATTTTATTTACACAAAATTACATAAAGAAAAAAAAACTGCTGATCTCTCCTTAAAACAAAAATAGGAAACATGAAATTTTTGAACTTTATGACGATTTTCTTGAATTTCAATACTTCGTATTACCTACTCGTGCTTCCATTACTGCGTTTACGCGGTTTGGCATGCTGTACACCAAGTTCCTTATACGATTTTGGGGAATATTCTTCCATTCCTCTGTGAGAGCAATTTTGAGCTCAGGAAGCGAGATTGGGGGAGGGTTTCGTTGTTTTACGCATCTCCCTAGCTCGTCCCAAGCATGCTCGATCGGGTTGATATCCGGGCTGCGCGCTGGCCACTCCATACAAGTAATGTTCATCTCTTGAAGGTAGTCATTCACAATCCTACCTGTATGAGGTCGGGCATTGTCATGCATAAATTAATATAGCATCCTCACCCAAATTGACCATAAATGGACCAACGTGTTCGTTGAGGATTTCTTCCACATATCTTACGCTAGTTAAAGAGCCGTTTTCTATGATCACCAGCTCTGTGCGACTTTCAGAGGAAATTCCGGCCCACACAAGTACAGACCCACCACCGTAGGCTACTTTTTCTTCGATGCATGCTTGCTTGAATCTTTCCCCTGGTCTTCTATACACTCTGTGTCTTCCATCGTGCTTGTAGAGCATAAATTTTGATTCGTCGGAGAACAATTTATTGCATTAACCTAGCATTCTTACTTTCCGAGATTTTTTGGATTCTTTGAGTGACCCGGATTCATTGCTCTCGAGTGTAGTACAATCACCTCAGATACTAAGTTTATCGGTTCATCATCACTTTTCCAAGAAAAAACTGCTTGGGTTATTTATTTATTTACACTTACAGCATAACCTAAACGTCCAAGAGTCCGGTCTAGATACCTAACCCAAGCAGTCTCTCCTTTAAATACTTAGTAATCGCTAACACACCCGGAAAAAGCACGCAAGACCTCCCAACCATAAACATTTTTGCAACCAAAATATATCTACCAAAGTTAAAAATCTAAACAACAGAAAGCTGGTGGGTATCTTGCAGCGCATCAGCGTGTCCAGGGGACGCTTCCGACCGGTATTGATATGGATCAGTCGAGCTAATGTAGATTGTTTGCAACTTACCGCAGCTAGCTCAACAGTTTCAATTGTAAATGCTTGTAAATATTTTTTCCTGTTTATTTATAATATTCTTTGTTAATGGTTAGTTAGCCAACTACTATATTTTTTATTCCACTTCATTTATATATACCTACATCCAGATATAAAATATTTTTTTTACTTTTAAAATACAACAATATTATTATAATAACTCCACAGTAAAAAATATAAAAAACGGTGGATCACCGACCGCGAAGCTAGGCCGGTGATTAGGGCTGCAAAAATTATTATTATTATTTTACTACCTTACATTATATTATATTGAAAACTTATAATAAATCTGAGTAAAGAGATAGACAGGGATTTGTTTTTTTTATAATAATAACTCATTTATTTGTAGAGGACGTTTGTTGAACTTGTGACTTTACTTTTGAAGCTGCTGAGCTACTCTGCTCATCAAACCGCCAACCTCATCAGATCTTAACCATGTTATGAAAAATAATTTAATAATAGAAATATTTCCGTTTTTGAGCAAGTACCACTCATAACAATATCCGCCGGCAAGAAACAACCACCTTTTGAATTAGAGGAGGACGAAAAATTTGACAGCGTTAAGAAAATTTTCGTAGACTTACACCAGAAACGATTTTTTCGCGAAAAAAGCATTTCTCAGCAAACATTTTAGTTATTTTATAGCTTTTCAATATTATTCAATGCACTCCAAAATATCTAAAGTCCAAAATTTGATTCTATTACTCATAAGTATACCCGAATAAGATAAGGCACAGACATACCCAGTGAGTAAACAATATACCTATGTATATCAATCCCATTCTTTCACTACGTAGGTTATACTTGAGTACGATAATTATTTAATTATCGTTCATGATGTCAATCACATTCAATTGTATTCAAATAGAATACAGAATATTAAAATACATAAATTAAACACAGATATTTATGTACCTCTGTATTGAAACGTCTGTACCAAATGTTTGCTACTCCCTTCTACTCCTTCGTTATAACCAAACTGGGTGAAATTCTGCATAATGTAACACCGGTCAAAGCAATAAGATGAATGCCTTTTTGTATTACTTTAAATATTTAGTTATTAGCAAAGTAGTGTATGTTAATTTTTATTACATAATTTGCTTTTCTATATACATATTTTAATTGATGATTCGGGTAAGTCGTTTAGATGAATAGGACGGTGTTCAAAATGTCACCAACAGTCTTGAATTTAATACAGAATAATCCCTATCGATAACGCGCATCTACACGACTCATACACTACATACTATAAGTATAAGTATACTTATACAAGAATTGTATTAACAAAGTAAATTGCAGCATTTAACATAACAAAATAGTTGCAACTAGTAGGTATCGCCTAAAAAGTTTGTATAATATATGAGATAAAGTTGTAAAATTTAGTATAGGGAATAAAAGTCTTTATTCACATTAGATGAGATACTCTGATGATATTGATGATGGTACACCGTCAGCCACATTTTCACTTTCCATCAGGTGAGGTCATAATCTCACCTGATGGAACCTGCTGATTAGGCCTTTGCCGTTAGTCAAAGACAGGTCTTACTGAAAAAAATATGTTCATACCTACATAGAAATAAGTCGCCTTGCAAGGTGCACAAAGGTGAACAAGGTCAACGTGTCACTTGAGGCATATTTGTTTTGTCATCGTGAATTTAAATATAGATAGACTTAAATCCTCTAGAATACCTACATATTTATTTATCCTACGCATACGAGGTTTGTTAATGTTAACGTTAATGCTATTATGAAAATTACATCTACACGTTGATTGACGGATTGCAAAGTGATTGAAGGCCTTTAGAAATGTATATAGTTCTTATATACAAGTTTATTTTAGTTAACCATCGTGTTACAAATAGCATAATCGGCACTAGTCAGTATCTAGGTCTTCATAAAATTACATTAAAATTAAATAATGCTGTGTGAAGAGTAAATCATGATGTGCGTAACACGATGCTCAACTCTTTTCATCCAAAGAAACCGCTATAATTCTATGAATATTCTATAGCAGTTTAGCAATAGTATCACGAGATAAAATTTGACCGCCTAACGCCCAAATAGTCAACGAAAACGCAGTATATATTTAAATTACCCAAAGTTATAATAATAATCCACTTTAGGGAAGATTATTGTGAAAAGAGTGGGCGTGAGGTCTACGTAGTGCTGTGCGAGGCACAGACGAGGCACAAAGAGGCAAGGATTCAAAACTTCAGGAACATTTTATCTTACGCGATGCATTTTATCTTACGAGGCACGATCATGTCCCGACGAGGCTAGGTTCCAAACCGCGAGCTATATTTAAAAGCATGTAAACATGTAATGTAGCATTGAACGGAGCTTGGACAACTCGATGATGGTGAATGAGCGGGGAGGGCGGAGTGGAAACCTATTGCACTGCGCTGGTTTACGTTGGTTATAATCTCTACTAGTTCATAAATGCCCCCTACTACGTCATATCTTTACAATCGTTTCTGGAAATCAGCTATTTTAAAATAATCTATTTCTCCAACAATTGATCGTAACTGAAAGCGAAAGGGTTTAAACCAAACTTTAGTTAGGGGGAATTCCAATTCGAACAAAGAACACATGACAAACTAATCAATGCCCGAATTTCAAAAATAAAACCTTTACAGACTAGACAATGGACTTTTGCATGTTCCATGTGTATTTTTTTCTAATCGAAGCCTATAAAGTGACGTGGGCGGGCGATACTTAAGTATCGCCCGCCCACGTCACTATTTTCCGCCTTGGGACAAATATGTGTACGATCTCCAAATATTTGTTCGGGTGTTCTAAGTATTTTCTTAATATAATAAACAACATTACATGTATACTGTATTATGTATATCGGTCATCATCATCACCCATAACACAAGCTATAGCTTGGCGGCTAGATGATGCGGTGTTAATTTTCTAGCGTTCCTTATTTTATTTTTATTTTTTTCAGTAATTGCTGGGAGGCAAAAACCCTAGTGATTCCAGCGGGATGCGAGTGTATGTGGCCAGTCCACAAACTCGGCGATATGAAACTACACGTCTGACGGCATTATGCATCATTACGATGAACATTTTTATTAAGGAACTTAACATTATCATAATATTATTGTTTTAGATAAATTTCTGTGAATAATTATAATTATATTCAGTATGTACCTGTCGGTGACACATGGTGATTCGGCTATATTTCTGATTTTGTTTCGTTGACATGTTAATCAAACCGACGACATGACATTTGTGATGTTGACTCCGCCACATCAACAACATATCGTCATCCAAATCAGCAACATCCACTGACACACCCTCGTTGCTGTCGCCGGTGTCTGTTATTTTGGTGTGTAGACTCTCTAAAGTCTCTGTATTCTCTTTCTTCGCTTCACGATACAAAGCCTGAATATGTAGATATCCTCATGAGCTTTCTTCACCATTTCTAACATACACAAATTTTATATTTATTTGTGTCCAAATGTATATTTTCTAGTTTTACTAGTGCAATCATCAATGTTTAAGTAAATGATGCGCTTAAATAAGAAATCAAAACTGTACTGTACAAAGATGAAATTGAATAAATTTACTATCAAGTTATCGAAGAGTTATCGAGTTATTATACTGATGATCACATTGATCACACAGGTTCCCCTACAAAGAGCTCTGCCCGTGGCAAAGGTAAGTATATTATAGGTATTATAGATAGGGTTGTAACTTGTGTTGTTATTTAAATCTTCACTTCCAAGTAGAAGATCAAGTAACACAGGAAGCATTTAAACAAACGTATGGTGATTGGTGATCTAATGTAGATCCTTAGGTCCGTATAAACTGTTATTTAAGTTTACAGAGCATCTTGACGCTTTATATTGGAATTTAAAATGCAACAATAAATGATACTCTACACTGTGCAACTGTTGATAAAAGTATATAAAAATGTTTTTAAAAGCCTTACCTAAGTTTTAATGCATCACAAACGCAGCTTACAGCTATTTTTAGTGCCAACTTGGAAGATAATGCCTAGTATTAGGCATAGCTCAACAGCAAAAATCTGTATCCTTAGAATACATCAAAAATCCGTTAACAGGTTTGAGCGGTTTTTAGGGCCCTTCGTTGTGTAATAGCTCGTTAAAAGTGGTAAGTAATAGAATAGCCTATACTGCTGAAGAGAATCAAGGTGTGAAGCTTGCATTTTTAAACATAAATCAAGTTCCGTTGGAAGCTAATTGTTAATGCGTAAAGCGTGTATTGAAAAAAAATTACATCAAAACTATCTACCACATCACGGAGTTTTACGTGAGACTAGTTTAACCACGAAACTACGTGTAGTTTTTGACGCATCAGCAGTTACTTCGTCTGGTTTATCGTTCAACGATATTCAAATGGTCGGTCCCATCGTGCAGAATGATCTTATAAGCATAATTACTAGATTTAGACAGCATAAGTATGTTGTGACAGCTGACGTAGAAAAAATGTTTCGCATGGTAGCCGTACACGAATCACAACACCAATTACAACAGATTATATGGAGGTTTGATCCAAAGGATAAGTTAAGATCTTTTAACCTGTTAACTGCAACATATGGGACTGCTAGCGCGCCTTGGTTGACGACAAGATGCATCGTAGAACTAGGACGTCTCTGTGACGATGTTTCTGTAGGTCACGCCATCATCAATGACTTTTATGTCGATGATTTTATTTCTGGACATAATGACAAAGCAGAGCTGATACGTATATGCACAGAGGTAGTAAATCAGTTACAGGGTGCTCAGTTATATCTTCGTAAGTGGCATTCAAACAATGCTCGTATCATTGAAACCCTCCATGGGGAAAACAGTTCTGACACACTTTAAAATCTTAGCAAAGATGAGCAATCAAAAACATTAGGCTTAATATGGGCTTGTAAAGATGATTGTTTCATGTATTCAGTCAAATCTATTGATATATTCAAGGTACCTACATACCAAAAGATCAATATTATCAGTACTTTCACAAATATTTGATCCTGTAGGATTAATCAGTCCTGCTATTTTAGTGGGAAACTCATTTTACAAAAGTCATGGGCATCAAAAATAACTTGGGATGATATTTTACCTACTGACCTATCTATACAATGGGCGAAATTCATAGAATTGTTGCCCCACATAAATAACACAAAAATGCCTAGATATGTGGTTTGTGCTAACCCTATCAGTATCGAACTACATACCTTTTCAGATGCATCCAATTCCGTTTATAGTGCATGGGTGTACATACGTTCAGGTACAGCAGATAATAAAGTTACAGTTAACTTGGTTATGGCCAAGAGTAGGGTCGCTCGCATCAAAAAGATGACCACCCCACGCTTAGAGCTTTGCGGGGCAATAATAGCACAGTATAGCTATGGACAGTATCGAAACTAAGCCTAGTTGATGAAATAAATACCTACGCTCCATTATAGCAATAGGGTTGTAACTTTAGGGCGTGCGCAGACACAAAAGCGCAGTTGGCGCGCGCGCGGGGAACGTTCATGAGCAGCCGCTCATGAACGTTCCCCGCGCGCGATTTTTCGGATTGTTTTGCGGTACGCAATTCAATCCGAAAATGCGTGTGATAATTAGTAATCAAACAAGTACGGCAAGTGCGAGTATAAATCGCGCGTCGAGGGTTTTGAACTTTTGACGAATAGGTAGGTACGTATTATTGACGACGTCTTGGCGCGGTGGGCCAAGGTCCGCTTACGACGCAGGAGGTTGCGGTTTGATTCCCGCCTCGGGACTAATATTTGTACGATCTGCAGATTATTTGTTCGGGTGTTCTAGTCCTTTTCTACGTAGGTACACAAAAATAAATCATCTAATGTGATACATATACAATCATACTTTATTAAGTAGGTACTAGCGGTCCGCCCAGGCTTCGCACGGGTATTAAACAAACATTTCTGAAATTATTCACACTAACACTATGGGTTTTAGAGTTTTCAAACGGATCTCTTACCTACTTTTTTTAATAGCATTGGGGTTTTTGACATTGACTCGACACTCCATAACTGACACTGGCCGTAGAGAAAAAGCAAGCACCGTGCGCTATATATTCAACCTCTTTTTATATTACTAGCGGCCCGCCCCGGCTTCGCACGGGTATTAAACAAAAATTTCAGAAATTATACACAATAACACGATGGGTTTCACAGTTTTCATACGGATCCCTTACTTTTTCTAACAGCATTGGGATTTTTGACATTGACTCGACACTCCGTAACTGACACTGGCCGTAGAGAAAAAGCAAGCACAGTGCGCAACCTCTTTTTCTATTCTGACGTGCCTTATTAGAAAAAGAGGTTGAATATACAGCGCACGGTTCAATTATTGAATTTTTCATGCGGATCCCTAACTTTTTTGAAAATATTATATAGCCTATGTTCATCACGGAAAATTTAGGATTCTAATGGTGAAAGAATTTTTCAAATCGCTCCAGTAGTTTCGGAGCCTATTCAATTCAAACAAACAAACAAACAAACAAACAAACAAACAAACAAACAAACATACAAACAAACAAACAATCAAATCTTTCCTCTTTATAATATTAGTATAGATGACGCGCCATAGAAAAAGAGGTTGAATATACAGCGCACGATCCAATTATTGAATTTTTCATGCGGATCCCTAACTTTTTTGAAAATATTATATAGCCTATGTTCATCACGGAAAATTTAGGATTCTAATGGTGAAAAAATTTTTTAAATTGGTCCAGTAGTTTCGGAGCCTATTCAATTCAAACAAACTATCAAATCTTTCCTCTTTATAATATTACTAGCGGTCCGCCCCGGCTTCGCACGGGTATTAAACAAAAATTTCAGAAATTATACACACTAAAACGATGGGTTTCACAGTTTTCATACGGATCTTTACTTTTTTTAACAGCATTGGGGTTTTTGACATTGACTCGACATTCCAAAACTGACACTGGCCGTAGAGAAAAAGCAAGCACAGTGCGCAACCTCTTTTTCTATTCTGACGTGCCTTATTAGAAAAAGAGGTTGAATATACAGCGCACGGTTCAATTATTGAATTTTTCATGCGGATCCCTAACTTTTTTGAAAGTATTATATAGCCTATGTTCATCACGGAAAATTTAGGATTCTAATGGTGAAAGAATTTTTCAAATCGGTCCAGTAGTTTCGGAGCCTATTCAATTCAAACAAACAAACAATCAAATCTTTCCTCTTTATAATATTAGTATAGATTATTAGTATTAGTATAGATAGCAGCTATCGTAGTAGTTCCAATAACACAAGTTTTGCTTAGCTTGTGGCTAAATGATGCTGTGTGGATTATCCAGGATACATTACTCTTCTCAAAAATGCTTGGAACGCAGTGAAATACATTGAGTATGGACTTTGAAATTTTGAGAACAACGGTTTTGGAGCGCTGTGGAACTACCCATTACAGATACTACAGAGGTTAGTGGGTAGGTAAGTGGGTGGGTACCTACATTTTTTTTCGATTTTTTCAACGTATTTCACTAAGTATGAAACTTAGACGATTTTCAAAACCTGTTTTGAATTGTCCAAATCCATACCTTTGATTTGATATTGCTCTCAATGAAATAGCCCCCAACCCAACCCCCATTGTATGAAAATCAGGTTTTTAACCATATATCAAAAAGTTTTATTTTTACAGACTTCTCTATATTTTTCCTGTAAAATATAGATCTATATCTACAAACGCTTAGTACATTTTGCATCGATCACTCTGCAATCTTCGGAGATAGGGGGGGAAGGCAAATTTTGACCTTTTTCAAAATATTTTAAAAAGTATAAAATCAACCAAAATTTCAAAAACTATTTTGGAATCTACAAACAAACACCATTCATTTGATACCACTCTCGACTCTGTAGGTCCCATTTTAAATTTCGATTTCAAAATTTTTACTGAAAGTCTTCATTTTAATTTGTCATTTAGTTTCATTTATTTTTCTATAATATCTGTACGGGCGCACAAAATGTATTATTATTTCAAATTTCAAGTCAATAGCTGCAGTTGTTTCTGTGATATTAAGGATTTAAAATACAAAACAGACACAAATAAATCCCCTAAGGGTTTTGAAACCGATGCCAAAACCCTAAAAACGATTACTTAGTCAGTATGTTTATTCTTAATTTTTACAAATTATTCACAGAAAAGTACCTACTTGTGTCTACAAGGACACGTTCGAATTTTAATATTCATCTATCTTCTATCTTCTATATATATCTATATCTATACTTATAATAAAACTGTAACAGGTCCAATTCTGTACATTAAAGATATTTTGTAAATTTTAATTGGAGAGCAGTCTATTATCCATACTGAAGCAATTTTCATTCATGTCTGTCTGTCTGTTTAAGAAACAGACAGACAGACAGACGCATCACGCCGAAACTGCTGGATGTATTCGAATGAAACTTGGTGCGATTTGAGTTCATACTACGAGGAAGGACATAGGATACTTTTTATCCTGGAATTCAGTTAGGTTCCCCTGGGAGAGGGGATGAAAACAAAATTCTTTAACCTTGGATTACACCGAAACTGCTGGATGCATTCGAATCAAACTTGGCGTGATTTGAGGTCATAATACGAGGAAGAACATAGGATACATTTTATCCTGAAATTCAGTAAGGTTCCCCTGGGAGAGGGGATGAAAGCTAAATTCCTTAACCTAACCATCATGCCGAAACTACTGAATGCATTCGATTGAAACTTGGCACAATCTGAGTCCATACTATGGAGAAGGACATTTAATATATTTTATCCCGGAACTCAGTAAGGTTCCCGTGGGAGAGGAATGAAAGTAAAGTTCCTTGACCGCGCATCACACCGAAACCGCTGAACGTATTCGAATGAAACTTGACACGATTTGAGTTCATTCTACGAGTAAGGACATAGGATACATTTAATCAAACATATTATTGTATTTTATGTTTTATTTAGGTTTTATTTTTACCGAGGGTCCGGCTAGACTAAAGCAGATCTTCAATCTTGCGCTTCGACTAAGGAGTCTAAAGAGTTAATAGACAAGATTTTTTTCTCGATAGCGTGACATTTTGCCTTTTTCTCCACGACATCGAGTCAAAGTGACAATCTATTTTCTGTTTTGTGATCAATGAAGATAATAAAGACTGGCAGAAATCCTTCCGTTGTTTAATTATAAATTATATAATATCCTCCCAAGAACGTTACGGAAGGTCATAATGGTTGAATATGTGTTGTACATAATATCCTATAGGTAAGTACCACTCTATGATGTATTTATTTGCTTTTGCATCCCACTTCGCCTGAATAGATAGCTAACATGTAGAACCTATTACTACCTATTAATTTTTCAGGCGAAGTAAAATGTAAAAAGTATGGTCCATACAATCTTCATAAGCATGTTTAAATGTCATGTAAATTCCTTAGATCAAAGAAACTACAGATATTTCGTCAAAAAGAAAGCTTAGAGCAGACTTTCGATAAAAAGTACATTTTTAAACATCTTTCACTCCCCAGCAAGACAGGAGAGGAGACGGTGGCTGCAGTGAAGTCGCGCGGTGCGTGTCTGCGAGCTTCTCATCTGACGTGTCCAAATTCTAATCTATACTGTCCACCCGGTCGTCAAATGCTTTATGTATTATCTTTCTGATTGCTTTTTTAATTTTATTCTTTGTATTGTGTTAAGTTGGTTTGAATTAATAAATGTTTTGTAAAATTCAATTTAAAATTACTATTTTTTATACTACTTTGCCTAAATAGGTATATAAAAATCAAGCGTAATTTCCGAACAAATCAAGTATCACCTAAAAATTGCGAGTATGGTAGGTATGTATATTTTTACTAAGTTAATTTCAAATTATAACAGCATTTAGAAACATTAAATTGTTTTTACATTTTTTCCATTATAATTCGTGTACAGAATGTTGATGAAGATAACTGCGGTACAGAATAGGTACTGTCCCACGTAGATCAATATTTGATTTAGATTTTTAATCCTATCCTATCCATACAGGGCTGTTATAAAATTTTGCTATTTACCTAAATACATGTATGTAAATACATTAAAAGTGTAACAAGGCAAATACAGCACATTGAAGTTTTGTTTTTATTTAATAGTAGAAACTGTAACTGAAACAAATATATGGCAATCGCAGACGAAGTCGCGGGGGTACAGCTAGTATTCTATATATAAATATTCTCATTCTATCGACTTTAAACATCCTCAAAATTGCCGTACAAATAAGTTCACGATTTCATTATGATCGATCACACGGACTAATTTATATGCTAAACACGGATAAATAGAGGTAAATAAAAAATAGTTGGGACCTTTCAAAATCAGCAGGAAGTTTAAAATACCTACGAAAGCTCCGGTTTTCATGAAGCCCAGTTAAATAATAAAAAACAAACAAATTAAAAAAAACAATTTGCAAAGTTAAATCCGTTTTTTCAAGAAACCTATGGATTGATTCGAGTCGGGGGCAGGCTGTCAAACTCGAATTATGATTATGACCCAAAACACCCTATATTACTTCATTCATCACATCAAACCTATTACACAACTTATATTTCGACATTATCATACCAGTTTATTGCACGCTGGACCGCAACTCTTGCTAGCATCCATACGACATAAATATTGGGCTATAGGCGGTCGTAACCTAGCAAGAAAAACCGTACATAGCTGTATCACGTGCGTACGGTTTTCCGGTAAAAGTATTCAGCCGCAAATGGCGAATCTTCCGAAGCAGCGTATTCAGTGTGAATATCCCTTTACTCACACAGCGTGCGACTATATGGAGCCAATTTTGATAGCAAACAGAAAAGGCAGAGGTTCAAAACATAAAATCATACGTATGTTTGTTTATTTGTATGTCTGGCTATGAAGGCTGTACATAATTGAACTTGTCACTGATTTGACCAAAGAATTCTTTATTGCAGCCCTCAACCGATTCATAGCACGCAGAGGCCTGCCTGTCTGTCTGTACTAAGACAACGGTACCAATTTTGTAGGCGCATGCAACGATTTAGCCAAACCCTTATGGAATCACTTTGGGTCTGTTTTGTGTTTTGAATCCTAAATATCTCAGAAACTACTGCAGCTATTGATTTGAAATTTGAAATAATAATACATTTTGTGCGCCCGCACATTTCTGTACAAAAATAAATGAAAATAAGAAGTCTGTAATAATAATAATTTTTGAAATATGATCAAAAAGGGAGGGGATAATTTTTTAAAAGGTGAACTACCCTACGGAGTGGGGTATCAAATGAAAGGTATTGCTTTGTACATCTCAAAACATTTTTTGAAATTTTGATAAATTTTATACTTTTTGAAATAGTTATTTAAAAAAAGGTCGAAAAATTACCATTAAAAATTTTAGGTACTAACCCTTACCTACCCACTAATCTCTGTAGTAAGTAACTGTAATAGAGGTAGTAGATACACAGCGCACCAAAACCGTTGTTCTCAAAATTTCAAAGTCCATACTCAATGTATTCCACTACGCTCGAATTTTAGGTAATTATATTTTAGAATTAAAGAATTCCACCGTGCACAAAAAATTTTGAGAAGAGATATGTGTCCTGGATAAACCACACAGTATCATTTACTCACAAACTAAGCAAAGCTTGTGTTATTGGTATTACTACGATAGCTGTTATACTTAATAAAGTATAAGTATTACATTCGATGATTTATTTTTGTGTACCTACGTAGAAAAGGACTAGAACACCCGAACAAATAATCTGCAGATCGTACAAATATTAGTCCCGAGGCGGGAATCAAACCGCAACCTCCTGCGTTGTAAGCCCACTGCGCCAAGAGGTCGTCATATACATACGTACATACCTAAACGACAAAAGTTCAAAACCCTCAGCGCGCGAGTTACACTCGCTCTTGTCGTACTTTATTTCCAACGAAAATTACAATTATTAGACGGTTAAAATATTGACCAGGTCTGCATTACTATTGCCGCTATCAGAACGAGAAAGGAATACATTTTTTAATCTAAGGGGCCAAAGTCGGAACTATGTTGTGTGCCCGCGTATGCTCACATTTAGCTTTTAGTGCGTCATGATGATACTGATGAGTGAATTCGTTTTTATGGTTTCTTTTACAAAATAGTTTGGTACGATGTTAGTCAAATTGTACAGTTCCGTGTGCAATTTGACTCGGCTGGTTTAAGACAGCTATTTGGACGGTTTTTGGAATCTAAACAATTTTTTTCTCAATTAGAAAACTCGTCCCATTTTAGTAAAGGAATGGGATTATATGAATGGAACAAAATAACAGCTGGAACCACGAATATGGCAAAGCAAGGTATTGAATGACATACTCGTAATAATGGTATTCAAGTCAAGAGCAAGACCCGTCAAGTGCGAGGGTAAACTCGCGCGCCGCCGAAGGTTTAATAAGAATGTCGGTACCACTTACTTCGGAGATTAGGTAAGTACTGGTGATTTTTTCGACTCTTCAATGTATTTCAAAAAGCATACTTTTGAAAATTTTCGAACGGTTTTGAGAAAACAATGCGTTTGCAACGTATCTCACTCAGTCCTTCCTTTAATTTTTTTTTACCATTTAAAACCCATTTTATTTACAGACATCTCTGAATTTTTCATCTACAATTAATATAATATTACATGTCACATGGATTTCTCGGCACACTTGGTGATGGGGGAAGAATGGACAAGTTTTCGACCTAATTCAAAATATTATATACTTTACTTTCATTTGATACCCCACCCGGCGGGGTAACCCTCCCTTATGAAAATTAATCACCCAAATTTTAAATTTTTTTTAAAACTCTTAGATATTTAAAAAATGTTTTTAAATGGACACCTTGATACCCTTTATTTCCCACAACCTTTAACTTTGTAAGTCTCTTCTAAAATTTCGACACATAAATTTAAAAAAAAAAAAAAAAAAAAACAATTTCTTGATACAGAGGTACCTACTGGTGAACGATGTATAATTGTATCATTATTTCAAATATCAAATTAATAGCTGCTGTATTTAATGGAATTTTCAAGATTAAACAAGTACGACAAGTGCGAGTGTAACTCGCGCGTCGAGGGTTTTAAACTTTTGTCGTATAGGTAGGTACTTGACGGTAAATTGACGACGTCTTGGCGCGGTGGGCCAAGGTCCGCTTACGACGCAGGAGGTTGCGGTTTGATTCCCGCCTCGGGACTAATATTTGTACGATCTGCAGATTATTTGTTCGGGTGTTCTAGTCCTTTTCTACGTACACAAAAATTAATCATGTGATACATATACTTTATTAAGTATAGCAGCTATCATAGTAGTACCCACACAAGCTTTGCTTAGCTTGTGGCTAAATGATACTGTGTGGATTATCCAGGATACATTACTTTTCTTCTTGGATTCTTGGAGCGCTGTGAAACTACCCATTACTTACAGATACTGCAGAGATTAGTGGGTAGGTAAGTGGGTAAGAACCTACAATTTTTTTTCGATTTTTTCAACGTATTTCACTAAGTATGAAACTTAGACGATTTTCAAAACCTGTTTTGAATTGTCCAAATCCGTACCTTTGATTTGATATCGCTCTAATGAAGTAGCCCCCATTGTATGAAAATCAGTTTTTTGGCCATATTTCAAAAAGTATTATGTTTACAGACTTCTCTATATTTTTCCTGTAAAATATAGATCTATATCTACAAACGCTTAGTAAATTGTACATCGATCACTCTGCAATCTTCGGAGATATTTGGGGAATGGTCATTTTTTCGACTTTTTTCAAAATATTTCTAAAAGTTTAAAACCTTTCCAAATTTCAATGTTTCGGAATGTGCAAGTTGATACCTTTCATTTGATACCCAACTCGGTGGGGTAGTCTACCCTTTAGAAAATAATACCCCACCCCTTTTTGACCATATTTTAAAAAATATTATTTTAACAGACTTCTCTATATTTTTCCTATAAAATATAGATCCATATCTACAAACACTTGGTACATATCACATCGATCGCTCTGCAAAGTTCGGAGCTAGATGGGGGGAGGGGGGGGGGTAAAATCTATCGAAATTTCAAAAACTGTTTTGGAATGTACAAACCAAAACCTTTCATTTGATACCCAACTCGGTGGGGTAGTCACCCCTTTAGAAATTAATTTTTCCCGCCCTTTTTTTTGGGGGGAATGGTAATTTTTTTACCTTTTTCAAAATATTTAATAAGTATAAAATCTACCAAAATTTCAAAAACTATTTTAGAATCTACAAACCAATACCTTTCATTTGATACCACTTCCGTCCCATTTAAAATTTCGATTTCAAAATTTGTACTGAAAATCTTCATTTTGATTTTTCATTTATATATCTGTACAACATCACCAGCCTATAATAGTCCACTGCTGGACATAGGCCTCCCCTAATGAGCGCCATAGATGGCATCATTATGTGGGGGTTATTGCCCATAATCCCCACGCTGGGCATGCGGGATGGGGATCGCAGTTCGGTGTAGTTGTTCTGCAGAAGGCGCTGCTGCCCGCCCCCCGGTGTGTTTCCCTTAGTCGCCTCTTACGACACCCACGGGAAGAGTTGGGCTTATATATCTGTACGGGCGCACAAAATTTATTTTTATTTCAAATTTCAAGTCAATAGCTGCAGTAGTTTCTGAGATATTAAGGATTCAAAACACAAAACAGAATCAAAGTGATCCCATAAGGGTTTTGAAACCGTTGTCAAAACCCTAAAACGACCACAAAGCTAGACGATACGGCTTTTGACACCAATCTCGAACCACTGAAAATGTTAATCCGCCTCACAGATTGTAAATATACTCGTATATCTGTGATCCGCCTACTTCGTTTTATCCAGATACCATAAAAGCAAAGCCGCGGGCTAAACCTGGTTCTGTATAACTAGCAGGAAGTGTCTAAATAAAACAAGGGATATACATCTACCAGGTCAAGGATGCTCAATAGACCTGTCAAAAGCCTTTTGTAATTTAGCCCATGTTGTTGTATTATCTAACGACTGCGCGAGAGCATTTCATTCAGTTCGCGTTCAATCGCGTGGCAGGCGACAGCCTTGCAAATAGCTCACGTTTTATGTACGAAATCGATATTTGTATATACGTGCTATTTTGGCAATATTAAATATTTATAGAATTGGAATTTAAAATCGATATTTGCACGAGATAAGGTAAGATTTGGGCGGATTTAATATTTCCGTATTTAAAGAAAGTGAGTCATTAGAGTGTTACAACGACGTAAGCTTAACTACGTAGAAGTTTTTTTAATTATTTATGTATATTACTATAATTATATGTTTATTAGAACCTAAACTTTGTCAACATTTATTAATAAGCACAATATGTATATACTGTTGGTGTAGCATGTACTGTTTCTCCGATATTTAGGAATGAAATATTTACTAGTATTTTAAATTACTTCGAGAAAATGAGGAATTTTTCAATTTTTAAGTATGAACATACTTAAAAATTGATCATACACCCGAAGTGTATGATCAATTTTTAAGTATGTTCATACTGTTTTTACAAATTATTTTGTTTTCGTATGGAGGATGACGGTCCGTAATTCTTTTCCCGAGGGATTAGTATTTATTCCCGCAAAACTTAAAAAATAATCAACGTTCCTCCTCAAATAAAAAGGAATTCGAACTCGATTTTTAGTTTCTTTTCTATGGTCTTGGTTCTTAGATTTTTCTAAATAATCACTTGTAACAAAAAATGTTACATTTACCTGCTCCAAACTATAATAACACCAACAAGTAAAAACAAAAAAAAATAAAAAGTTAGATTTAGCTTGAGCGACAATTTCATTTGGTAGCGTCCAATTCACACCATAATAAAATTATGATTGTATCGAGAGATATGTAGTAATGACCTAAACTTTTTAAATTAAGAACAGATATATCAATATAAAACGAAATAAAAATCTTTATGTTTATTATTCTTTAAAATTAAAAATGAGTTAAAATTCGTAGTATTTTTAAACATTAGCTGAGCGCTATGTATTACAAAAGTCGACTCAAACAATTGACAATAGCCTTGCGAAAACATAATTACTAACTGCAAATGCACTAACTTTTTCCTCAAATTCTGACTACACTTTGCTAATAACTATTTCGGTTATTAATAACGAATCAATTACCTTGGTAAGTATGAAAAAAAAAACGGGAAGCTGCGCGATATTGCATTTGGTGGAGAAAATAACAATACTAGTTATGTAGGTATATGAATGTAGTAAACAAATAGCCCTTTCTTTCTCATAACGCAGACTTGATAATTACTTCCGTACTTACTGGCTTTGCGTAGTGACCAGAAGTGAATCTTCGTCTTGGACAACAGACAATATCAGATGTCCCAGTCCCTTACTGTTTCAGTCCAGTCGACGACGACACGAATTTCTTTATTATATTTGATTGATCTTAATACTTCGTGGGGATTATGGGCAATAACCCCTAAATAATGATGCCATCTATGGCGCTCATTAGGGGAGGCCTATGTCCAGCAGTGGACTATTATAGGCGATGGTGATGATGATGATGATAAATACTTCATATTTACTCTCTAATAAAAATTTTAAACTCGTCGAGGGATTTGGCCTTACAAGGGCATTAACTTACTGACCGGCACGATCACAAGTTGCCATTTGTACACAGAAAAAATTATGATCTGACTCATTTCCAAATTACGTGCACATCTCTATCAACAACGGTTTGAAAGACGTGGCTTTTAATTTACGTTCTATTCTGTTTTATGGTTATCTTAAATCGAGGCTGAACAATCTATAAAAATATTAACAAACCTTAAATCACAGATGTACTCTATTAAATAAATAAATAATGCCGGACAATCCACACAGCATCATCTAGCCCCAAGCTAAGCAGAGCTTGTGTTATGGGTACTAGATGACTGATATACATAATACAATATTATTACATTATATTAGCTGCCTTTTGCTGAAATGTAAATAAAAACTTACAGAAATGAAAGGATTTCACTGACCTTCATAGAGACATTGTGAGGTTATTATCTATGTTTCTTTAGACATCAACTAACGAGATTTGTGCAATGGTAACTTGAGCACGGTTGGTGATGTTGCAAAATGCTATATTTTTAGGGTTCCGGTGCCCAAGAAAGGAAACGGTACTTTCTATCTGGTTGTCCGTCTCTAACAGCATTTGTAAAGAAAAAAAACACTTAAGTCGCCGGTTAGACATTGCCTAGCGACCGTTCAGTGTATAGAGATACATATATAAACATTTATTGAACAACTCAGTTACAACACAAAACAAGTAATATAATAATGTATACAAACCACCTAATAAGGATTCAGTAAATAGAATAAATCACAACAAACCTACGTGAAAGAGTGTAGGTAGGAGGTACATACATATCTGGGTAGATGTCCTATAGGCCTTAACGAGTTGACTAGTTTAGGAAGAGAAAAACAAAGCAATACAGGAATACAATAGAAGTCTACCCCGACGGGTATCAAATAAAAAAATCAAATATAAAAAAAGTTACACACTTACGTTATTGAATTTTTCACGAACGGACCCCTAACTTTTTTGAAAATAATCTGCCCCCTAACAGGGATAAAGTGGGATTCTAATTTTGAATGAATTTAGCAAATCGTTCCAGTTTTGGAGATTATTCAATCCAAACAAACAAAAGATAAAATATTTCCTCTCTATAATATTAATAGTACTATGTTTACTATTAATTTTATAACCAGTGACATCGGTTAATTATACCTTATGGTCTAGCTTTTTTATACATTAATATCTCAGTAACTTTTGCTACTAATGACTTAAAATTTGAAATAATAATCCATTTTGTGTACCTAAACAGAGTTGAACAAAGGGTAGAAAAAAAATCTAATCTTGATGTCGAAATTTAAAAAAAGTACACTAAGTCAAGACGGTTACCAAATGAAAGGTATCTGTTTGTACATCCCAACGGTTCAAAATTTCGTTAGGTCGAAATATTCTGAAAAAGTTCGAATATTAATAAATTAAATAAGTACCGGAAAAATATAGAGAAGTGTGTAAGTAGACAACTTTTGTGGCTATGATGTCTTTAATGGTATTCATCTAATTACGTAAGTATGTATCCACTTCGGGTAGCTTGCAGGTAAATAAGAGGAATACTTACGAATATAAAAATATAGTAAGCAGCCGTCAGTTTTGTCAACTTATCGATTGCGTGCAAACTTTGGTTAAAAGAGTAGACTCGGAGTAACTATGGTGACTCTTTATCAGAATAGAAAAGAAAAATACCTGTAGAAAACTAAGGAATAAAAATGGGTTATTCCCGCTCGTCCCCTCGCTTCGTCCCCATCGGGGCCAGCGGGAAGTTTACTTCCCGTTCGTCCCCACATTTATATACATGGGGACGAATGGGAAGTAAACTTCCCGTTCGTGCCCATTTAAAATTTAAAATGTAATGCTATAAAGCTACAACCATCTCACGATCACGGCACCTAGTGATTGACATAATTAATATCATTGTCAGAGTTTTACTTGTCAAAAAGCTGAACGCAAATTTTTTTCTCAAAAAAAATAACCAAATTGGAACTATTATTTAAAATGGAAAATATTGAGCTAATTGCAGTATGGCAATGCTGATGCGCTGCGCTAGATTCTCATCAGCTCTCGGGTCGAGGTTGCTTCGACGCAACGCTGAGATAATTTATTCAAAACCCGGAGAAAGAAAATTGAAATCACCATAAATCAAATTGCATAGAACCAACCTCTGCACACTTGCTGGTTATTTCCATAACCTTGGACCTGTCATTAACAAACCATGCTCTAATCGATTTTTGTAATATATCTTCCATGTACACATAGCTATTGGATCACTGCGCTACTTTACGCTGCGTAATCGGATTATGATAAAATCATAGCGATTTATAATAGATAGGAAAAACTCCTTGACACGAGCTTTGAAAACTGGTAAAGAACCTGATTTTTAATGGATTCTGGATTATTTGGATCCCTATACGTTCATTATTACTTCGTGGTGCTCTCAGTTCTGATTCTAAGGATGGGAATTTTGTTCCTAGCAATTATTTATCAAAATAAGTGTACTCATCTACATAATCACGGGTGCTAAGGTTTCTAACTGATGGCAAAGATAATTTGCATGTTGTGATGTTAAAATAACACTTAGGGTTCAACCAGATAACCTGACGGTAATTAAATAAATAGGTAGGTACATTATCTAGCTTGTCACACAAACATTATGTACAATTTACATCTAGGTGTTTACAATATACAGGGTTATAGGTAGGTGGACAATAACCTCTTAAGGTGACTTGTGTAGATCAAGATGAACAACTTTTGTTCTATGACTTTTGCCAATACAGACAACCGCTTTCATTAACGCAACCCCTTTCTTTCTTTGCTAAATAACGAAACACTACTAGTGTCGCCGTGTGCCTCGTCGTGTTGTATTGTCTTAATCTGTTACAGGCTTGTGCTGCTTTAATCTGTGTCTAGTCTGTCAGGAATAGTCTGGAAATTTACTTATATATTTTTTTTATGGAAAAAAATATTGAATTTGACTAAGTCTTCAAACAAAAGTTGTTCGTATTGATCTACCCAAGGCGCCTTAAATGGTTATTGATAAATCTACCTATAACCCTGTTTATATTAAAATAAAATTATGGTCGTTGTAAAGAAAATCCATTTTTGATAGAAGTCATTCGCTGCACTCAGGTAATTCATATTGTTGACTTCATGAATTAACAATATTGAAGAATCTAAAAACTAGATACTTATATTTAAAGTTTTCAACAAATATATTCAAAATGGTTCAACTTTATTTTTGAGAATCGTATGAGTTTCGTAATGTGTTGTGTAACTTGTTATTCATTTTCAAGCCGGCATCTGACGACTAGTCGACGCGACGACGACGACGACGACGATCTAGTTTGCTTGTGTGGGCGCAACAAGGCGAGTAACAAAGTTTCATTCACTAAACTTGAAAGTTGCGCACTTATTCTCGATTACAAACCTACTATAGCATCAATTTTAAGTTTTTTTACGATACACGTATATAAACTCTTTGCCCGCGAGTTTTGTTATTATTTGGTAACTGTTTAAAAGATAAATTATTTGTTTTAATTCTTAAAAACATAGCACGTGAACATGACTGTAATTGTACGTTACCTTAAATATACTAAATAGTACATTGTTACCCTAGGGTTGGAAGTAAGGTTCTGAGCCCGAGCGTAACGAGGTCGCCAATAGTTCGAGGGATTATATAAGTTACTTTTACCCAAGCTAAACACTGTGCTTTTCATTACGTATACAAGGAAGGAAAAACAAAAGCAAGTCGGTTAAAGAAAAATATTGCGATTTTTTATGAAAAATAAATTCCGTAACAATTTTGGTGAGGCTTTAAAGATTATGAAATCATTATAGGCTGCGCACGGGTGCATTGTGCAATGCTGTTACAAAAACCGTCCTCTTGGATCACTCTATCTATAAAACAAGTACGACAAGTGCGAGTGTAACTCGCGCGCCGAGGGTTTTGAACTTTTGTCGCTTAGGTAGGTACGTATATTGACGACCTGTTAGCGCGGTGGGCTTACAACGCAGGAGGTTGCGGTTTGATTCCCGCCTCGGGACTAATATTTGTAAGATCTGCAGATTATTTGTTCGAGTGTTCAATTCCTTTTCTACGTACACAAAAATAAATCATCTAATGTGATACTTATACTTTATTAAGTATAACAGCTATCGTAGTAATACCAATAACACAAGCTTTTCTTAGCTTGTGGGTAAATGATACTGTGTGGATTATCTAGGATACTCCTATTACAGTTACTACAGAGATTAGTGGGTAGGTAAGTGGGTACCTACAATTTTTTTTCGACTTTTTTCAACCTATTTCACTAAGTATGAAACTTAGACGATTTTCAAAATCCTGTTTTGATATGTCGAAATCCATACCTTTGATTTGATATTACTCTCAATGAAATAGCCCCCATTGTATGAAAATTAGTTTTTTGACCATATTTCAAAAAGTATTATATTTACAGACTTCTCTATATTTTTCCTGTAAAATATAGAACTATATCTACAAACGCTTAGTACATTTTACATCAATCACTCTGCAATCTTCGGAGATAGGGGGGGGGGAATGGTCAATTTTTCGACCTTTTTCAAAATATTTCGAAAAGTATAAAACTTATCGAAATTTCAAAAACTGTATTGGAATGTACAAACCAATACCTTTCATTTGATACCCAACTCGGTGGGGTAGTCACCCCTTTAGAAAATTTTCCCGCCCTTTTTTGACCTTATTTCAAAAAGTATTATTTTTTCAGACTTCTCTATATTTTTCCTGTAAAATATAGATCCATATCTACAAACACTTTGTACATATTACATCGATCGCTCTGCAATCTTCGGAGATAGAGGGGGGGTACCGGTAAATTTTTCGACCTTTTTCAAAATATTTCGAAAAGTATAAAATTAATCGAAATTTCAAAAACTATATTGGAGTGTACAAGCCATTACCTTTCATTTGATACCCAACTCGGTGGGGTAGTCAGCCCTTCAGAAATTTTTCCCGCCCTTTTTTGACCATATTTCAAAAACTAGTATTTTTACAGACTTCTCTATATTTTTCCTGTAAAATATAGATCCATATCTACAAACACTTGCTACATATCACGTCGATCGCTCTGCAATCTTCGGAGATAAGGGGGGGGGGAACGGTCATTTTTTTGACCTTTTTCAAAATATTTTAAAAAGTATAAAATCTACCAAAATTTCCAAAACTATTTTGAAATCTACAAACGTGTACCTTTCATTTGATACCACTTTTGACTTTGTACGTTCCATTTAAAATTTCGATTTCAAAATTTGTATGGAAAATCTTCATTTTGATTTTTCATTTATTTTTCTATAAATATGTGCGGGCGCACAAAATGTATTATTATTTCAAATTTCAAGTCAATAGCTGCAGTAGTTTCTGAGATATTAAGGATTCAAATACAAAACAGACCCAAAGCGATTTCATAAGGGTTTTGCAACCGATGGCAAAACCCTAAAAACGTAGTTTTTAGAGATATAGCGTACTTAGGGACAAACTTACAGACAGCGGGTGACTTTGTTCTATACTATGTAGTGAAACGTTAAATCCATAACTGAATTCGATGAATCCTGAATAAGAGTAATGAAAAGGTATTTTAATATTTTTAGTATACCTTGCTAGACCGAATAAGTAAAAATAAGTATGGAGGTAGGTATGTACTTATGTCAATATATTGTTTATTATTTAGAAAAAAGATAAGGGTGTTTTCGCCGCTGTTTAAGGTGTTTTAGATAAAGGACATAGCACACCCATCCCACTCCGCTACCGCACAGTGGGTTCAAAAATGGGTCTTAAGCTCGTAATCTTTAAGTACTCGTACACTTTACTGAGACAGTATATTATAGTGCTCAGCGAGCAGTAGGCTCCACCTAGCAACTCGAAGGTTAAAGTAGCCCCCTTAAGTAGCCCGCGAGTGTAACCACGCACGTGGACCTCTCACCTAAAACCGAGTGGACAGCGTGTGCTGTGCGCGTGCTTTGCGGAAGCAGTGCGGACTATATATGCGACAACCATAAAGATAAAGATATCCTGTGGTTTGGTCGTTTTTGAAGCTAGTCTCGAGGTTGTTATTATGTCTGCAAATTAACGGAAGGCTAAAACCGCAAAATACCTACCCAAAATTACATACAGTGTACCCCACGACCATGGGACATGAATGACAAGTAGATACATTTTAAATTAATGAAAGTAGAAATTTTACTCAATGAAAACCGTCCATTATTTTTCATAATACAAAATATACATACATAATCACAGAACTTTGAAATACAACTTGCTGTACGGTAATCGCATCATATAAAAAGCTGTACGTATCCGTATAGCATAGGTCAATGATCGGTAGCAATTCTATTTGAATTGCTACTCCTCTCTGGACGAAAATTATGGCACTATAAATTCAGTTTTTTTCCTTTTCTTGTGGTTTTTGGGTTTACTGACTAATTTCATGGTCCTGGGGTCAACGGGAAGTACCATAGAGCAACGAGGTCCTCCGGCGGACCGGAGGGGAGTGGCCATAGCGTTATTTGTCGATTCAACATTGTCAGGCAATTTTGGCGGGGGGGAAATCTGCGCTGCGCACTCATTTTCATACGAAATTAAAAATACTCTAACAAATTCACCCACACATTGATACATTCATGTCACAGAATGAACTAGTTTTATAGTACGTGTAGGTCCGCGTGGACTTGTACTTTTGACAGAGGGGAAAGCTGCGTATGGCTACTCCCCTCCGGTCCGCCGGCCGGGGGCCCGCGTTGCTCTATGGGAAGTACCAACCCTCTGGAGGTTTTGTCCTTGTCAAATAACGGCGCCCATACAATGAGCAGAGAGGTACCTATTCACTGCGGCCGTTGATTGCGTCGACTACACTAAACAGGCAATTTTCGAGCGATTTTGCAGTCGACGACGCCTCTGTGCAAAACATGTCGTCTCGTCAGATTATTCTCTGCGTAATCGTCTCGCTTTAAATCGCCTGTGTGGGTCTCTTAGGAATTAAAAGGAGAGCGAGACGATAATACCTCAGTAGTCACCTCAAGGCTCCGGCGACACGGATGAATTTCCTAAATAAATATTACACAAACATAATAAATAACAAAATGATTTGTAATTTGAGCATATTGTCACAATGATCCTGCTAATATTTGTTTATTTGTTAAAATTTTATTTATCTAGGTTCCTGCAACAATTTATTTTTCAAAATACTCAACTGAAATGAAATTAATCTAAATCGGAAATATTCTTAGAACACACGTTTTCTTATGATTTGTGTAGATATAGGTATTTTCAAAAAAGCTTGCGGTAGGAACCTAGTTAAATACTATTCTAATAGGAGATCATGGTAAAAATATCCACAAATTACAAATTATTTTGGTAGCCTTAACTTACCTTCACTTTATTAGGAGTCGACTATGTTAGTCTGGACTCTATTTTCCAAATTGCATTTGTACATAGGAGTTTATGCATTTCCTTACCTTGACCGAGTATAACCATGATAGTTTATAAAACTATTTATCATAAGTAACTCGCTCTTAACCTTTCGAAATTAATGTTTCGTAAGTTTTTACTGACTTGTGGAACTATGAACACATTTTTTAAACCGTGCGTTGGTTTGAATAAATTATTTATGATAACTTTTTCTTATGCAAGATTCATATCAAGTTAATTTAGTAATTTTATTAAAGTTGTTTGTCTCTAGCTAGTACCTACTTTTAGTGCGGACACATTATCATAATCATAACCAGCTTATACATAATATTATTACCGTCTTTCACGCCTAAACTACTGAACCGATTTGATGAAATTTTGCACAGGTTTTGTATAGACCAGGAGAAAGGGCATAGGATATTTTTATCCCGGTGTCATTTTCCCGCGAGATATAACCGTATCCCTTTTTTATATAAATAATTATTTATATGTTGTTTAAAAAAATACAAGACTACAAAATTAATAACTCTAAAAACTAAATAAAATTAATATTCAAACCATTTAAACGAACCAACATGAAAGTTATCGAAAAGTCATGTTACGTGCAGTTACATGCTCGATACGTTCATTGTCTTTTTTAATTGACATTGACGAGCACGTAACTCCTTTCATAACCTTTTCGAATTAGTCTCACGGTTCGAGTCTCTCTTAGTATCCTTAAAAAAGTCAGCCTTTATATATTGCGAAAGAAAACATTATAAAGTGCACACTTTATAATTCAACCAAAAGACACCGTTGCAGACATGGCCCCTGAGGCGTCCATCAGAGAATTCTACAAGGGTAGAAGTGTGCTAGTAACAGGCGGCACAGGGTTTATGGGCAAAGTCCTCATCGAGAAGCTTCTATACTCGATACCAGAGATCGGGAATATATTCGTGCTTGTGCGGCCGAAGAAAGGCAAGCCTGCAGTTCAGCGCTTGGAGGATATGCAACGTCTTCCTGTAAGTATTATACACGTAATAATATACCTGGTGAACTGAAAATAAGTGCAAAATACAGGGTCCGTCACTCGAACTGTTACTAACTTCACCTTGCTCCCATTTACAAAATAATAATGACAGCGCGCCCAATTTTGGTGAAACGTCAGTTTGTTTCATTGTTTTATAGTGGGCGAAAAGAGCGGGAACAAATTTTAATTTGATGATAAATTTTCGCAATGGATATTAAACGTAAAAATGTGATCGTTTTGCATTTGGCCGAAAAATCACAAACAGTCATCATTCGGGAGCTCCGACATTTACGTGTGAACAAAATGTTAGTGTATCGAACCATTAAGCGTTATAACCGAACCGGGGGCATTGCTAAACGGCATGGAGGCGGTCATCCGAAAACTGCAACTTCGTTCGTTCGGTTCGTAAGGTGAAGGCTCGAATTCAAAGAAATCCGTGCCAGAGTGCTGCAAAATTGGCGAAAAGTCTGAAAGTATTCGAATCAATTTTTCGGCGCATACTGAAACAAGTACGACAAGTGCGAGTGTAACTCGCGCGCCGAGGGTTTTGAACTTTTGTCGTTTAGGTAGGTACGTATATGACAACCTCTTGGCGCGGTGGGCTTACAACGCAGGAGGTTGAGGTTTGATTCCTGCCTCGGGACTAATATTTGTAGGATCTTCAGATTATTTGTGTTCTAGTCCTTTTCTGTACACAAAAATGAATCATCTAATGTGATACTTATACATGTACTAGCGGCCCGCCCCGGCTTCGCACGGGTATTAAACAAAAATTTCAGAAATTATACACACTAAAACGATGGGTTTCACAGTTTTCATACGGATCTTTACTTTTTTTAACAGCATTGGGGTTTTTGACATTGACTCGACATTCCAAAACTGACACTGGCCGTAGAGAAAAAGCAAGCACCGTGCGCTATACAACCTCTTTTTCTATTCTGACGCGCCATAATCGAAAAAGAGGTTGAATATACAGCCCACGGTTCAATTATTGAATTTTTCATGCGGATCCCTAACTTTTTTGAAAATATTATATAGCCTATGTTCATCACGGAAAATTAAGGATTCTAATGGTGAAAGAATTTTTTAACTCGGTCCAGTAGTTTCGGAGCCTATTCAATTCAAACAAACAAACAAACAAACAAACATACAAACAAACAAACAATCAAATCTTTCCTCTTTATAATATTAGTATAGATATAGATAACAGCTATCGAAGTAATACCAATAACATAAGCTTTTCTTAGCTTGTGGGTAAATGATACTGTGTGGATTATCTAGGATACTCCTATTACAGTTACTACAGAGATTAGTGGGTAGGTAAGTGGGTTGGTACCTACAATTTTTTTTCAGCTTTTTTCAACCTATTTCACTAAGTATGAAATTTAGACGATTTTCAAAACCTGTTTTGAATTGTCGAAATCCATACCTTTGATTTGATATTACTCTCAATGAAATAGCCCCCATTGTATGAAAATTAGTTTATTGACCATATTTCAAAAAGTATTATATTTACAGACCTCTCTATATTTTTTCTGTAAAATATAGATCTATATCTACAAACGCTTGGTACATTTTACATCAATCACTCTGCAATCTTCGGAGATAGGGGGGGGGGGGGGGGGAATGGTCAATTTTTCAACCTTTTTCAAAATATTTCGAAAAGTATAAAATTTATCGAAATTTCAAAAACTGTATTGGAATGTACAAACCAATACCTTTCATTTGATACCCAACTCGGTGGGGTAGTCAGCCCTTCAGAAATTTTTCCCGCCCTTTTTTGACCATATTTCAGAAACTATTATTTTTACAGACTTCTCTATATTTTTCCTGTAAAATATAGATCCATATCTACAAACACTTGGTACATATCACGTCGATCGCTCTGCAATCTTCGGAGATAAGTGGGGGAACGGTCATTTTTTTGACCTTTTTCAAAATATTTTAAAAAGTATAAAATCTACCAAAATTTCCAAAACTATTTTGAAATCTACAAACGTGTACCTTTCATTTGATACCACTTTTGACTTTGTACGTTCCATTTAAAATTTCGATTTCAAAATTTGTATGGAAAATCTTCATTTTAATTGAAGTACGGTTTATTAAAAATTGTATCAAAATGCTTAAAAAAACATTGAATTTTAAGAAAGTTATTGTTATTGACCGATATAGCCTCCTTTGGCACGGATGATGGCAACAAGTTTTCTGGCAAAAGCATTGCAGGCTGCATGAAGGTGGGTTTGCGGTACTCTTGCCCATTCCCGACGGAGAGCTGCTATCCACACTTTCATATCTTTTTGTTAACACGGCAGCCTCCAGAATTGACCATACTGAAGTTGACCGGTACCCCCCCCCCCCCCCTATCTCCGAAGATTGCAGAGAGATATGATATGTAACAAGTGTTTGTAGATATAGTTCTATATTTTACAGGAAAAATATAGAGAAGTCTGTAAATATACTTTTTGAAATATGGTCAAAAAACTAATTTTCATACAATGGGGGCTATTTCATTGAGAGTAATATCAAATCAAAGGTATGGATTTCGACAATTCAAAACAGGTTTTGAAAATCGTCTAAATTTCATACTTAGTGAAATAGGTTGAAAAAAGCCAAAAAAAAATTGTAGGTACCAACCCACTTACCTACCCACTAATCTCTGTAGTAACTGTAATAGGAGTATCCTAGATAATCCACACAGTATCATTTACCCACAAGCTAAGAAAAGCTTGTGTTATTTGTATTACTACGATAGCTGTTATACTTAATAAAGTATAAATATCACATTAGATGATTTATTTTTGTGTACGTAGAAAAGGAATTGAACACTCGAACAAATAATCTGCAGATCTTACAAATATTAGTCCCGAGGCGGGAATCAAACCGCAACCTCCTGCGTTGTAAGCCCACCGCGCTAACAGGTCGTCAATATATGTACGTACCTACCTAAACGACAAAAGTTCAAAACCCTCGGCGCGCGAGTTACACTCGCACTTGTCGTACTTGCTTTCAATTGGTAACACTTCGAGTTACGGACCCTGTAAGAAATAACTAATATTACAAAATAAGATAGCTCACTTGTTACATTTATCGGTGTAAATATTAATTTGAAATCATCTGTACTCAACCGCTTAGAGAAAGTTACTTTCCGAATCTCTAAATAATCCACATAACATCATCCATCCCCAAGCTAAGCAGAGCTTGCGTTATAATAATTGACTAATGTACATGATTAATGCAATCTATTACATGATAGATGTTATTTTAATATACATAGACCGCGATCAGAACCCCCAGGACAAATTTCACCAGATCCACCCAAATCTAAATAATAGATATTATTTAGATTTGGGTATATTAATAGATTTCTGTGCACAGATATATATTACCATATTAATATTTTCTTCCTGGTTGCAGTTATTTGACCGTCTAAGAAATGAACGACCTAGCGCCTTGAAGAAGCTCAAAGTATTACAAGGAGATGTACTTTTCGAAGACTTTGGCTTGTCCACCTTTGAGTTCCAGAAAATATCTGAAATATCTGTCCTGTTTCATTTTGCGGCAACGTTGCGACTCGAGGCTCCTTTGGAAGACAATGTTAATATGAACACATCGGGCACTCTGAGGGCTATCAAGGTGGCTAAGCAACTGAAGAACCTAGTTGCTTTTGTGCACCTATCTACAGCTTTCTGCTATCCGGATTATGAAATTTTGGATGAGAAGGTAGGTATGGCAAAAATCATTTAAAATAAAGATAAGCTACATTCTGTGAAATATGTAACACCTCTGGCCGACCCCGCATGCTCGGGCGGTTATTTTGACATTTAAGAACGACCGGCGGTTACCGGGAAGGCATATGCCTCTCAGTGAACTAAGTTGGGCTATTAAAGATTTGATGACGATAATTACTATACCTACTAAACCAGATTTACAGTGTTTTTTGTTACAATTCGTTAGATAATAGATGTATCATTGCAGTTATACCCACCACCCACGAACCCCGAAAATGTAATGAGGCTCATCGAAGTGCTCGACGGGAAACAGCTAGCGACGCTCACACCGTCTTTGCTTGGTCCCCATCCCAACTGTTATACCTTCTCGAAACGTCTCGCGGAAAATATTGCCCAAGAAGCTTACTCGGATCTACCTATTGTCATCGCTCGCCCCAGTATAGGTAAGCAAAACTACTGCTGACAATACAATAATGCTGTACATCAGAAAAACAACTCTCTCCGTCGGCCGAGACACGTTCACCGTGACCTGTGGGCTGGTTTGGTTACGTTAGCTTCTTTAGGCAGGGGTATAATGTACAAATGCACTTTACACACTTTAGAATTATCATCGGTGATTGGATCAACGGATCTCTGGATTCAATAGAGACGGTGTCAATGAAGGAGGTGACGGCAACAAGTCCCATTTCGCTTCCGCACACCAAACACCCGACCGAAAACCGACCCCGCTGGATGCGGGCTATAGCGTATTATATATACGTATTATATATTTGTGTATAATACGTGCACCTAGGCGAAATCTCCATATCCTCCTGAAGCGTCTGGCAAAAGCCCAAGCCGAGGTTCACGCCTAAATGGTGGCCCTTCTGTGTGTTGCCCCAACCTAAATTGACCGGTGAGACCTCTGCGCCCTCCAAGCCTATAGGCCATCTGCGGACAAAACAATTTAAATGACCATTCGTAAAAATAAAACCAGAAAAAAAAAACATTACATAAGACGAGTATAATGGGCGAGGCGCTAGAAGAATCACTTACAATCTCTTCCAGGCATCCTTTGACTAAAATACGATTTCAAAGGAAACTGAAAAATTTCAAAATTTACGATCTAAAATTTACATGCATTGGAGTCAGGATTAAGATTTTTATCAATATTTTTGAAAAAAGAATTGCTCCATTCGATATTTGCAGGCGATTGCGGACACGGACAACCAAAAGCGTGTCGACTCGCACACCGGATACTCCATACCATTCGTACATAACTAGGTATTTTGTAAAAGAAACCAACGGAATTTCAACTACGCAGTGATCCATCCAAGTACGGATCGCACGTGATGTTGCTTAACTTCGTTATCGGTACACAACTTGGAAAGGACGATAGATGCCTATTTATTTTATTTTATAGTATGGTGGCAATTGTTATACATGCCCTGTTACCATTTCAACGGTCTACCTATTTCGGTTCATGATATACAGCCCTCAGACAGCGGTCAAAACCTAAGAATATCTAATAACACATCATCGCTCTACGCCGTAGATGTACTACGCGCCGTAGGTACCTAATGTACGTCGTAAATCTACTTCGAACCGTGTAGGTCTCTACGCCGTAGATGTACTACCCCCTGCGCTCTCTACATCGCTACGAGGCCCCTCTGCAATTACATTATTAGTATGCTATCAAAGAGATAGCGTGTATGGTGTAGTAAAGACTACACCACCGAGTTCTTACACTGCATAGGTATTTGCCAAATTCATAAAAATCCTCCCGTGACGTTAGCAACACACTATTCCATCGTGCCTCGTCAGAAGCAGGTTGCAACATTAAGTAAGGTCGCCTGATATAATATATACCTGTATATAAATATACTGTGTATTACTACCCATCATAAACGTATAGCATCGATATGCTTCTGACGCGGCACAATGACACACACCATGGCACACCGTAATAATGTGTTTAAACTGTGTAATGTTACAGTGGGTCCGGTAGTGATGGAGCCCATCCCTGGCTGGGTGGACAGCTTGAACGGTCCAGTAGGAGTTATGCTGGGCGCCGGCAAGGGCGTGATCAGAACCATGCTGTGCGACGGTAGCTGCACCGCCCAGGTTGTGCCAGTGGACATCGCTATCAACGCCATCATTGCTATTGGAATGATTGAAGGCACACGGACGAAAAAGTAAGGATAATCGTAGACTTCAACGCTCACAGCAACAGAGATGGATGCTGTACTACAAAGCCTAATTTTCTGTCCAAATCCTAAAAAAGGATGCGAAAGAGAATGAGGGTCGAAACCTTCATTGAATTTGATCTTCATTGTCTTGAACCGTAGACGACGTGTAAAGTAATTATTTGTTTCGATCATAAATCGACTGTGGAATTATGGAGGGTCACGCAGCGAATTTATTTTATTTTATTTATTTAAAGCAAACAAACATTATATTAATACAATACAATACCATATCTAATACAATCTATAAGTTTATTATTCTAACATAATATATGACAATTTCATGTGTATTATATATTATGCGAATATCATAATCAATGACAATTTCATGCCTAGGTCACATGTATCATAATTTTTTATTACGCTAGCTTTCGCTTATGGTATCGCTCAAGTGGAACCTGTAGAAAAAGTAGTATTGTACCACGATTGGTTCCACAAAGGCTTCTTTAAGAGTAAGCTACCGTTCACTTCCAGAGAGGGGTTTGCTCGGATTAAAGCGTAAGGAGCGACCATATCAGAAACACCGCTAATTTTACCGATTTAGTGAGTATGCTTTGTCATGAAAGCACAGGAGGAAAGGTGGAGCGCAGCACTCACTCCCGGGATACTTCATGCTCATGAGGCAGACCAAGAAATAACTAACCAGGTACAGGTGCAGCCACAACGCCAATATCTACGAGGGCAACATGGACCCGTCTGGCTAAAGATAGTAGAAACAGCATAATATTAATAACCATTTATTGTTCTTTTCACACAATGCTCTTAACTTTTAGAGACTAGTATCGTATAACTGCACCTACCATGGAATAGATTTACATTTAATTCAAAATAAACGGATATTTTACTAAAAATTTAACTGTAGTAAACCTACACGAATTATTATTACAATGTTGTGAAAATTTGTCATTTCCTTTCATTTTTTAATAGCAAACGAATTCGAAGACCGACGAATTCTTGAGGTGTCATATTTTGTTAGATGCTCCACTCCTTTATAGTCATCCACTTCCTTATTTTCACACGTGGAATATAGTTTTTCTGTGCCACAGGTTAGATGCGATCCCAGTATACAATGTGAATATCGGGCACCAGCAGCCGACGACTTGGGGCGAAATCTTGAACATCGGCAAAGAATATTCTCGAAAGGCACCGATGGAATGGCCACTCTGGTACCCTAATGGGGATATAACTACCAATGTAACCCTGCACGAGTTTCGACGCATCTTCTTCCATCTGCTACCAGCTTACTGTATCGACTTTCTGCTGTTTTTGTTGGGACAAAAGCGATTGTAGGTATACAGGGTGTAATCGTTAAGTGTGCACAGGCGATTATTCCGTAACTATTGCAGATATCAAAAAACTTTAAACTGATATCGAAAGTACTTTACCTAATGAGTAAAATGACATTAATAACTTTTTAAAAATAAAACGAGAAATATCCAAAAAAATTACATTAATCACTCCCATACATTTTATTTCTTAGTAAGTACAAAATTTTGTGTTCAAAGCATATGTTCGAAGTGACGTCCTCCTTGTGCAATACAATGACGAGCTCTATTTACAGTTTCTAAATGAACTTTCCTTAACATTTGCGGAGTAATTAAAGCAATTGCACGACGTACACGATTCTGTAACTCTTCTAGGCTGTGTACTCTCTCAGCGTACACGTGGTCTTTGACAAATCCCCATAGGAAGAAATCACAAGGCGTGAGATCCGGGGATCTGGCAGGCCAAGGGGTTGCACTATTATTGGCTATTAAGCCATTATAATTGTTTCGTAAGAAATTCATTACAACATTTGTATTATGTGCAGGTGCTCCATCTTGTTGAAAAATTATCGACCTTCTTTCATCGTCTGGAATTGGTTCTAAGAGACTTGGCATATCGTTTTGTACAAAGGAGAAATATCTCTGTCCATTTAAGGTTCCACTGTAAAAATATGGCCCAATGATCCGATCTCCAAGAATACCACACCACACATTAATTGAGAATCGCACCTGAGCTCTAACTTCAGTAGTTAAGCGAGGATTGTCAATTGACCAATAATGCGAGTTTTTTCTATTGTAAATGCCGCAGTTTGAAACATTACTTTCATCGGTCCATAAAATTGACCTTACATTGACATAATTATTGACTAGCCAATTGCAATAGACCAGCCGACGAGCAGGATCATCATTGTGCAGCGTTTGAGTAGGTTTTATCTTAAATGCTTTGAAGTTGTGTTTTTTTAATAACTTGTGTACATAATTGTGGGACACTGGAAATGATCGGGCCACTGAACGCGTTGATTCTTGTGGATTATCTACTACGTAGTTAATAATATTGTTATCTAAGTCATTATCAAATTCCGGAGCTCTTGTTCTCGAACCTTTTTTTCTGTTAAAAGATCCATAATTTATCAAATTGTTATCCAACTTACGTAAATACGTACCAGAAGGAATTTCTCTATCTGGGTACTCTCTTCTGTAGGCGATAATGGCCGCCCTATTGTTACAATCATGTTTGTAGTACATTTTTAACATGTCCCTCTTTTCTGTATTGGAATATGCCATTTTTCAATCAATAAATGCAACAATCACGATTATTAACGCAAATTGAAAAATACAATAAATTGGCGGGAACGAGAACCCGCGATAAAGAATTTGAATTTAGAACGAACACCAAAGAGTATCTTTCTTTTTGTTTTTATTTAGTATGTTGCTTTTCAGCTAGTTCAAATCAATACAATATTGAAACAAGGTTTATTATAAATTTGAAGTGGTAAGATAATTAATCTACACGTGTATCTACTTGAAATTCATTAATACCTTCATATCGTACATAATTATAAAATGACAAGGGTAAAATGAGTAGGTACTATTCCACTTAAAATAAGGAAACTAAAACCTTTCTACTATCTCATACTAAATGTATGGGAGTGATTAATGTATTTTTTTTGGATATTTCTCGTTTTATTTTTAAAAAGTTATTAATGTCATTTTACTCATTAGGTAAAGTACTTTCGATATCAGTTTTAAGTTTTTTGATATCTGCAATAGTTACGGAATAATCGCCTGTGCACACTTAACGATTACACCCTGTATATTACATCTACAAAAAGAATTATTGCTTATTTTATAACCTCCTCCTACAAGGCGAGGTAGGTATGTTACCTACCACGCCATTTAGTCTATGAGGAGGTGCCTGCCTATGTTTAGTGTTCTCGGCAATTTAAGTAACTAATGGTCCGTAGCTACATTTTGTATTTTGGCAGTTTTGATTTTTAAGCACAAGATTGGATATAGACACGGTTTTACTTTAGGTACTTGTTTCAGCATGGTACGAATCCAGGCCAGAATCAGTCAAGGTCTGGAGGTTCTGCAGTACTTCACCATGCGTCCATGGAAGTTCCCGTGCCCAAACTTCGATAGCATACAGTCCAAATTGAACGAAGAAGAACAAAAAATCTTCAAAACAGATGTAACTGATATGGATCGAGAAACGTATTTGATTGCTTGCATTGAGGGAGGCAGGGTATTTTGTCTCAAGGAAGACCCCAGCAAAGTTGTTATGAACAGATCATATCATACCTTGTAAGTATACCTACAACATATTTTTGACGCAGGTTGCGGGTTCGATTCCCGCCTCGAAACAAATATTTGCAGATATTTTTTCAGAGTGTTCTTGTCGTTTTCTATGTAAATATATAAAAAATATCTATCTACGAGTTTGTATAATTATAGTATTATGTATATCAGTCATCTAGTACCCATAACACAAGCTCTGCATAGCTTGGGGCTAGATGATGCTGTGTGGATTGTCCAGCATTATTATTATTATTATTTATTAAATACCCTTGCGAAGCTGGGGTGGGCTAGTATTTCGATGAGATCTTGGTACACTGCACATCTTTGTCCATTAAATAAACGAACAGTTTACCTAAACATTAACTATCCTTTCTTTTCCAGCCTTTACGTGTTGGACTGGGTGGTCAAGATATTGTTTTGGCTGTTCGTCGCCTCCTGCCTAGCGTCTTGGTTCGAACCCGTCAGATCTGTGCTGGAGCTTGCCGAGCCTCTTATCAAGCACCTGCCGATTTTAGGACCAGTCATTAGCAAGGCAAAGGGTTACCCTGATGCTTAGGTTATCAATAGCTATATATATGGCGTTTGGTTTTGGTTCCGAAACGGGTTGGTTAGAATATTATTTAGTTATAATTAGGGTAGCATGTGCTTAAGGTAACTTTTTCAAAATAGGCACTTAGGTATGCTGACGGTAAAAAAAATAAAGTGATCTATAGACAAAGCACCATCTGGTATTCTGGCCCCAAAGTGGAAAGTTTCATACCTACAAGGCTTAGACAGCTTTAACTCGTCACCAGCGTCGTAGGCTGCCTTCTGTACCAATGGTGACCGCAACGAAGATCAAGCCACTGCCCGAGGTAAATGAGCAAAGACAGGAATGTTTTCGCCTCCATCCAACAATGATTTTCTTTCGAACCTGTTTTCTAAAACAGGCTCGAACATGCTGACCCCGCAGAGCAAACAGAATAATAAAAACAGTACAAGATATTTTTTTGTAACGTGTAATGTTACATAATAACTAGTGTTACATAAAGGAAATCATGTTTTGTGGATAGAGGATAGTAGGGTACTAGGGTAACGAATATATGTACTCGTATAGCAATACGAGTGGGTACTTATTGAATACATTATTAAAAATAGAAAAGCAGACACCCAATAGTACCTACATTGTCACCCTAGGGTTGGAAGTAACTTATCTAGTCTCAGGCAGGGTTAGGCCAATAGTCCAAGGTACTAAATAAGTTAGGCATTTTCACCCGAGGTAAACACTGTGCTTTTTATTACGAATACAAGGAAGAAAAATTTTACGTCTCCTTTTGAGAAATCAGGCGTTAAATCCATATCTGAATCAGATGAACTCATTCTAATACAAACGAAACTCTACAACACGAGGAAACAAATAACGATCGAATTGCCACTTAGCCATTATTCTTCACATTCAGCCATTGTTATGGTTCAATAGAACTGTGATAACTGACAGTTGAAAACGATTCTGGGTAGGTTTCAAAAGTGTCACTTTCAACCCGCTCCTCAGGCAACTTCAGATCTACTTTCCGAGTAAGAAGTACTTTAAGAGTAATGTAAAATATTTTATCATATAGGATTAGTGTGGAACAAGATGAAGAATCTAATCCATTAGTGGATATATACGTGTCACTCATATCTTTAATGTAGAGATAAAAAGATCAACTATGTATACCTGTGTAATTTACCATGAATAAAGAATAAAATAATAATATTAATAAACTATTTTATTTGATTTTGAGAGTAACAAATGTCAAAGGTAATCCACTTGTGGATCAGAACGATAAAAAAATAGAATCTAATCTATTAATATGTAGATTAGCGACATTCCAAGTGTATCAAGTCGAAACCATGCATGGGTAAAACTGACAACATTTGATTTAGCAGAGAAGCCATGAGAAACAAACGCTTTTGAAATTTGCATCATAGATAGACCGATACCCTGCCCATGCCCAATATTAGTTTAAAATGTTGAAAACTTGAAACTTCGTGTGTTTTAGCAGCTTGTGTTATTTTTTTCTTCAAGTTTTTTATATCTGTCCGTAGTTGGGTTTGTTCTAAATGTACTTAAAGCTAGTCTACATTCGCCTACTAATTTTGGGTCCAATATTGTTTAGGTTGAAATTTTGACGACGGCTTAGTACATAATTTTCGGTTTATAGATTCTATTAAATCTTGGTTGTTTTGGTCTCAGATCATCTTGGTATGTTGTACTGTCCCTAGCCATAGTTCTACCTGCGGCTTCTCACACGTATTTTTTATATACTTAATAAGTAGCCTATCTAGGTAAGCACGTGTTCTAATTTTGTGAAAAATTTCATCTCGATCTGTTCAGTACCTATATTTTTTTGGAGATCCTAGGTAACAAATAAAAGATCACATTTCACAACCGTTCTATTTCATAATATTGTAGTATAGAATAGCACTTTTTCGAGAAAATTATGTTAGAATAATAATATTTTTAAAGTAGCAGATTTTTATATTTTAGATTTTTATTTTTGTGCCGTGTGGTGACGGCATAATAAAGAATTTCACCACCCCAACTCATCCCGTGGGTGTCGTAAGAGGCGACTAAGGGAAACACACCGGGGGGCGGGCAGCAGCGCCCTCTGCAGAACTACTACACTAAACTGCGATCCCCAACCCGCATGCCCAGCGTGGGGATTATGGGCAATACCCCCAAATGACAAGAACCGCCACAAAATGGCCCCCAGTTCCCGGCCGCCTCGCTATTCCTGGCCATGGTAGCGGCCACGGTAACGGCGGGGCAGGGGGTGCTAGGAATCACCGGGCTACATTAGGCTACCACACCCCACACACACTGACCCTGGCAACGTTTAACGGACGCACTCTGAGGCTTGATCACCATCTAGCGCAGTTGGAAGTGGAGTTAGAGAACATTAAATGGCATGTTCTAGGGTTATGTGAAGTCCGTAGAGAGGGGGAGGACACCGTAACCCTAGACTCGGGCCATCTTCTCTACTTTCGTGAGGGTGATAAAACATCCCAGGGTGGCGTAGGTTTCCTCGTCAATAAGGCCCTCTCTAACAACGTCGAAGAAATCTCCAGTGTGTCGACCAGGGTAGCGTACCTGATCCTTCGGCTGTCTAAGCGCTACAGCTTGAAGGTCATTCAGGTTTACGCACCGACCTCGACACACTCGGATGATGAAGTGGAGGATATGTACGAAGACATATCCAAAGCCTTACATCACACCACCAAGGCTCACTTCAACGTTGTTATGGGGGACTTTAACGGCAAGGTGGGAACCCAGACTGGCAACGAATCCCGAATAGGCCCGCATGGTTTTGGTGTTCGAAATCACAGGGGACAAATGCTCGTCAACTTCCTTGAGAAAGAGGGGCTGTTCTTAATGAACTCTTTCTTTAAGAAACAGCCCCAAAGGAAGTGGACATGGCGGAGTCCCGATTCTGTGACAAAAAATGAGATCGACTTCATCATGACGGATAGCAAGCATATATTCAGAGATGTCTCAGTGATCAACAGGTTCAATACCGGATCTGATCACCGACTCCTTCGAGGCTCTCTGAATATAAATTTGAAGCTTGAAAGAAACCGTCTGGTGAAGTCCACGCTCCGACCGAACCCAATCCAAATCATGGCGGGCACCGAGAAGTTTCAGCAGCTTCTCGGGGATAGATTCGCTGCCTTGGAACCCACTGATGACGCTGACGAGACCCTACACAATCTGGTAGAAACGCTGAGGGACGAGGGCATCAAGTTTTGCAAAAAGCAGCGTACTGGTAAGAAGTCCAAACTCTCGGATGAGACTCTTGGGCTGATGACAAAAAGACGGGAAACCACCCAAGCGACTTCGTCAGAGAGGTCAGACCTGAACAAGCGAATTGCGAAGATGGTACGACGCGACCTTCGGAGCTCTAATACACGCCTCATTGAAGAGGCGATAGAGCGAAACCGAGGGTCCAAAGTATTCACTCAGCAGCTTGGAAGGAGCCACCTGACGAAGCTTTCAACGCACGACGGAAGGACCGTTTTGTCGAAGCCGGAGATATCGGCCGAGATAGAGGACTTTTATGGCCGTTTATACGCTGCACATGCTCCCCGTTCCCAACGAGACGACCACGATTCTAGAGCCACCTTGATACGCCACTATACCGACGAACTGCCAGACATCAGTCAAGACGAGATCGTGTTAGCTCTGAGGCAGCTTAAAAATGGAAAAGCCCCCGGTGAGGACGGAATAACATCAGAGCTTTTGAAAGCTGGAGGATACCCTGTTATACAGGAGTTACAGAGCCTCTTCAACGCCGTCCTTCACAGTGGGAGAACTCCAAAGGCGTGGAGTGGGAGTTTGGTGGTGCTCTTTTTTAAGAAGGGAGATAAAACCCTTCTTAAAAATTATAGACCCATCTCGCTCCTAAGTCACGTCTATAAGCTTTTCTCACGAGTTATATCGAACCGTCTCGCCAGGAGACTCGACGAGTTTCAGCCACCGGAGCAGGCTGGGTTTCGCGGAGGATATGGTACCATAGACCACATTCACACAGTGAGGCAGATTATACAGAAGTCCGAAGAGTATAATCAGCCCCTGTGTCTGGCTTTTGTGGACTATGAGAAGGCCTTTGACTCCGTTGAAACCTGGGCTGTTCTACAATCCTTACAGCGATGCCAAGTAGACTATCGTTATATCGAGGTGCTGAGATGTCTCTACGAAGCCGCTACGATGAGTGTCCGAGTACAGGACCAGCAGACTAAACCGATCCAACTGCGCAGAGGAGTGAGGCAGGGGGATGTCATATCCCCGAAACTGTTCACGAGCGCGTTGGAAGATATGTTTAAGACGCTGGACTGGAAAGACAAGGGCATCAACATAAACGGCGACTACATCTCACACCTGCGATTCGCTGATGACATAGTCTTAATGGCGGAGTCGCTAGAGGAGCTGAACCGGATGCTGGACAGTCTAGCTTCAGCCTCCCGATGTATCGGTCTTGGCATGAATTTGGATAAAACCAAAGTCATGATCAATGCCCACATTGATCCAAGACCGGTGATCGTACATGGCCACCTTCTCGAAATTGTTTCTGAGTACACTTACCTCGGGCAGATTTTGCAGTTGGGTAAAAACAATTTCGAGAAGGAAGCCAAGAGGAGGATCCAGCTAGGCTGGGCAGCGTTCGGAAAACTACGTCGAGTCTTCTCGTCATCCATACCGCAATGTTTGAAAACGAAAGTTTTTAATCAGTGCGTCCTACCAGTCATGACCTACGGAGCTGAGACGTGGACACTCACGATAGGGTTGGTCCACCAGTTCAAAGTCGCTCAGCGCGCTATGGAAAGAGCTATGCTCGGAGTTTCTCTGAAGGATAGGATTCGTAACGAATACATCCGACAGAGAACTAAAGTCATCGACATAGCTCAGAGAATTAGCCAACTGAAGTGGCAGTGGGCCGGCCATATTTCGCGAAGAACCGATAACCGCTGGGGTAAACGTGTTCTTGAGTGGAGACCGCGACTCGGTAAACGTAGTGTAGGACGCCCTCCGACCAGGTGGGATGACGATCTGCGAAAGACTGCTGGCAGATGCTGGATGCGACAAGCCGAAGACAGGGCGCTATGGCGCTCATTAGGGGAGGCCTATGTCCAACAGTGGACTAACATAGGCTGATGATGATGATGATGAGATTTTTATAACCCCTAGGAAACATATTTGCAATAAAGTTTATTGTCCAAGATATCTAGCTAGTTAGGTATTTGTTTGTAATTCCCTCTACAGCATTTCACAATAAAACCGAACAAGCTATTTTTAATGTACTTCATTAAGTAGGTATATGGTTGTTAACAATACAGAACTGTTCCTCCGTTTCTCGGCTTGCATTCGTATATTAAATTCGTTGGAATATTCGAATACTGAAATCGCAATATTCGAATATTCGAAAAAAAAAACAAAATTGGATACGCTCTTTCGCGCGATATTATCCATCCAAGTTTAATTCGTTAGTGTAACGTTATTTATTTAAAGGATTTGGAAACACTATACCTAACATCTATGTACACCAACCAAAATTAAGACTGTTCTTTAGTGAGAATTCGTGACGGCAACATAAATTTTGTTAATTTTATTTCAATTTAATATTTTAAATTTATTTACGCAAATAGGTAACACAGGAATAGGTACTTAGTACTTATTTACTTGAACTTCAAGGACGACAGGAATAGGTACTTAGTACTTATTTACTTGAACTTCGAGGAACAGAGACGAGAATCGGAGACTTCCTTACGACAGTATTTTTTTTTCACGGTCTGACCCGAGACATAACTTGGTACCTACATAAGATGTTATTCGTAATCAGCTATCTTTATCTTAAGTTCGTGGCTAGACCTAATATAGCACAGGTCGAACTGAATCACGAGTTAACGAGTGCAATTTTGTTTTAATTTAGTATCTGAATTTGAAAATAAGGACTGACCTGACCTTTCAATAAGCAACGCATTTTACGTCACATGGCCGAAACTGACGTACAATTCCATTAATTTCATCACAAAATTTTCTCCAACTTCGTGATTTAGCTTCTTTGATTATTTTAGCAGCTTGTGTTATTTTTTCTTCAAGATTTTTATATTTGTCCGGAGTTGGGTTCCTTCTGAATGTACTTAAAGCTAGTCTACGTTCGCTTACTAATTTTGATAACAAAGGGGTCCAATATTGTTTAGGTTGAAATTTTGACGACGGCTTAGGGCCTACATAATTTTCGGTTTATAGATTCTTTATTTCTCAAAGAACACACAATAGTTCACTTATATAATAAAAACAAAACATAAATAACTTAAAGTAAGTATTATGTAGCATTTTAGTGAGGGAATATTACTATCGGCAGAAATCATAATTTTTTTAAAACTGTTGTATCTTTCTTGTATTGAATTAATACAATAAGTGCATTCAGACAATAACTCAAATAATTCTTTACAATATTTTCCCCAATCCGTTTTCTTAAAATTACTTTTTTTAATAATTTCGTATTTATCTTGAACGTCCAAAGTAATTTTAAGTATTAAATTATCGCTTCCTAAATTCTCATTCAAAACTTGTCAGCTCATGCTTTATCGCAACATCAGCAGAAACAAAGGAGATATCTGGTGATAATTTTTGTAAACCTCCGCTTACTAATTTTATCCTCGTTGCTTCTCCATTATTAAGTGATATCAAATTATTATCTAAGCAGGAGTCTAACAGCTGAGTACCTCTCTGATCTGTCTTGTACGACCGATTGGTGCAAACAAACTCTGTCCAGAAGCAATCGAAAAAAGAGCATCCCAATCAGCTTGTCGCGTATTTACAGATGACGGACATTATATTGATAAAATATGTATTTTCTAAAAAGCTACAATTTAATATTTTAATATAAAGAGCTTATAGCCTGGGTTAGTAAGAATAATATGACATGAATAAGAATGCAGCAATTTATGGACTCACTTCTGTCCTTACTATAGATGTTATACCCGTTAATATTTATAATTGTGTCCAGGTTCTGTACCATGTCTCACTCAAAATAGCTAAGTGATTTTTTTCTTGCAGTAACAAGGCTTCAAAACTACTTACTTTGGGCTTCAAACTTTGAAAGTTCCACTGAAATAATATTATATTGATTCCAGGTTTTTTGTAAGTGCCCTCTGCTATGACCATTCAAAAGAATGCCGCAACATTCTTTTGAATAACTCACCTTCAACCAACATACTAAAACAAATGAACTTAGTTCTTCAAACACTACATTTAGGTAGCACTTTTACTTCCAGTGGTTCTTCTGAAAACACAATGTTCATTATTTCTCAAATATATTTTCCTAGCTTGTGGTTGATCTGTAATATCTTCTTCAAGGTCACTACGAACCGTGCTTTCAATATCATTAGATATAACACTTATATCTTCTAAAAGTAGATCAAAAACCGTTACGTTGAATTATGCTACTTTGCGGAAAAAGAAACGGAAATTCACGATCATAAAACGCTTTCTTTCTTTGCAACGTGGAAATGTTGCCAGCATTCTGGGCATCCTGCCTTATGGTGACGACTACGATTTTTAGGGAATAGATATATAAGTCTATATATAGAATATATACTAACTATAGCCGTGTGGTGCCGGCATAGAATCCACCACTCCCACTCTTCCCGTGGATGTCGTAAGAGGCGACTAAGGGAAACACACCGGGGGGCGGGCAGCAGAGCGCCTTCTGCAGAACAACTCCACCGAACTGCGATCCCCAACCCGCATGCCCAGCGTGGGGATTATGGGCAATAGCCCCCTGATGAAATAACGCCACCTTTTGCGCACATTAGGGGAGGCCTATGTCCAGCAGTGGACTGATATAGGCTGATGTAGTTGTTGATACTAACTATAATTTATGTTTTTATTAAATCTTACTGAATTCAATACATTGTATGTAGGTATAAGAGGGTAGTAGTAAATGCACCTAACTGATGAAGAATCTTTAGACCGCTATAGGATTGTTTTTATACTGCCTTCTAAGGATCGAATGTAGAATATCTTATTCTTGGTATTTTTCAAGCATATAGTTAGGTAGGTACTCTGCGTACTGTACGCCAAAATACTGGGCCAAGTTTGGCTTTTGCATTGTACAACAGACAACTTTTTACGTTTTAGTTAGGCAAACCTAAGAGTTCGTTTAGGGTTTCGAATAAAGATGCACTCGCTGGCTTTCTCCTTACATACATCGGGAAAAAAGTCCTACCGTGAGATTATTCTTCCAAGCAGCTGACTTAGGCGTAAGATTCAGCTTGAGAGTAAGGTCCACGAAGATTATTAGGATATTCTCTTTAGTATCATGCGAGCGTTGAGCTTAAGGTATCTGTTTAAGAACATACAATTCTTATTTCTTACGCTATAGCATGTCCCGCTAGGCTGTGTACCAAAGGATGACCATAACATCAACTAGGTGGTTACATTGATATTGCTGGTTCATCATGGCCAGTGTTGATCAACCTTTGGCTATGGTAGTTTAGGCTGGTCATCGGTAGGTAAAATATAAGTGATCTATTCGGAACGTAACCAAGGTTGTTTTGCGAGTTTACGTACAACATTTTGTTGCAAGCGATAAGTTTAGCCTACCTACCTACTCGTAACAACGAAAATAGAAGTTTCGGGTTTGTTTTTGCGGAATCGCTATCATAAAATGTAGGTGACATAAGTTTTTCTTTGAAAACGAATTCAGGAAATTAGTTTTCCGAGGAAGCCCCGAAAACCGTTTTATTCATAGTATAAGTAGTAACGAACGCAACACATCCTGTTGTTGCACTAGGTACGTACCTATGTACCTACCTTTTAGACGGTCAGCGGTCAATACCTTTGGTTTAGATGCTTTACATGTCCAAAGTGCAACAGTATACATTCCATAGACAAGGAAGGTACCTTATCTTATCTCTGTAAAACCTACTTATTAAGTACTTGTACCTACGTATACCTACGTAGCGTAGGTACGAGTTCGAAAATGAAATAGCGGAACAGGTAAATTAAACTTATGTAGGTAATAAAATAAAAAAACAAGAAAAAAGAGACAAACAGATTTATTTTGAAAATTGTAAATCTCTTATAAATAAATTAATAATAAAATAATTTTCTAATTGTACCTATACATGACTACTTTTTATAAAAACAAGGTCAATTAACATAAAATAATTTTTAAAATGTCTAAATAAGTCAAACTTAGAACTTTTTACAATATATAAGCTATCTAAGTGTGTATTTGACAATGTAAAACGGAAATTAGGCTGTATAGTAGTAACATAATAATAACACAACAGGAAATAAAAGATATCTATGCAATTTAATTTTCAAAATACTCTTAAATTTTATTAATAAAAAGTTACAGTGTTTTCTAAATTCACGCATTTCATATTAAATCGAAATAATAGAATTTTATATAAGCACATAGCACAATTACAATTAAATATTTTTTTAATGCCTAATCATATGTAATCTAATCGGCAAGGCAACCCTCAGTTTTGTTTGGCGAAAGTAACGTGGTGTTTGCGTAGTTTCATGTCCGCATAATAAGAGTTGCCGTACACACTACATACCACATAAAAATAAAACGCTACGACACGCGACAGCGATGCGACGACGACGATATTATCACAGTACACTGTGATATTATCGTCGGAGCTTACAACGTATGGCGGTTGTGGTAATGGCCTTTTTACTTACATAATACCCATTAAGTACCTACATATGAATTAGACAATTAAAAAGCGGAAAGTAAACGGTTAAACTTAATAGTAATTAACACAGCTGGAAATAAAATATATCTATGTATTAATTGCTTAATAAATAATAATAATGTCATATATTAATTAAAATCCACATGTCATATAAATCGAATTTACAAACTTTTCAAAAACAGTCAATTAACCTCACATAAATTTTAAAATACCTAATCATAATCTATGTATCAATTGCTTAATAATAATGTCATAAATCAATTAAAATCCACATGTCATTTAAATCAAATTAACAAACTTTTCAAATACAGTACAGGTAACGGTAAACGTATGGCGGTTATGATAAAGGCCTTTTTACTTACATAATACCCATTAAGTACCTACATATTAAAAGTCCTTAAAAATAAATAAGATTTAAAAAAAAGTACCTACATATGAATTATACAATTAAAAAGCGGAAAGTAAACGGTTAAACTTAATAATAATAACACAGCTGGAAATAAAATATATCTATGTATCAATTGCTTAATAAATAATAAAAATGTCATAAATTAATTAAATCCACATGTCATATAAATCGAATTTACAAACTTTTCAAAAACAGTCAATTAACCTCACATAAATTTTAAAATACCTAATCATAATCCATCAGCATAAACTCCGGCAAGCCAAGCCCACGATGACAACACGAGTCGAAGACTCGGTATTTTAGGCCGGGACTTACAGGAATGTCCTACGGCGGGAGGTGCACAGGGATCATACATTTGCTATCATACAGACTGGTGGTGTTCGCTGCGAGCGTGACATATTACAGCGTGTGCTAAAATCTCGTTGCATGTTGCGAGCGCATTCTGTCCCCGTACTGACTCCACGAAAACAAGCTGTGTATATAATTTACATCGCGTCGGTCGGTACTTGGTCCGTACCAATTTCCTCCTACGCAATAGCAGCTAATCGCAGCGTGCAGACTTATAAACAAAGAAAAGAATAGAAAAGAATTCAAGCGATTGCATATTGAACTGGGTAATGCGGCCAGCCGCAGTTAAATGCCTCCGCGGTGAGCGAGCTATTGAGCAGGAGGCAGAAGAGTGGTAGGAGCTAAGGCTAACCTTTACGGCCGGACAGGCTCGGAAGCTTTGCGGCAGTCTATTCCAGATTGATGAACTGTGGCCAACCTTCGTAGTATTCTAGAGCTGCTTTGCAAGTAGAATGTTTAATGACCGTCCTTACTGCTCTCTTAATTAATTCACACGCTTTATGTATTTCACCGGGGGTTTTATCTACTGTTTTGTACCTGTCGAAAGATTGAACGCATAAATGATAGTTTATTGCATAAATTATGAAATATTTACAGAAGAAATATGTAACTAATCTTATATCTGAATTGAAACAAAACGAGCAATGTTTTAAAAAATATATATACCTATATGTAATAATAATAATAAAATCATATTAAGTATATCAGTTATCTAGAAACCATAACACAAGCTCTGCTTAGCTTGGGGCTAGATAATGCTATTTGGATTTTCCGGCATTAAAAAAACCGGCTACCCTTATTGCAAAAAACCTGCTACCTAGATTAACAGAAAACGTAAGAAACATAATCTAAATAGAGTGTACGTCTATTTAAGTTATGAATTGTACCTGAGAAAAAATTGAGAAGCTTAATAATTTCGCAAAATCCACACAGCATCATCTAGCCTAAAAAGTATTGATGAGCTGTAGGTACAGTAGGCAACCGTTGTAATTACGCTTGACCTACCCTTCCCATCATAGGTATTACAAGAAAGAAAAGGGAATTCAGTGTGTTTTCATACGCACGATAAGAATTTCGTGCGTACATGGCTAGACTCAGTTGTGATTGGTCGTGTTAATCGTTCCACTGACGCCGATAATTCAGCTAGGACTTACTTTCAACTATAAAACTATCTAAGTTTGGTGAATTCAATATATGTACTTAGTTAATCCGCTGAATGTTGGCGGGTTAACTAAGAACCTAGTCTGTGTTTAAAGAACACCAACGTTTCATCCCTTATAGAGGGACTTCATCATTCAGTGAGCGATAAAATCGCGATGAAACCCCTCTTTAAGGCACTAAATGTGTGTGGTTTAATGGTGTTTTGCCAACACAAAATAGGTTCGTATTTAACCGGCTAACATTCACATGAACTTTACTTATGGTAATAACTTACAGTGGACATTCTTCTAATTTCTGCACCGCAGCGTTCCCTCTCAGCGTTTTAATGGCACAACGAATAACAGCACAAGCGACAACAGACGGGAACATTAGGCATATTTTTTTTGATGCCATAACGCCTGACAAGCAGAGGAAGGTCGCTGCTTTCTCAATATCTCCAGGCATGTCCTGGTTAGCGTGCCAAGCCAGATACGGTATGAAGTCCTGAGCCACGATAGGATTTATAGGGAAACCCTGGAGGAAAAACTTACAGTTAACCTTTATCTATACTATAACTAATTTTATAAAGAGGAAAGATTTGATTGTTTGTTTGTATGTTTGAATCGAAGATTGTTTGTATGTTTGAATCGAAGAGGCTCTGAAACTACTGGACCGATTTGAAGAATTCTTTCACCATAATAATCCTTAATTTTCCGTGATGAACATGGAATCTTTCCAAAAACTTAGTAATCCGTAAGAAAAATTAAATTTTTGTGAAATATCCGTGCAAAGCCGGTGCGGGCCGCTTATTAACAAATAAAATTACAGTAAAATAGCAAAAGATCTAGTATTTACAATTGAAAAAAATTTGCTATCTGCAAACTGTTGCAAATAAACGACAGGTAACTGAACTGATCTATATCAATACCAGTTGGAAGTACGAAGCTGGCTGCATGGCCTCCCTGTATGTCAACCTATCACTTGCTGAGTCTTTGAAATTTGTTTGATTCTCTGAGCTCTAAGTTCTATTTAAACTTCGACATGGAATAGTTCTAGATTATCTCTCTGCCTGTTGACTAATACATTAACTGTGGCACTTATATTCCCAGCTAGGAAAACAGATAAACAAAGTTTTCGCAATCGAACATTCGTGTGACAGTCGGACAGTGTGATCATTAACTTACCAACTTTTTAAGGATTACGTTTTCGGCTGCTATCACCGACCGCTTTGGAAAACTGGAAAGCTTGGAAAGCTGGATCCGAGTAACCCTGAAGTTACCTTGTATCTGTAAATACAAAAACTCTGTAAATACCACGAAAATACCTTCAAAAAGAACGGACCGCACATGACAAAGGTTCGCCGTGACGCAGAAGAGGTTCGATTTCCACCTCGGGACAATTATATAGGTATATAACTAGCGATCTGCCCCGGCTTCGCACGGGAATTTAACAAAAAATTCATTTTTCATATGGATTCGTACCTTTTTTGAAAATATTCTATAGCCTATTAGGTATGTGTTCATCACGGAAAATTTAGGATTCTAATGGTGAAATAATTTTTCAAATCGTTATAGTAGTTTCCGAGCCTATTCAATTCAAACAAACAGACAAATCTTTCCTCTTCAATATTTGCAAAGCATATTTGTTACTGGGACTGTCTTCTATGTATTACATAATGTAAGTAAGTATACTATTTATGGTTAATATTATTCATGTATTTCTTAAAAGCTCGCATAACACAAGCTCAAGATTGAACTATCTACCTTCAACAATATGGCTAAATGTCACTTAGCACTACTTTATCAATTGAGTTTATACTCACAATAAACTCGTTTTAACACAAAATAATAAAATAGCTGGCTTTGAAAGGAAACATGAAAAATTCTGGTTACAACGCCCAGCCCAAACCGTTGCTGAAGCTAGAAAGCTGAAATTTGGAGGGTAGGTAACTTATTCTGGATTTTATTCTTGTGCATTGTAAGGCCGATTACAGTAGGTACCTACGTATACTGTAAACATAAAGAACTGAAGTTATCATACGGATCCGTAACTTTTTTGAAAATATTCGATAGCTTATGTTCATCAGGGATAATATAGGATTGTAGTCTATACTAATATATGTATATAAAGCATACAAACAAACAATAAAATCTTTCCTGATTTTATTGTTTGTTTGTATGTTTATTTGAATTGACTAGGCTCTTAAACTACTGGACTGATTTGAAAAAATTTAATCCAAAATTTTCCGTGATGAACATACTTAGGTATGCTATAAAATATTTAAGAAAATAAGTGTTCCGTATGAAAAATTCAATCTTCGTTAAAAACCCGTGCGAAGCCAGGGCGGGCCGCTAGTGGTGCAATAATTTATTAAATCGATCAAGTTGCTTCGGAGCCTATTAAATCTCAATAAAAGAAACAATGAAAACTCGTACTCATATTATTATCAGTAGCGGCGTTAGGGTAGGGCGCGGTTGGGCGACCGCCCGGGGCGCCGGGCATAAAGGGGCGCCGCAGGCGCCCCTTGTTTTTCTTCGCTCATTAACCGAGGCCTACTTACTTGTAGATAAAAAATAAATACGAAAAAAAGATTATATTGGCAACACTAAAATGGAACGAAGTGTTAAAACGGAACACTGCACTGCATGCATTTAATTTTACCGGGAATCCCCGACCATTGAGAAAAACATTATCTATCTCTTTTTTAAGTTTAAATTAGAGAGAATTCATGTTATTCTTGGTTAAATTATAATAATTAAATCACATTTACCAATCATTTTCTTTGAAATATTCGGAGCTCTCCCTATCATATGTAGGTATTGTCACACTCTTGCATAATTATTTACAAAATATAGGAAAAATCCGATAAAGTTAAAAAAAATCGCGGCTCGCTCCGCTCGCCGTTACTCACATAGAATTTTTGTACAGTTTATTATGGAAGGTTTTTGGTTGAAAACCTCTTCGGGTACTATACCAATCCACGCTATGCTGCAAATACACCATAGATCCTTTTTTTTGCGGACCAGGTAAAAAGGAAAATTTTTAAACACTTTCAGAATGAATTTGCTAAAGTTAGGGTACCTACATATTCAAGGCTAGACCCAGGTACGACGACTTGCGAAAGACATTTACTAATTAGTTATTTTATTCATTTTTATGTCCAACCGCGGACTAGCATATGAAGATGATGCATGTTGACTCGGGCGGGTCAAATCAAAGGCTCGACTCCCCCCCCCCCCCCCCCCCGAATAGTTACACTCGCACATGACGACTTTTTTCATATCGGTTTGGATTGCAGTTAGGGGGCGCCGTATAAATCTCGCCCAGGGCGCTGGTAGTGCTAAAACCGGCACTGATTATTATCTTCCTTAATATTACCTATTAATTATTATATATAGATGAGACTTACCTTCAGGGCTATTCTGAAGCAAGCCAACGCTAGCAATTTCTGCATTTCGATGACATGCCAATCGTCTAGCGCGAGCACCGAGTCCATATACCATATACCAGTTTGAATTACAGCCGGGTTCCCCTGGGGCGTCTGTAAAACGTATGCCCTTAGGAAATTTCAAGATAGTTTCACATCAGCAACAGGTTAATAGATTAGTGCTGATACGGATGCATTTACATGCATCTAATACAAAAACTCTTCAAAATCCGTTGCGTTATCCTAATATCTCAGCATGCAAATGGACAGACAGACAGCGACTTTGTTTTATACTATGTAGTGATAATTAAATTATTACTTGTGATAGGAACCTAGATAAATACTATAGGAGATTCAGCCGTCGCCGGAGCCTTTAGGAAGATATACTTACATACATAATTATAAGTACAAAAGTTGAACTTAGTGTGCCGTTCATGATACAGCTGTGACCATTAAACCAGTAGATACAATACAACAAAATAATATTTTGATTATATAATATTTTAGTCCAATATACACGTTTATATAAACGCAATTAAAAGACAAGTTAAACGAGGTACCTACGTACATAGCTACCAAGTTTAAAATTAGGTCGGTACGTAGGTATAAGCCGTTGCAACCGCGGCTTTAAAACTGCGTCTCTGATTATTATGTATAATAAATAGTACGGGACAATCGCCACAGCATCCTGGGTACTGTGGCAGACTGCCTCATCTCCACTCGGGAAGCTGGAAGCTTCACATCACCAGCCTACAATAGTCCACTGCTGGACTTAGGCCTCCCCTAATGAGCGGCATAGATGACATTATTCATCATGCTGGAAGCTTATTATAACCGATCTCTCCAAAACCACGTAGAACAGTTGCTATCCGAACAATGGAAGCTACTTTAGGGTAGGTACTTTAGGCACCTATTCATCACCTGCGACAAATCCGCCTACGTGCTGATTTTGGCAAAACCGTAAAAGACATCCCAGAGATAGGGACTGAGTTGAGGAACTTAGCATAAGTATTTTCCTTCCGTTAACATAAAACCTGACCTTGAAACTTGTGTGATAAATTGATAATACATATAATAAGAAGGTCTTTTACTATGGCAAAAAGCCTTTATTATCAAAGAAAATTTCAATTATCTCACTAAATAAAAACTAGTACCTATTTACAATTTAAACAATTGAGCTAACTGCAGACTGTTGCGAAGAAGAAGGTTGGTATGGTAGACTTACATTAAGGGTCATAAGCCAGTTTATGATTCTAGAGCGATCCTGTCGCAATATGATCGGCTCTCTCACTAATTGCCGCTCCGCTGTCAGGAGGTGGTTAATGACGTCATCAACGTACTCCAACTCGACCATTGCTTAAAATTTTGTAGGTACTCCTGAAAAACATACGACGTTTTATTGCTTTATTCGATTTTGTTATCCGATAACAATTCATCGTCAGCTATATACAGCGGAACAACATTACGTTAGTATGGTTTTTATGTATATATTCTCTAATAGGTACCTACCTATACTCTGACAAAAGCCTCCCACAATCGAAGTCGCCATTGCGGGAGGCAGTTTTTACTCTCAAAAATACACAGTCGTTTGTTTTGTATCGTTAATAATTAGGGGTATTATATTACAACAGGCGATACCTGCTTTAATAACCCTAATAAGGCCGAAACGAAACACAAAATATTGTTTAGACAACTAAACATGAACTCTGCTGAGCCGCAATCTTACATCAATTGATAACTCAGTTCAAGATAGCAATTAAATGGATAAAACTTGTGTAGGTATACGCAGATAGGTAATAAGTCATTAGATCTGAGCTCTCAATCGTTAGATATCAAAACACAGGTAAGTAGGTAATTAAAAGGGTCTCGTGATTGGTCTTTATCTACTGTACGTCGTGATTTGCCATTTTTCTATCCTTAGTTGACTACACTTCTGTAGATAAAATAAACCAATCTAAAATAAATACATAGGTACAGAAGCGAAAAGAAACATTAACACTGCACAATTAACATGCTTACTTATAATTTTTATAACGAAAAATAAACTTACCGATTACGACCAGCGTGATGTGTGACCGTTAAAACTGCACTTACTAAAATTTGACTTTTTAGCCATCACAAAGCCATTTTAATTTCAAGTACCTACCCTCATTTTTTGAAGTGAAGTTTTTGGTAGAATTATAAATTTAACCCTTTGAGCGCCAGGGTCCAAACGCCTTCCCCTGTCCTCTACGCCAAAGCAAAAAGTGATAAGAAAAAAATTGTTCTGTCAAGACTCGATAAAAAGTAAATTGTCGATAAACACATAGACACTTGAATTCGTTGTTTTTTTATACATTAACAACTTCTTAAAATCTGGGATGTTTTATTTAATCTTGTGCTATCTCCTACTCCTAAATCCTAATACAATATAATTTAGCACATAAATTAAAAAAAAATACAATTAAAATAGAGCACAGCACTACTCGCCATAGCGATGACGTCATTGTCACGACTGGACGACAACGGCCTATCTGACCTACGGTTTTAAAACTTCCCTAGAGAGAGATGTAGCCGTATCGCACGCTGAGTATTGATTTCGAAAGAGATGTTGATTTTCTAGCTATAGACAGACATCGATGAAAAATATTTTGTTTTTGGTAGTTAAGTTATAAAAAATGTTACGCTTTTATGAGAATGGGGTTTGAGATGGTGCTCCTAGATGCTTTTGAGAATGAGAATGGAAATCGCAATCTTTGCTCTTCATACCTTAAATAATAAACACATTTTTAAGTTGTTATCAAAATCAACAATTGTAAAAGCCTTCCAAAATTCGCAGCACTTCCGAGGTATCCATCGCTCGTGTTGCACTGCACTATTTTTTTGCTCCTCGCATATGACGTCATCAAGTTGTCGTCTATACGCGACCATGGCGCACAGGACACTGATTGTCGGTGACGCGATAGGGATGCGCCAAAGTTCAGCTAACAGATTTATTTTGACAGGTTGACTTGATGATATATTTATATTTATGTAGCTGATGACAGTTTTATGTTTTTTAGCTAATGCTTTATTAAAATATCAATAATATTAAAAGATAAAATAACACGTTTAAATTGAATTTTGAATAATTTTCAAGAAATCTATGCCTCCTGCATCACGTCACTAGTGGTCAACCATAGACGACTATGGCGCATATAGTATTTGCTTGGATATACTATATGCGCCATAGTCGTTCATCTTTTTTATTTCAATATCTCTCAGTTCTTGTAGCTCAAAGAGACTTGTTTTTTTATACTCTTAGGTAGCTGAGACATTCTTTTTTGTGAAAAGTAAAATTAATATACCAGTAATAGTATTTCAATATCTTTATTTCATATTTTTGTAGGCCGGGTTTTTTGTCGACTATATAGTCGGCGTTGGCGCTGAGGACCCGCAAGTGCTTGTCACGTTTAGGCGACTATGGCGCTTCAAAGGTTAAAGAAAAGATGTTCAAAAACTGACGTTGCCAAGCAAGAAAATTAAATTAAGTAGGTGGCTATTCAGGAGCTACCCAAAACTAAACGATACTATACTAAAATTTTACCATCTTTAGTTTAGAACCTTCAAAACCCTATTCAGTAGCACACGGTTTTAGTACATTTCTAAAATTAATAGGCTCTTAAATCGATTTAAATTGAATTGCAGGTGTTGCCAGTAAGATATATTTTTGAGTCATTTTGAATGAATGGAATGAATGAAATGACCGATTTTTATTATCTGTGCGCATGTTTGGCGCGGAAGTTTAGGTTGTTGGAAAATTTGGATTCCAATTTGGGTTTTTGCTTTTGCTTAAAAATGGATGTGACGAGAAGAAAAAGTACTAACAAAAGCAACAGATGTTTATTGAGCGTCTCCTAGAGGTGATGAGAGGTAAGCATAATTTCTTACTTAATAATGTTACCTACCTAGGCAAAATTGTGATACCTTCATATTAATCCCATCTCTACGTACCTAGTAACATGTTTTTAGGTCTAGCCAGACAGTAAACTACATTTTCTGCACTCCTGCAATATTTAGGTATTACTGTTTTGTACCTATGGAAGTATTTGTACCTACCGACGTTCTCTTTTTCTTACAGGAAAATTAAGCCTCTCAAGAGTTTGTCGATTTGTAATCCTCGCTCAGTGAGGAACTGAATAGATATGGTTGCAGCAGGTCCGCAGAAGAATGGCAACATGTACCTAAGTACCGACCTACTTAGGTATACCTAACACTATGCGAAAGTTTGAATATTTTGTTATAACTCTGTACGCCACCAACTGAAGGCTGAAATATTGTATGCAGGTAGATATTTCTAAGCTTGGAATAAAACGTAGGCTACTTTATCACGAAATTCCGTTCATATGGGATAGATAGAAATAGAAATCAAATAAACTTAAACAATACGTTCGAAGCTGTGGGCAGAAACTAGTGATCTATAATATAATCCTACCTGATTATTTTCTAGGTAAAATAGCTTTACCTCTGTAACATTTTTTTAAATGTTTGGATTATTTCAGCTCTGGGTTACCATGGTAGCCAAAACGACGAAAAAGGCCAGAGAAATTAACCTATCGATAGCCGGAGACGGACCATCCGACGACGGCCGGGCTATCATCAATGACATGGACGACAAAATCCTCGACATCTTCCGCAATGCCTTGGTTCATGATTTACTTCATGATTTACCAACATAATAAGTTGTCCAGCCTTTGAGTATCTAGATACTCAAAGTGTCCAGCCTATGTCCAGCCATACTAAGTATATTAATTTTGTATCTGTGTCTATTATCTTTTCACACCGCATGGGAATGTTAGTAAAAGATAAGTATATATGTAGGTATAGTAAAACTACTTGTATATCCTTATAGTATAGATACATATGTACATGCCTATACTCTTCTAGGTGGTACTATAGTTTCTATAGGTCTCTGAATACCTACTAAACTGTTTTTGTTTTAGGGCTTACAAACAACAGATGGACCAGCCAGCAGCGCCCGTTCAAATCCCATCGTTCCGGCGCAGAACGCTAGACCTGCCTTTCCCTGCTAATCTACTACTGTTCAGCTGGTGGAGGTCCGCAATGCAGACAGCCAACGATTGGCCTCAATTGTAGAAACATCCCAATACTTCAAGAGGAGAATTTGTTGTAAATAATATAAATAAAATTTAAAAACAGACTGGTGTTTTAATTATGCATGGTTGTAATTAACGCTGTTACTAGCCTCGATATTCTTGATAATTATCGTTTTGCTCTAAAGCCCCACCATAAGTTAATTTTCCTACTTTCCATCATCATCTGACCTACTAAGAGAAATGTTTACTTTAGGTACTATAAAACACAGACTAATTATAGTTGAACGCATTAATAAATGAACCCTAATTTATTTTAAAATTGCTGCTAGTAGTGTCTAAAAAGAAAGCTTGAGAAATGACTAATAATGATATTTTTGTCACTTAGTCTTATGATAAGTAATCTAGCACACATGACGAAATCTAAGTGTGAAAATATTTTATGTAGGTACCTCAAAACTTACCAGCTAATAGAAAAAACTTGATCTTATTAGATCGTATAAGGAGACACGCCTCATTTAAAAAAAAAATCTATTTGCAGCATTTTAAACATAAACGTGAATTTCAAGCATCGTAAATTGGTTTGCGCGGCAAAAAAATGCCATGCAAACTTAGCTTTTCATGACTTTTGATTTTATTTCCTTCCCTTTTATGTGTTTATATAAATAGGTACTCAATACTAATTATGCCTTTGAATCACTCATTTTTACAAAGCTAGGCAGCGTTTGATTTCTAAACTTAACCATTTTTAAAAATGGTTAAGTTTAACCATTTTTAAAAATGGTTAAGTTTAGAACACTGCAAAACGTTGCCTACTAATTATAGTTGGTGTGGCGGCAGTTCATGTTTTCCTACATAATTTGATTTGTTGATATTTAGATAGAAATATTTGATTTATCAAAATTAGTGGAAATCTGACACATAATTGGTACAACTGAATACGAAAAGCGGTATCTATACTAAATTGAGCAACTAAAATCGATTTTAGTCCTGTCAAACTATAATTAGTTTAGTGCGTTCTAAAATGGTATCATCTGAATAGCACTTGTACTAAAGAGGTTCTAAATTCAAATTTTAGTTTAGTTTAGGCTAGTTGGTGACCGCTGAATTGACACCTAGCCACAAACATTTTTGTGGTCTAAGTTTAGATTATGAATAACTAAGTATGACATACAATACAATACAAAAATGCTTTATAGTACACCAGAAAAATAACATAACAAAAGACATTACATAAAACAAGTACAATGGGCGGCCTTATCGCTTAGAAGCGATCTCTTCCAGACAACCTTTGGATGGAAAGAATTATTTGAATTTATGAAAGGCAGGAGGTGTACGAAATATAATTAAAAAAAAATAATAATAATATTATTATTTTCATATCATGAATAATAAAAAAAAACATAATTATATAAATATAACTAATACGTGACCAAATATGTAAATATATAGACGAATATAATTTATAATATACTACTTAGATACATAAATATAGTAAGTACCTATATTCAACTTTCAGACAGGAAAAGCTCATCCGCATAATCAAGGATTAGAAGCATGAGAGATTGAGCGAGCACAATTTTAGTGGCAGTGGGTAAGAAGTTACGAAGTCTTCTCAATGAAGCAGCGGAAGCGAATATTTTACGGCTCACTGCATCCATTTGAGGGACCCACGACATATTACTATCCATAAATATTCCAAGGTTTTTAACACTTTTGCTAAAAGGAACTATAACGCTATTGAATGCTATTTTAGGGAGAGTGGACCAGTCAATTTTAGCAGAAGTGCGGGAGCTACCTATAATTATGGCCTGAGTTTTACTGGGGTTGACCTGGAGTCCGTAGGCCACGCTCCAATCACTAAGATGAGATCAGAATTCGTGCGGTGAATTGCGCTGGCCAGGTCTTGTAGTGGAGCTTGGGTGTAAATTTGAAGGTCGTCTGCATAGAGACGGTAGGAAGAAGTTAGTTTAAAAGAGATAGAGTTAATAAATAATGCAAATAAAAGTGGAGATAATACGCCGCCTTGCATGTAAACTTTGTAGGTACCCTCGGAATAAAATTACTGACAATTTTGGGCAGAAATAATAGAGTATTGTGTATTAGGCTTTTAAGCTATCAACATCATCATCATCATCATCACCAGCCTAAAATAGTCCACAGCTGGACATAGGCCTCCCCTAATGAGCGCCGTAGATGGCATCATTATGTGGGGGTTATTGCCCATAATCCCCACGCTGGGCATGCGGGTTGGGGATCGCAGTTCGGTGTAGTTGTTCTGCAGAAGGCGCTGCTGCCCGCCCCCCGCCGCTGTGTTTCCCTTAGTCGCCTCTTACGACACCCACGGGAAGAGTTGGGGTGGTGAAATTCTATGCCGGCACCACACGGCAACGTTCTAAGCTAACGTACCTATTTTAAGAAATAATGGTGAAACATAACGCATTGTTTCCTATAACTTCTCAGAAAGTAGGTACCTACTAGACATGTGCGCCGACGTTGAAATTATCGGCGGCGGACGCCGGCCTGAAATCGGCGGCGGCGGCGTGATTTCGGCTTGAAATCGGCGCGTATAGTATTTGTTTAGAATCTTTTATTATTAATTTTCCAACCGCCAACTTTGGCTCAGTGGATAAACAACATGCTCAAAAACAGAGCGATACAAGTGACAATCAATTAAACCACCAGAGGTATAGTTGTCAGGGGTTGCCCCCAAGGCGGCGTCTTATCGCCCCTTTTATGAAACATAGTTGTTGACGAGCTAATTCACGACCTCAACGGACGCGGACTGGTCACAGTAGGATATGCGGATGACCTCGCGATCTTGGCGAACGGCTGTTTCGAAAACACACTACGCGACCTGATGAAACTTGCCTTCAAAACCATCGAAGCATGGTGTACCGACCAGGAACTCTCAGTTAATCCAACCAAAACTAATAATGATGAACTAATAATGTTCACAAACAAGCGACATCTGGGAAACATAAAACTCCCTAAATTATTCAACACAGAGATTAAGCTAAAAACAGAAGTCAAGTACCTAGGAGTTATACTAGATAGCAAACTGCTGTGGAACAAACATCTTGACAGTAAACTCCAACGTGCACCGTCAACCCTCTACCAATGCAGCAGAATGCTTGGCAAAACCTGGGGAATCTCACCAAAAATAACCATGTGGAGAGCCACAGTCTTGGTCTAATGATAGCAGTGTAGAGACACTGCTATCATTAGACCAAGACTAACCTACGGAGCGATAGTCTGGTGGACAAGAACGGAGTTAAGCACCGTGATAACGAGACTACAGCGGTTCCAAAGAATCGCCTGCTCAGCCATAACAGGCTGCATGAGAAACACTCCCGGCGCTGCCCTAGATATCATTCTAGACCTAGCACCATTAGATCTTTACATACAACTAGCGGCCCGCCCCGGCTTCGCACGGGTATTAAACAAAAATTTCAGAAATTATACACACTAAAACTGTGAAACCCATCGGGTTTCACAGTTTTCATACGGATCTTTACTTTTTTTAACAGCATTGGGGTTTTTGACATTGACTCGACATTCCAAAACTGACACTGGCCGCGTAGAGAAAAAGCAAGCACCGTGCGCTATACAACCTCTTTTTCTATTCTGACGCGCCATAATAGAAAAAGAGGTAGAATATACAGCCCACGGTTCAATTATTGAATTTTTCATGCGGATCCCTAACTTTTTTGAAAATATTATGTAGCCTATGTTCATCACGGAAAATTAAGGATTCTAATGGTGAAAGAATTTTTTAACTCGGTCCAGTAGTTTCGGAGCCTATTCAATTCAAACAAACAAACAAACATACAAACAAACAAACAATCAAATCTTTCCTCTTTATAATATTAGTATAGACAAGAGGCAATGTCGGCCCTAAGACTACAAAATATGGGTCTCTGGGGAGCTACAAGCAGTCCACACGCCCAGATCATGGACAGGGCTATTAATTACGAACCCCTCATAGCTGCCCCATGTGATAGAATACCCAGTAAACCAATGCTAAACAAGCACTACCAAATACAACTATACGAGCATCAGAAAGATGAATCTGGTACACATGAATTCAGAATCTTTTATTCCTTTTTGATACAATCACGTACAACGGACACAGGCACGGGCGCCGGGGTCCACTCATTGGACCTAAACATTAACATATCAGTAACACTAGAAAGGCACAGCTCTATATTTCAATGCGAATGTGTAGCAATAACTCAGGCTGCCACAGCTGTACAAAAGAGAACATTATCTCCGATAGTGCTGCCATACTCAAAGCCTTGGAGGGGAGTAGCTGCAACTCCAAGCTAGTGTACGAATGCCATCTGGTATTAGAAAGGATATAAACAAACAACAAGATTACTCTTCAAGGGATAAAAGGACATAGCGGATCGCTAGGAAATGACGCCGCTGATGAACTGGCACGGCAAGGATCGGAAACAACCACAGAAGGTTCACTGCCTTTCCTACCCTTGCCATTTTCATTACTCCAAACATGGATTAGGCTCAAAACTAGAATGATGCATAACGAACGATGGACACGCCCACGCGAGTGTAGACAAACTAGGGAGGCGCTCACATCAATATCAAAAAAGCTAACTATACGTTTAATGAACCTAAATCGACTGGACCTGCTTATTCTGGTAGGAAAACTAACAGGGAATTGCCCACTGAACAATCACCTATTCACCATCGGAGCGACAGACAGCCCTCTCTCTCTCCAGAGTATGCCTCAGTGACGACGAATCAGCTGCCCACGTAGTCCTGGAATGCGAGGGAGTAGCAGCACAACGAACAGAAATCTTCAACTTGCCGTGGTCACTCCGCGAAGCCTGTGAAGATCCCAGGAATATTCTGCACTTCTGGACGGAGTTAGGCTGGCTCTGCTAGCACTCACACCACACCACGCATCATGGTTGGTCCATGATGCCAACTGAGTCCATATGCGGAAATAGGAGTACTCCTACCTAAACCTAAACTAAGCTATCGTACTAGCGTATATGACGTCATTTGGTACTTATAAACTTTACGTATTCCGATCCCTGGTAATAAATATAATAATAACCAATAAAATGACGGGGTTTTCAAAGCGTCTAAAAGGTAACGTTTCACGCCGAATTCACGCCGATCGGCTGATCGGCGGCGGCGGCGTGAAAAATTTGCCGGCGGCGGCGGCGGCGGGTCGGCGCGGCGCACACGTCTAGTACCTACATAAAGTCAAAAACTAATAAATTAACTGCAAAATATAAAGCAAAACAGTTGCATTTAGTGCTTATAAAGAAGATCCGACGTATGAGTATAATTATATAACTCACACGCCGAGGGTTCCGAACTTGTATACAAAATGTAGGTATTAAAGGTACTTGCGATATTAGGGAGCAGGCATTAGTCAATTTTTCAACTCTTTTCAATGTCTTTCAGTAATTGTACGAATGAGAACAACTCCCACATAAATATCTTGGAGACAATTAAATAAACAAAAAAAGCTTTGGATAAGTACCATTCCTAAAGTGTCACGTTACAAAGTTATTTGTAAAAAAAGATCTATAGGTATAACTTATGAAAGTCACTTGCCAAAAGTTTATTTCGCACAATATTCTTTTGATAACTTCCAAGATTATTTAATCAACTTCTATTTTTTTGCCCTAATCGATCTAATCTATCATGCGCCGCTATTTTGTAAAAAAAAAACAACATTGCAGCGAGGCCTCCTGGCTTAGGGCCAGGAGGCTTCGAACAAAATATCTTCGAACCCCTCTCAAGTTTTAGTTCCTGGTTTCGTGGTTTTCTTACAAACATCCACCTCACGAAGCATAGTAATGAAATAATATTAAAAAAACATTGGATAAAAAATGGGCGGGTTTAGAAAAACTTATTTTTCAATGGCAATGCCCATAACTTGACTTCTTCGTTATGGCAATACTAAGTGTCTGATGTGCCACTCTTCTGCCAGTGTCCAGTTCATGGAAATGTCTTAGTCATGGAATGGAGGCTTGTTCTTCTTATTTCTTTGTCACTCACTTTGTCATCTCCAATATGACATTGCCCTAAACTGGACAGTAGCAGAAAAGTGGCAAAGCAAACCCAATTAGTGTCCAAAGAAGTCTACAGAAGTCAAGTCAAACATAATGTACAAACAATGCTACACTCATGCTACACTTTTGTTTTAATTGAATTACGGACAAATTAGGCTAATTCCATTCAGTCCATACTGCTTTTACAATGCTACATCAATTCTTTTTTGCTAGCCTAAGAGATCAAGCAGCCTCACGTTCAATACCATCAATACTTTCTCTCTGCTTTCAAGCAAGAGCACCGAACTGACGGAAGAATGGACGGACGGAGCCTGACGAAGCGGAAGCAGAGCAATCAGCAACGGAGTCGATGACATGACAGGCGAGGAGACAGCAATTATTGGAATCTATCTAATTTGTGGTTGATGAGGAGAATAATTATTACTACCTAATACCTATATATTTCTATGTAGTTCGGGGCTGGTTTGCGGTATCAAAAATTATTTATTATTTAAAAACGAGATCTCAAAAAGACTAGAGAACCATCATTTTAATTTTAGTAAAAAAAAATTCTAGTGAACCAAAATTTACTGTAAACACGAGCGAAGAGAGTGAGAATAAAGTGTGTCCACCTGTAGTTTGACTTAATTTGTAATTCTGAATAAAATTTAATTCCCTGCGGAGGTGGAAGTAAGTCTCTCATTCATTTATGTAAGAATAATGCCTCCATTAAGTTCCGTACATAGTGCTCTGAATTATGAACATACTACAGTCGTGCAATTTTATTTGACACACACTAGGTACATTCGCTGCTTGCTCCAAGAATGTTTCCTTCCAAAGATTACCTTCTTAGCCTACTCTAAATAGCTGTTACGAACCCAATTTGACCTACCAAGCGTAATAACTAATTACCTACCTACTTCGCATCACGCCCTTTTAGTAGGTAACTACAATAAATACCTACCTAATAAAATTATCCATCTGCTTTCAGGGCATAACATTTTGATCACCTCTATTTGATTAGTTTTGAATTAACAAAATGAAGCTAGCAAATCTAGAAGCACATCTTGAGATGAATGAGGAAGAGAATGATACAGTTCCAGAAAGTATTTTGAACAAACGGCACCAGCCAACTGACTCTACAATAGCCTTGACTGAAATTGGAACATCACACAGAAAATTCATTAGGGTAAAGTGTTTCAGTGCCCTGCTAGAGAAATTGTAGTGTTATTATGTGCCTAACTGCTTATTTTAAAACTTAAAATACTTATTCTGATCAAGCACATAGGTTACATAGATCATCATAGTTTTGTTGACTATTTTCCAAGAATATGATGAAGTCTAGAAGTCTGTATGATCTAGCTAGATCTGTTGTCTTACTAAGTTAAGGCAATTTATTCCTATAAAAATGTTGTCTTGTGAGTATTATAAATGTGTAAAATGCATCTAATATGAACTTCTCACTTTCAGCGATGGAATCGTCTATCAAGGCTCCAGCGTTCCATATTATATGCAGTGCTGGTCTTGACAGTGACTATATTGATTTTTTTGTATGCTGCAAAGTCAAATGAAGGTGAAATAGAAAAAAATATAGCTAAGAATAGTGAATATGCACAGGTATGTATATTAAAATGACTAAGTTCTCCTGCTTTCTCATATATCTTACAATGTGTAGTAAAATTTGTTTCCAAGTGTGTAATAACTCAGTTTGCTCTAAGAATTACTGCATTGCTTATTACTTAACATCATCAGCCTATAATAGTCCACTGCTGGACCTCTAGGCCTCCCCATGAGTGCCATATGGCATAATTCATCATTTGGGGGTTATTGCCCATAATCCCCACGCTGGGCATGCGGGTTGGGAATCGCAGTTTGGTGGAGTTTTTCTGCAGAGGGCGCTGCCGCCCGCCCCTCGCTGTGTTTCCCTTAGTCGCCTCTTACGACACCCACGGGAAGAGTTGGGGTGGTGAAATTCTATGCCGGCACTACATGGCTATTACTTGTATGTGTACATAATTATAATAGTATATTTTATGATATAACCACTACACATATAACGAATCTGAATCTGAATCTGAATCTGTTAAGACCACTAACTAGCACCATTCTCTCTTTGGTTACGTCTAAAATAAGTTTCTTAATATTCTTTCAAAAGTCTGCCATACAGGACTTAATTATAGCAGGACACATGGATATATAACTAATAGCTGTGTTTTCTGCTTAAAATTCACATGTTTAATTTTTACATTAATCTTAACTAATTCAATGTTGCATAATTATTGAAGGTGAAACCTAATCCAATATCATCACAAGATTGCTTCATGAACTTCGGAGAAAAATTATAACATACTTTTAGTCACTTTAACTAGGTACAAATCACAATGATTTTCATTGAAAGTTTGTGTTTTACTGGTTCAGATTAATTCACAGCATTTTTAGCAAACTAAAATAGAAAAAATAACATTATCAAATTAGAGGTTACAGGAACTTAATATTATATTAAGAATGTATTGATCTTTGATTTATTTACTATTTACAATTAAATTACAAATCATTTTCAATCAATACAATAGGGGTAGGTTTCAATGGGATAGGAAAAGGTAGGAACCTAGTCTTTCCGCATTGCCTCGTTCAAAAACTAGTATCATATTTACCCGTTATCTTCAACGAAAAATCTAACTACATATTAGGTGAAGTACCTACCTATTTACAGGGCTTATGTAAGTTTGTAATTAATCATAATCACTAAAACCTACAAGTACCTCGAATTTTTAATTTCAGTTTCATTAAATTACCTACTCGGTATAAATATGTAATTATATGAATCTAGTTAGGTAAACCTAGGTTGTATATAATTTACTTCATAAAACCTTCATCATGGTAGCGAGATTTTTCACTCTACATCAGTTTCTCATTGTTATTGCGGTATGGATAAGGATTTACGAGTAAACTTCATAATTTTTTTTATTGGCTTTCCGAAATTGTATTGGGTCGCAAAAACTAAAACAATGAGAGTTAGAGAGAATTGGTGAAAGAGTCATGGGCATTAAAAGGGTATTAAAGAAAAAAAATCCTATTTATTTTTAAATTAGTTTTTATGTTACTTTTAATTTGAGTTTACATTATGAATTAGTAAATGTTCTATAGAGGATAAACCCCATTAAAATACAAGGTAGCTGCATGCACACCAGTTGTTAGTTTTATTTTTTTATATTAATGTATTGATACTTACATTTTTTTTGAATACCTACCTATTATGTATTTAATTTTTTTTAACTATGTTTTTTCTTTTTTTTTAGGCAGTACTGAAGAATGCATCTCTAGTCAATGAGCCATTGGAAGCAGGATCCGATGGTTTAGATGCACCCGTGACCACGAAGATTGCTTCCGAGGTTGGGGTAGATGATGAGCCAAAGCAACCTGTCATATTCACAGGTATGTGCACGTTAATATATTAAAGTTTAAGGGATCCAATACCACTACAATTATAGTGAAGAGAAGATCAAGAAATGTCATAAAACAATACACCATTTGGTGGACCTAAAAAAACAACATATCGCGGTCACCCTGCTGTGTTGCTAACTACTGTGTTCAGTCTTCAACTTGGCATCGCAACTTGGTTGTGATGATGATGGCTATGATGATAATGACTGTCTTACCGCTCAAGAGCGATCTTAAAATAACATTTTATCAGTCAATCTTTCTCATTCTTAAACATATTTTAGCCTATTTTACTATCTGATTATATTACAGGGCCAACAAATGAGAGGCAACAGGCTGTGGTGAACAGCTTCAAGTTTGCTTGGAAAGGATACAAGGAGCATGCGTGGGGCCGTGACAATTTGAAGCCAGTTTCTGGCTTGGCCTATGACTGGTTCTCGCTTGGACTGACTATTGTCGATGGACTTGATACCGCCTATATTATGGGTCTGAAAGAAGGTTTGTACATGCGATATAAAACCTTTTTTATACATATTTCGTCTTCATAAAGAAGACTTTTAGCTTGGCTTTATGAGTCTATATCTGTATAGAGTTGTAAGCTCTTGATTTCGTGGTGTAGTGGTCACAGCTCACTCCACGTACGCGGGAGGGCCGCGGGTTCAAATCCCGCTGAAATCGAAAATTTTTGGGATATTATCTAATTTCCTAGAGATTACCCCGAGTGGCTTACGCAAATAATAACAAAAATCTTGGTATAACTTATTTAGGAGGAGCTGAACCGGATGCTGGACAGTCTAGTCCTCCCCATATTATCGGTCTTGGCATGAATTTGGATAAAACCAAAGTCATGATCAATGGCCACATTGATCCAAGACCGGTGATCGTACATGGCCACCTTCTCGAAATTGTTTCTGAGTACACTTACCTCAGGCAGATTTTGCAGTTGGGTAAAAACAATTTCGAGAAGGAAGCCAAGAGGAGGATCCAGCTAGGCTGGGCAGCGTTCGGAAAACTACATCTAGTCTTCTCGTCATCCATACAGCAATGTTTAAAAACGAAAGTTTTTAATCAGTGCGGCCTACCAGTCATGACCTACAGAGCTGAGACGTGGACACTCACGATAGGGTTGGTCCACCAGTTCAATGTCGCTCAGCGAGCTATGGAAAGACCTATGCTCGGAGTTTCTCTGAAGGATAGGATTCGTAACGAATACATCCGACAGAGAACTAAAGTCATCGACATAGCTCAGAGAATTAGCAAACTGAAGCGGCAGTGGGCCGGCCATATTTCGCGAAGAACCGATAACCGCTGGGGTAAACGTGTTCTTGAGTGGAGACCGCGACTTGGTAAACGTAGTGTAGGGCGCCCTCCGGCCAGGTGGGATGACGATCTGCGAAAGACTGCTGGCAGATGCTGGATGCGACAAGCTGAAGACAGGGCGCTATGGCGCTCATTAGGGGAGGCCTATGTCCAGCAGTGGACTAGTATAGGCTGATGATGAACTTATTTAGATATATTAGTAGTATTATTATACGTTAACCTTTTTGATTGTTCATTGTTTCAGAATTTGAAGATGGGAAAGACTGGATAAAAAATGAACTAATTTTCACAAAAAACAAGGATGTTAATTTCTTTGAAGTTACCATAAGGGTACTTGGCGGTTTACTAAGCCTTTACCATTTCACTATTGACGAAATGTTCCTGAACAAAGCTGTAAGTACCTATATTATTATCCCAACTCTTCCCGTGGGTGTCGTAAGAGGCGATTAACAGCACAGCGGGGGGCGGGCAGCAGCGCCTTCTGCAGAACAACTACACCGAACTACTTTGTAAGCCTAAAGAAATAAAGTTATTGAATCTGAATCTGATCCCCAACCCGCATGCCCAGCGTGGGGATTATGGGCTGATGATGTGTATTTAGCATGATGAAAATATCCTCTAATTACATATCATTTTGGATAATTTCAAAATTACAACATACAGTCCAAAAGGCGTTTGTGAACATGAATCATAAAAATGTAAAGTATTATAGAAGGTCAATATGTTCTACCTAAATCAAGCGCATGCAAATATTGGTCAGTGGATAGGTAATAAATTACAAATTACTGACTAATACATTTTACTGTAAATAAATAACAAATGTGTTCTCAGATATCCCTCTAGCATATCTTTACAGTTGTTCTATTGTTATTGGGTTCCGTATCCTGGATTTTTATCATAATAATCTAAGTAAAATATTCTTTCTTATTAAGGTAGTTTTTCCTGTATTTGTCGATAGGTAAAGTATATACATTGGATGTTTCTTAATATTTGTAAACGAAAAATAAATTAGGGGCGATGAACTAACTGTTTCGAAAAAATAACGGAAGGTAGCCATGTCATCATCATCATAATCATCATCACCAGCCTATAATATTATAGTCCAATGCTGGACATAGGCCTCCCCTAATAAGGCAGGTAGCCATGTACGCAGGATAAATTATAGTACGCAAGTGTGTACGCACACACACATATGTTTACGTAAACATATATGAGTGGTCTCTCTATATTTACTCACTGTCATAGTCCGATGGGACGGCAGAACTACATCAATTTCCTTTAACACTAGCGGTCCGCCCCGGCTTCGCACGGGTTTGAAACAAAAAAATAATTTTGTCTTGCGTATCCCAAATTTTTTCGGAAATGTATGTAATATCAGAGAACATTTAGGATTCTAATGGTGAAATATTTTTTCAAATCGGTCCAGTAGTTTCGGAACTTATTCGATTCATTAAGGCCAGGTAGGCCAACAGAGGCCGCACTTTTGTGGTTTTCAAAACCATCTGAGATGTAGGAATACTGATAAAAAATTCTGTAAAAAAGATATGTAATAGTTAAGGATTTAGTCTAGTCAAATTCGCATTCAGATACAAGATTTTATAAACTTCGCTCGGGAAAAAAAAATCTCGAAGTTACCCCTTTTTGAAATGTTTTTTCAATATTATGACTAAACTATGTGATATTTTAAGTTTTTTTTTGTACTCAATTAAAGACAGTAACTATTTCTAGACAAATTCGCAGAGTTTGTCCTGATAAAATGATTTTCAAAATCACTATTTTGAAATAACTACAAAATTCACAAGCGTGGTGGCTTGGCAGACACGATCAGTCGCGCTCTGGCGCTTACAGACGACGGACCTATGTCAATTTTTCCGCTAATTTATGAAGTACGTAAATGTTTCATTTGTTATGCAATTTTAGTCTCTGACACAATGGCGTTAGATTCAATTTTACTTCAACCTTTGACATGATTATGTGACGGTCGTAGTGCCATAGTATAAAATCTTGTGCCATAGTGTAAAATGTTTTTTGGAACGAATTCCTTATAGTAAACATTGATATGTTCGAGCTCCTCAAAAATTAATTACTTTACTGCGTTTGGAGAGGCTTCTGTGGCATAATACCAAGTAAAAAAGGGGGATAACCTACAACAACACTCCGGAGAGGTTTTTTATCACTATAGAACGGGACACTGAGCAGGAAAATAAGTTTCTTTTCTTCTGGATAACACGGAATAACGAACACGGACGCTGAGTCACACTTTGAAAAATTTTGGGGCTCCAAAATTGTGAGTACAATTTTTGTTGTTTACGAATAGCCGAATCGGCAAATAAGGCCGACTTTGGAATATCAGCTGTTTTACCTTTGACACATCTTACTGACTGTCAAAGAAAAAGTTTCGTTCAGAAAGAAAGGGCACTTTACGGACGAAGAAAATCAGGCATCAACTTCTTTTTGTCAGATGAGTTTGGGTTGTGGGGTGTTGCCAGCTTAAGAAAAATTTCGCTAGATTTAACAAATGATAAAAATGAACACTCGGAAACAGAGAAAAATCACTTTAAGCGATAAAAACATTAAAAACATTGAAAATACTGATAAAGTAAAATCAGTTCAGGATAATTTGAATAAATCTATACGCCTAAATGAGCAGTTGATACAGGAGCAACTAGATGGAGAGAAAGAATTTACCAATATATTAGAACAGAACCGGAAACTTAAAATACAATTACGAAATTTAGAAAAGGAAAATGAGGAACTAAGAGAAAAACTTAACATGTATCAAAATGTCATCACTCAACAGCAAAACGATCAGCGCCAGTATGAAAAGTTTCTGTTAGAAAAAACCAAACTGGAACACATCATAGAAGAAAAAAATGAACAGATAAATAATTTAGAAAAACAATGTCATTGCTCTATTGAAAAAGGATATCAAGAAAAATGTAGTACTGACGAGTTAGAAAGAATCCAAGCGGACCTGCGTTTAAAAAATGTCGAATTAAAGGTACTGAAAAAGCAGAGATATATGGCAGAGCAAGGACACACTAGCTTAAATCAAAATATAACCGAAGACTTCATTAAACTACAGAGAAACTACACTGAATTACAAGAAAACATGGATCAACAATTAGAATTAATGGAAAACAATAGAGAACAACTAGAAATCAAGATAAAATCATTAGAAAACTGCTGTGACAACTTAAGAGTTGTATATGACAACGTTAGTTTTTCAAACTATAGAAAAGACCGGAAAATCATAGAGCTTACCGAAACTCTTAAAGAAATGGAAAATATACTGCAAGAGACGACGGAAGAGGCCATAGAGGAAAACACCATTCAAGGACATTTTATTGGAAATCAGGAAACAGAGAAAAATGGAAATCGCAGGAAAATAATAGTTATTGGAGATGGTAGTATAAAAGGTCTGGGAGCAGTGCTGTGTAACTCAATGGAAAACTCATGTAAAGAACTCTGCTGCTATATTTATAAGGACGCACCTATTGACTACATATTGGAAAAAGCTAGAATATTAGTTTTAAGTGACGCAGACTCAATTAATACGGTAGTAATAGTGACTAGGAATTTAGGGTTAAAAAATGCGAAAACATATGTGGATGGTTTAATTTGTTTACATGAACTACTGAAGGAAAGGAACATCCATATGATTTGTTCTAACTTAGCCTATAAAGCAAATGGTCATATACCAACTATTGCACAGTACAATGACGGCATACTTTATTATAATACATGCATGCACAACTACTCTGTCCATGAGTCTACTATGGACTTAATTAACATAGGCGGGATAGACAGTAGGATGTCATCTCGGGAATTTAGGATAGTTGTTCAAAATTACGTAAAACAACACCCAGAAATAGCACGAATCCTAACGAACGTGCCATCTGATAGCGAGGTTTTTCAAATGGTGTAGACGTAACTCACTGTAATACAGATGATGTTGAAATTAATAAAACAAATAATGCAAATAATTATAAAAACAAAAGGAAATTTAATATCTTTCATCAAAACCTTTGTGGAGTAACTAACAAGAGAGATGATATTGAAGTATACATAAATTCTTTAGAAATAAGGTTAGACTACATATGTATAAGTGAGCATTTTTTAAATCAAAATTCGGTTAAACTATTTAAACTTCTAAATTACAAAATGGCATGTTACAATTTTAGAGCTACAAAGAAACGTGGTGGCACACTGATTATGAGTCATGGTGAGGTTAATGTTGAAGATATTAGTTATTGCAAAAAACTCTATAAGATGGAGGCTTTCGAAATTTCGGGAGTGAGAGATGTTAGTTCTAATATATTTATTTTCTGCTGTTACCGCAATCCGGTTAACAAGAACTTTAACGTTTTCCTCGAACAACTCGAAAAGTTTTTGGAGCACTTCTTTGACAAGAAATGTATTTTGTTAGGGGACTTTAATGTTAATATTATGACCGAAAATACGCAGAAACAGGAGTTCATCAAGCTCCTGAAATGCTATAACTTTGAGTATTTAATTAATGAAATTACTTTTGTTAGGAACAATGTAGGATCTTGTCTTGACAACATAATAACTAATATACTGGATGACACAATCAGCGACATTCTCATAGATCATAATGGATTGGGCGATGGTCATGCTGGTTTGTTCTGCTCATGTACGGTAGATTACATTGGCAAGCATAATGCTATGTCTAAAATCAAAGCTGAACGCAGAGACAATCGGTTAGAGAATCTTCTAAATTTTAGAGATAAGGTTCTGGATATAAACTGGTTTGTGATGGGTGTAAATAGTTTTATAACTAAGTTTGTTGATTTATATAATAAAAATTTTCAGAAAACAGAGAGAATGATTAGAAATAAAAACAAAAAGAAACTAAATTGGATTACAAAAGGAGTAAAAGTGTCAAGTAAAATGAAAAGATTCTTAGTACTTAATGTTAAAAATAATGAATCAAATTACAAACATAATTATCTTAAAATATACAAAAAGGTTATCAGAAAGGCTAAACAGTTAACAGTGCAAGAAGAAGTTATGAAGGCAAAAGATTCAATCAAAGCGATTTGGCAAATAGTAAATAAACATAGAAATGTAAAAGATAAAACTAGTAACCATGATGCGATTAAACTAAAAATAGATGACAAAGTAATTCATAGGCCAAAGGAAGTTGTTAATACCTTCAGCAAAAAATTTGAGCAAAACATAGGTTTAGAGGAGCATGCTAAACCCAGAGAGTCTGCTTTAGGGGTTCTTACTTATAGCAATGCTTGTATAGAGTCGGATATGCAGTTCGATACAGTTTCCAGCAAGGAAATCTGTAAAATAGTCAAAGCTATGCCTAGAAAGAACTCATACGGTCATGATGAGATCCCTATTACATTAATAAAAGACAATATTGATATATTGTCAGACCCCTTGTCATATTTCTTTAATTTATGTATAAAGGAAGATATTTTCCCAGAGCAACTAAAGATAGCAAGAATAATTCCAATTTATAAAGGAAAGGGCTCAAAAACTGATCCAAAGAATTACCGACCGATTTCTCTTCTTCCAATATTATCAAAAATTTATGAAAAAATTATAAAAATAAGACTAAATAGACATTTAATTACAAATAATATAATCAATATAAGGCAATTTGGCTATCAACCTGGACTTAGCACAAACGATGCGATTGATAAACTGTTGGATGATGCAATAATAAAGTTAAATGATCGAGAGAGAGTAGGGGGTCTGTTCTTAGATTTATCTTCCGCTTTTGACACAGTTGACCATGAAATCTTACTAAGTAAACTTAAACACTATGGGATACGAGGGAAACAGCTAAATTTATTTCGTTCATACCTCAGCAATCGACAGCAATATGTAGAGTTAAGGGCAACGGACGGTAACAGAGAGGTTATACATACTTCAGCTTTGACAAAAATTACAAGGGGAGTTCCACAGGGATCGATATTAGGTCCAATTTTATTTATAATATTTACTAATGATCTTATAAACTACATGAATAATAGAGTACCCGATCTGCGTTTGGTTGTTTTTGCGGATGACACAAATGCGATTGTGTCAGCGGGTTCAGTAACGGATCTTACGGCGAAGCTTAATAACGCACTAACCGAGTTCAAAACGTGGTTTAAAATAAATAATTTGATAATGAACATGAATAAAACTAAACTAATGTTATTTAAGACTACTTCTAAAAAAAATGAAAAACTCCTCGTTAATTTTAATGACATAATAATTGAATCAGTTGACATAGTTAAATTCCTAGGTATTAATATTGACATGTTACTTAACTGGAAATCTGAATTAAAATCTATAGATAGTTACTTGAGCTCTGCATGCTACGCCATAAGAAGTCTCAGAGATGAAGTCACACTGAAACAATTAAAGCTAGTATACTTTGCACTAGTTGAATCCAAGCTTCGTTACAGCATTTTATTTTGGGGAAACAGCTATAACTACAACATAAATTCAGCATTTGTGATGCAAAAGAGAGCGATAAGGACGATGACACGCATATCTCAAACGGATTCGTGTAGGGAACATTTTCTTAGTCTGCGTATACTCACTGTACCTTGTCTCTATCTATTAATTTTGCTCACATTCCTGGTAAGACATTTTAACTCTTTTGAAACCCCTGAGGCAAGGGCAATTAGAGAAACGACAAGAAGAAGGGATATAGTTAAGCAATTCACACCTAAGCTGAACATATCAGAGCACAGCGTACGACATCAGGCGGTTAAAATGTATAATATGTTGCCTTTCTCCTTTAAAAGTATATATGACTCAAACGAATTTAAAAATAAATTTAAAGAATTCTTGTTGAAGAAGTGCTACTATTCTTTGGAAGAGTACTGCACCGACAAATATAAGTCCGATAATCTGTAAAGATGAAAATTTATTATATTTATTATAAGACATTTTTTTTTATGCTTATCTTTGACATTGTAATTACATACATAATACTATGATTTTCATAATAATGTTATTGTTATAATTTAAAATTTTATTTCTTTTATTTTAAAATTGTAATTACATACATAATACTATGATTTTCATAATAATGTTATTGTTATAATTTAAAATTTTATTTCTTTTATTTTAAAATTGACATATATTAATTTATTAATTTAATTATTTTTTTTTTGACATGGAAATTGACACAGTAGAGTAATTTTATATTATATTATTATTAGTCGTAGCTTAAGTCTTGGATATTTATGTAATTGTAATTTTTGTTTATGAGAGATGTTTTAGTAATAGTTAAAATTCCGACACAATTGTAAATTGTTTGAGAATAAATAAATGAAATGAAATGAATCATCGGTATGTAAGGCAGAAAATTAATAAAGGTTATTGTTCTAGTTTAAAAATATATTATCTACTTACTGGAATGATTTATTGAAGCCAATAATATTTAGTTAACTACATTAACATTTTATATATCTATAAAGCATTGACATAATTGTTCTCCTTGATGGTGGAGCCCCCTCCACCATCATAGGTATGGTTTTTTTTACGGAATCGTATAGAGGGCATCGGGGGGACCTAAGGGAAATTCCGACTTTTCCAAATTTGCCCCTTCTCCCCCCCCCCCCTTTAGGGGGGCTCCCAAACAGAGCCATACTGAATGTTATTTTTTGTGGGGTTGTATAGAGGGGGTCAAATAGTTCAAAGGCAGGCAAAAATTCCCCCCTCCCTTTGCCCCCAGACCCCCCCTTTTGAAGTTGCTACCGGAAATAGTCGTTATAGAAAAATTTGGATTGCGGAGTCGTATAGAAGGTTTCTTCTAGTGTTGAAAAATAAAAAAAAATCACCCCCCCTCCACCCACATTTTCACCCCCCCTTTTTGTATCTCCCAAACGGATCGACCTAGAAGAAAATTTTTTTCACAGTTATGTAGAGGAGAAGAAATAATTTTGAACTCCAAAAAAAATTTGAACCCTATGACCCCCCAGACCCTCTTTTTTTATAAAAAACCGAAAATTGGCCAAATTTTGACCTTTTTTTTCGGGTGGAGCATTGCGGCGAGCGAAGCCAGCTGCAATGCGACTAAGGAGAATAGCACGGCGAGCGAAGCGAGACGTGCTGTGACCCCCACGACCCCCCTCTCCCAGCAAGCGGGTGAAGCACTGCGGCGAGCGAAGCGAGCTGCAATGCGACAAAGAGGAACACAGCACGGCGAGCGAAGCGAGCTGTGCTGTGTGACCTAACACCCACTTATGGGTATCGTTTTCGACTAAATCAAACACGTAGATTACGAAAAAGATGTCCATTTTCAAATCCAAGATGGCTGAAAGTTTACTATCGCAGATTTTACACATGGATATCGATTACCATCAAATCAAAGACGTTTTAGGTTATGAAAAGTAAAAACTCAAATGCGATAAGGCCGCCTAAGGCAAGGCACTCCCCCCGAGCTGCTAACCTCTAGTTTTTAATCTATAATTTTATTACATGTTAATAGGTTTCTTTTATCTATACTAATATTATAAAGAGGAAAGATTTGATTGTTTGTTTGTTTGAATTGTTCCGAAACTACTGGACCGATTTGAATTTTTTTTTTATCATTAAAATGCTAAATTTTCCGTGATGACCATAGTTAGGGACCCAGATGAAAAATTCAATAATTAAACCGTGCGCTATACCTATATTCTTTTTCTATTATGGCTCCGCTGCTAGTTTTCAGATTTTTTAAATTATTATATAGTAAAAAACTGCAATTAAAACATGAATAAGAGCGTTTTCTACTTTACGTAAAATAAGTTTTATCTTTATTTCCCGAATAAAACCGCAATCACATCTTACAATAAAAAGCGAGATATCGAGGAGTGAGTTAACCTGTTGCGATGTTGTTCGGATCAAAGAGTTGTTTTTATTTTTCGTTTAATAAAAAAGTAAAACCCATTACAAAAAGCCTATCTCAAGAACTACTCGTACGATTTGCCTGAAAAAAATTCACAAGGTGTAATCGCACCTCAGAAACAATTATTTCAAATAAAAACACTTCTATAGTAATAGTCGGTTACCATATTATGTATTCGGTGGGGGCGGCGAATTATGAAAATAATTTATTTTTTTTTTTATTTTATTTATTCTTGAAAAACTTATTCTAGTTATTAAATATTAACATTCGTTAAGCCCTTGAGGATTTTACTCGAATGTTACATTCCTCTGGTTACATACTTTACGTTTTTTATTACGTGAGTGATAAAACAAAATTTTTGTGTCTTAAACTACTAAGGTACCTAATTGATATAAACAGATAAAGAGTAAGAATAGTTATTGAATAAACGCAGCCCGAAGTGTGCAGCATATCGATGCAGTGTTCGGGCTTTCTCGGACGGCCGAGCCTCCCGAAGTTCCCCGAACACTGCAGAATGCGCCGACCTCGCTCTGGTCGGCAAAAATGAAAAAATGAAAAATCAAAATAAAGATTTTCAGTAGGTACAAATTTTGAAATTGAATATTGAAATGGGACCCTACAGAGTCGAATGGGGTATCAAATGAAAGGTTTCAATTTGCACATTCCAAAACAGATTTTGAAATTTTGATGAATTTTATACTTTTTGAAATATTTAGAAAAAGGTCGAATAAATGACCATTCCCCCCCTTATCTCCAAAGATTGCAGAGCGATCGATATGATCCGTTGGCACAAAATTTAATTCAAAAAAGTAGTTGCATCTGATCAATGATCCATCGGGAACTTTTTATTTGATCAGATGCAACTACAATCTGATCATATGATCAGATGGGAATAACCCGATGTGAAATGTAATAAATGGTCAAAAAATTAACCATTCCCCCACCAACCCCCTATCTCCGAAGATTGCAGAGTGATCGATGTAAAATGTACTATGCGTTTGTAGATATAGATTTATAATTTACAGAAAAAATATAGAGAAGTCTGTAAAAATTAAACTTTTTGAAATATGGTCATAAAACAAATTTTCATACAATGAGACTTTTTCATTGAGAGCAATTCAAATCAAAGGTATGGAATTCGACAATTCAAAACAGGTTTTGAAAATCGCCTAAGTTTCATACTAGGTATGTAAAATACGTTGAAAAAGGTCGAAAAAAGAATTGTAGGTTCGAACCCATCGATCCGAATATCGTTGTGATTTCAAGATGAAAATGTAAATTATAGACTTCCTAGCCTTACCACAAATGGAAAAAATAATTATGTGATGTCCATAGCCTTATCATCTCCTGAGCCACTAACCGGGTACAAGCACGCTAGAATTGAATATTGGAGAATTTTGAGAAAATAATAATATTTTATTATAATTGTTTTATTTGATACCCTTTATTCTTTGTATTTATTTCAAACAAAATTTTAAATCATAGAAGCGAATGTTCTCTATTTGCTTCTTTGTCTTCTTTATTTGAGTAGGTATTTATTTCAAATTTTGTAGGTACTTAAAAAACGAAGTTCGGAAATTAACTATGCCTTTTGTTGGTCTGGTCCAGACGTTTTTCAGCGTTCTTGGTTTGGTTGGTTATCTTGGGATCAATTACTTTATTATTAATTCATTATCTATATTAAGAAACATAAATAGAGATGAAGTTGTAACAACTTCATTTATTTACGAAACTCTAACTGAAAACTATTAACAAAGTTTGATCATAGCAACAGCGTTTCTAAAGTGAAATAATATTATGCTACTGCTTATTTCTATACTATGTCGTTGGCGCTGCATCTGCGCTAAGTATTTCGCGCGCAACTTTAGACAGGACAAAATGCCTACAGCTGCAGGAATACCTCGCCTTAAGCGATAAGGCCGCCAATTCTGCTATAGTTTTTTTATGTTATATTGTCTTAGTCATAAGTTTTGAGAATAAAGAATTATTATCTTATCATAATTCAAACAAACAACCCAATCTTTCCTCTTTATAATACATATAGATAGGTATTATTAATTTAATTAGCATAGAAATTACTAACAAATTATCGATTAGTCAAATCAGAAATAAAAGAATTTAAATTTTTAATTTAATTAAATAAATTTATTTTAATATTATTAGTTTAATTTAAATGTTTCATTTAATTTAATGATTCCACAGGTGGATCTCGGTGAACGGCTGATGTCGGCGTTCACGTCTCCGTCCGGCATTCCGTACTCGGACGTGAATCTCGGACAGCGGACTGCGCATGCGCCGGAGTGGTCGCACTACAGCACAACGGCAGAGGTCACCACTGTGCAGCTCGAGTTTAGGGCGCTGTCGAGGGCAAGTGGGAATCCCGCCTTCGAGGTAATAAATAATAATAAATAATGCCGGACAATCCACACAGCATCATCTAGCCCCAAGCTAAGCAGAGCTTGTGTTATGGGTACTAGATGACTGATATACATAATACAATATTAATACATATATAGATATTTTTTTATTATACATAGAAAACGACCAGAACGCCCTGAACAAATATCTGCAGATCGTACAATACATGTTTGTCCCGAGGCGGGAATCGAACCCGCAACCTTCTGCGTCGCAGGCGGGCCTTCGCCCACCGCGCCACAGAGGTCGCCATTAATATTATACCAAACTTGACAAAAAAAAAATACTAATTTACAAAATAAATGTAATATAAAAAGAAGCAAGATGCAGCCTAAAAATATATAACGACTAGCGGTCCACCCGGCTTCGCACGGGTATTTTACAAAAACCCTAACTTTTTTGAAAATATTCTTAGCCTATGTTCAAAGGTTTCTAATGGTTAAATAATTTTTCAAATCGGTCCAGTAGTTTCGGAGCCTATTCAATTCAAACAAACAAGCTATCAAATCTTTCCTCTTTATAATATTAGTATCTATAGAAAAGACAAGAAAAAAGAGCACTGTCTCAACCCAAGGACCCCAACTCGAGGGGTCGTCACTCCGCCTAGTTGAAGCTGGGGTAGAGGCATAGCCTCGAGGCCTCTCTCTGTGCCCCCACAAAGGGCCGGAAAGAAATAGTGCATTCGAATTCTATAATTGTCTGGACCCATCTTAGTAGTACAGAAAAATAGTGTACATATTTCTTTTTACCGCCTAAAACCGATTATTCTACGTATTTATAGGGAACTGGTTACACCACGCTTCTGCAAGTAAGGTAGTTTGCATTATACAATACAGTCATGGAATGGAGGCGCGTTAAAAATAATAAAATGAGCGGAAAATTTTGAAAACTGAAAGACTTTCGGAAAAAGACTTTTATCTCTCTGACAAATCTCGCATCGTGTGATGAGGTACCTACCTATTAGTGATGTTTATTTTTTATTCATTTATTTAATTCAATTTGACTTTCTAATCTATGTTCTAAGATGACAAACACTATTGTTTGTCTCTTTACGTTGAACTGTGAATCTGTGGTTGAGCTCTCACATTTACAAGTATGTGCTCCCTCTATTCAACAGAAAAATATGGTTTGAAACGAATTGTTTACTCAATTTGTAAACCTAAAAAATACCTCTAGTTGTCTCGTTTCTATCAAGATTTCTATTACATATTATTATTTTAGTAACGGCTTACGAGTTATTTTTAGTTACTTATAGTTATTGCACTAGACTAAAACCCTAAAATTTTACCCGAACACGAACAAAATGGCGGAATCGTTTCCGTCAGGGAAAGTTGTAGGAAACGCTCCGAGGAAAGGATCCGAATTTGAATGTCAAATTTTTCGAAACCGAAAGTTTAAAATAGTCGTCAAATTTCCGATATCCCATGAAGCTTTCCGACGATTTAAAGTACCCCTTTGCGTCGGAGAAGCTTAGCATCTACATTCACAGGCTCACAGCGTTCTATATAATAAAATATATAATTTTTCAGGACGCCGCAGCGGCCGTGTCCGAGAAAATTCATCTGCTGCCAAAGAAACATGGACTAGTGCCTATATTCATCAACCCCAACACTGGGCATTTCTTACCGTACGCGACCATAACGCTGGGTGCGCGGGGAGACAGCTATTACGAATACCTACTCAAACAATGGCTGCAAACTGGGAAGACTGTTAACTTGTAAGTAACATCCTACTAATTAAAAAGACTAGAAATTAGAGTTGTGCCGTTGTAAACATATTTGGCCAAAGTTGTTGTCGGAACGGGCCGTGTGGTGCCGGCATAGAATTTCACCACTCCCACTCTTCCCGTGGATGTCGTAAGAGGCAACTAAGGGAAACACACCGGGGGGCGGGCAGCAGCGCCCTCTGCAGAAAAACTCCACCGAACTGCGATCCTCAACCCGCATGCCCTGCATGGGGATTATGGGCAATAACCCCCAGATGAAATAACGCCTCCTTTGGCGCACACTAGGGGAGGCCTATGTCCAGCAGTGGACTGATATAGGCTGATGTTGTTGTTTGTTGTCGGAACTATTGAATAGATAGGACTGAATTTGCATACATGAAGAGCGGGAATCACATATAGGTTAGGTTTTATGCTACTACGTGTGCGAAGCCGATGTAGTCTTAGTTCCGAAAATAAGCTTACATTAATCTAAGTACGTTTTGATATATGAATACAAATACAAAATTTCCTTTTCCTTAACTTACTTTATCTTATCATCATCAGCCTATTATTCGAATTTATTTCTTTTTTTATATATTTTAACAACATATTAAATAATTTATAATCATCAGCTCTATTATTACAGGAATAATAGAGCTAAATGATGAAAATAACAAATGAAACATTTTATTTGAATAATATCTACAACAGAACAATCGACTACTGGCCATAAGACCTTTCCTATTATCTCCCTTATTGGATATTATTAGGCGAGAATGCAATTATTTCTTTCACTTTTATTACCTTAAACTTGTCGAATCTTGGCTATTTTATAAAATATGCTCTAATTTGTCCACAGTTTGCTAGACGACTACCTGACGGCTGTAGAGGGTGTTCGTGAATTCCTTGCCAAGCGGTCTATGCCAAACAAACGACTGTTTATTGGAGAACTATCCGCCGGTTCTGAGGTAAGTGTGGGGCGACGGATCAATATCCTAAATATGTACAAACGTTATACCAAAATTATTTGTAATTTGAGCATATATTACCATGATCTGCTATTATTTGTTTTAAAACAGTGTTTATCTAGGTTCCTCCCACAAATTTTTTGCAATGAACCAAACCGGATTTTACAGAAACCTTTTCTTATTGGTTGTGTAGTTGCGTAGGTATTTTTAAAACATCTTGTGACAGGAACCTAGATAAATACTATTCTAATACAAATAATAGCAGATCATGGTGAAAATATGCTCAAATTACCAATCATTTTGGTACTACGTTAATCCGTCGCCGGAGCCTTAATGATTAAAATACTTACCCCCCTTATTCATCATGTGTTAAGCAGTAATATACTCTCTGACTTAAATCAATAGAAGAAGACAAATTGAGAATTTAGTTTTTAAAGGTAGAAGATTATAAGGATTAAGGGGTTTAAGGGTGACTAAGGGAGACACACCGCGGGGCGGGCAGCAGCTCTGCGGAACAACTGCAATCCCCAACCCGCACGCCCATAGGAATTATGGGCTATAACCCCCAAATAATGCCACCTATGGCGTGAATCAGTGGAGGCCTATGTCCAGCAGTGGACTATTACCTATGGCTGATGATTATTGTTCGTGTGTAATCTTCGATATTTTTATATCGAAGATGAGTATTAAATGAAACTTGTTTCATTTAATACTGTGGAAATACTTGTATTTCCATAGGATCTAAGAAGCGCGTATAATTCTGCAGTTGCCCAGAAAGAATAATGCGTAGACGCGGGGTCCCCTCTCACGTTCGGTGTCGGTCGGCACTGATCGGCGGGTGTCGGCACGAGCGGCGGTTTGGCGGCAGCTTTTGAATAAGTTGTCTCCGGCACCATTGGTGGTTGATTTATTTATATAGCACGTTCGTTCGCAAAATAAAAAAAATAATAAATGCTGGACATTTCACACAGCATTATCTATCCCCAAGCTAAGCAGAGCTTGTGTTATGGGTAGATATTTAAAGTGTATAGATAAATATTTTTTATTATACATAGAAAACGATCAGAACAACCTGAACAAATATTTGCAGATCGTACAAAAAATCGGACTTGCAACCTCATGCGTCGCAGGCAAATTTATTATGTATGAATTTCAAAAGTATAGGTCGTGTAGTTATTGATGTACGGAGCGTTAAAAATCCAGAAATCCGGGAATCCCCTAACTTTAAAATTGTTAATTCCAGGCGTTCAGTCCTAAAATGGACCACCTGACTTGCTTCCTGCCGGGCGCGCTCGCCCTGGGCCACGCCAACGGCCTGCCCGACTGGCACATGCGGATGGCAGAGGAGCTGATGCAGACCTGCTACCTCACCTACGCCGCGCACCCCACCTTCCTGGCGCCAGAGATCACGCACTTCAATCTGGTGATAAATATATGTTTTTTTATTTATTCGTGTCCAAAAAAATCAAGATTAGAAAAAAATTATGCCGGACAACCCGACCTTCCTAGCGCAAGACTTCAATCTAAAGCACTTCAATCTAAACTAAAGCTAATATTTACAATTGAAACAAATGAGCTAAATGCAGACTATTTGCAACAGCGGACCGATTTGAAAAAAAAAATCTTTATAATTTATTAGATATATTAGTGAATGCGTTGACAGTTTGTTCATTTGATTTAAGGCGAGTACAACGGACGATATGTACACGAAAGCGGCGGACGCTCACAGCCTGCTGCGACCAGAGTTTGTGGAGAGCCTCTGGTATATGTACCAGATCACCGGGAATACAACCTACCAGGACTGGGGGTGGCAGATATACCAGGTTGGTAAATTCGCTGGGCATCGGGAGTATTAACTCATCAAAATCCAAGTGCTTTATTTCATCTAGACCTTACAGAACTCTTGGATACGTCACAAAAACACACAAATTATTGAATGTCATTAGTAGTTAATAATAATATCATGAATAGTCATTTATTTCTTAAATTTCAAGAAGATGGTGCTGTTTGACCAACAATATTTATGTATAGTTAAGGGCTTCGAAACATTTATCTTACTCGTGGAAATTAGTAGAAATATAATCAACTTGTATTCTCACATATTAAAACATTTCTTTCATATTCCACAGGGCTTCGAGAAATACGCAAAGGCGCAACACGGCTACTCATCTCTCGCCAACGTCAAATCCGAGAACCCAGTGCAACGTGATCAGATGGAATCTTTCTTCCTATCAGAAACTCTCAAGTACCTATACTTACTGTTCAGTGATGACCGCCACCTTATAGACCTCGGCAAGTACGTGATAAACACTGAAGCGCATCCGCTTCCGGTATATCTCAACTAAGAATCTAATAAGATGCCAAAAACCACGTCAAACTATGTCTAGTTTTAGTATTTAATATACATTTTATACGTAGAAAGTACAATAAAAGACACCAGGAACCACTTGGGGTTTTTAGTTGATTGAATTCACGCAGAGCACGCGTTGGCAACTGTCAGCTGATCTATTAGTTTGCTTAGTTCTCTTAAATCTGTTGGAACTGCACATAACAGTATAGTTATCAATCCAGAATTCTGTAGAAATAGGGACAATACACACGATTCAACCACACCACATCGGACCCACAAAACGTTGTGAAGCAGTGTTTACAGTTGCGTTGTGTTGCGTTATAACTACAAAATGACGTTGTGGTTGCGTTGACGCTAGTATAGACGCTAGTGCGCAGGTGGTTGCGATGTGGTCGGTACTAACCACATGGTTGAATTTGACAGTAAATGTAGGCCATGTAAATTAAACTATTCATTACAATTAACTACATTTTATTGTTTTCATGTGGTTGGTGTGAATTGTCTCTTTTATATATATTGGTTAGAAACTTGATGAAATGCCATTTTATGCCATACTCGAGAAATTATTCGATATGAAACGAAACTTTACCCGTTATTATTACTATATATTTTGATTTTATTGTTTTATACTATAAAGATCTATATCAATTACCTTGATGTTCTACATTTCTTAATATCATCAAGGTATATTTTAGGAAAAAGTCACATTTCTCTTATAGTCTCTGAAATCAAATAATCAGCTAGGTCAGTAGTCTCTACTTATAACTTGGTGTAAAAAATGTATTGTATTGTAATATAATATATTATATTTAGATAACAAAAGCCATACACTTCTGTTTTATACACGGCGAAAGGGTAAAGTAAATCAACACACGATTACGGTTCTTGTAGCCGCACTTATATAACAATAGTGAATACAGTGCTGGCTAATCATATTGAAAAAGTTTAATAATAACTAGATTGAGTAGGTTCATTACTGTATTTAACTGTAGACAAATTTAATCACAATATTTTCTAAATGTTTTGAATACATCTGTCTCTGTTGTTCTAATTATACCGTCTCAGTGGATATTTTTTTAAAAAACCTCTGTATTTAGCGTTCGTTTCTTGAATAATAGTAATTACCTAAATTATGTGTACAGATTAAAGTACTTATATTATAATTATACAATTTTTGAGACTATAGCACAAATATTTAGTCGTAAGAATAGTTTTCCAATGCAAATAGTTTTTAGATATGTGACTAACATCACTTTAACCCCATTTTTTTCCATTCCCTTTATACCTATAATTATTTTACAACGTAGTTCTCGATTTGGTGCTAGGAATTTTATGCGGTGTTTTATTTGTAGGATAAATTAGGTATGTATTTTTCGTCTCATATTATTAATTTAATTTGGTTAGTTCCTTATATTATACCTAATAGTTGGCAAATGACTCAAAGGGTCCATCATCAACTCATGTCCCCATATTCGAGACTGTCTCCTATACTATATTATGTATCATACAAAATTTTTATAAATCGCTTAGAAAATTGGTCAGTATCCTAAAAACCATGGACTGATTGTACATTGAACAGGGTGCATATTAGTCATATACCCTTTTTTACTACGAAATTTTCCATAAATTGGGGTCATCTCATCTACAACCTAAAAAATAAATTTTGCGAAGAACCTTTTTTCTAACATTTTCGTTATAATCTTTAGATAATATCTACTTGATATGCAGGTCTCGACATACCTACGCATTTGCTCCCCTTGGAGTCGAGACCTATGTCTTGAGTCTATGGGGTAAAGAGGCTCTCCGAATTTAAAAAAAAATTATTAGTGTGTCTGGTCGAAGCGACGTCTGACCTGAGAGCTGGTCAGTATGGCGCAGTGCATCAGCATTGCCATACAGGGAGCTGATGCAGCCGATATGGATCAGTTGAGATACCTGTAGTTTGTTTGCAACAGTCTGCAGTTAGCGCGATAGTTTCAATTGTAAATACTAGTTCTAATTTGGTTTTTTAATTGTAATTTTGTTTGTCTTAAAAATCAACTTCATCACATAATTTAAATTAAATTAAATTTTAAATTGTGTATACTGTGTTTTAAATATAGAAATGTATTGTTTCTTTTGAAAACTGAGTGTAAACAGCACAGAGTAGTTTCTTTGTATTTGCATTTTAGTATAAAGTTTTTAGAAGATATTGTTTTGTTTCTATTAAAAAAATGTGTAAAACAATTTATAAAATAAGTATGTAAAATTTTATTCATGCCAAAAATATATTTATGTTTTATGTTGTTTTATATTATAGTTTAATAAAATAGGCAATAATAAGTTAGGTACACAAATACATGATATTGAAGTGGCAATAACTTATTGATTGAAATTGACATAGAATTTAATGAGTTATTGAGCTAAGAACTCTGTCGAGCTACACATAGTTACCAAAAACTAGTTCGGCATTTTTGTTTATTCTGTCATATTTTTATTATAATAATAAAATTGCTTATGTAAATGAAATAATTGATATTGCTATTTTAGTGATATTTGTGTTCGTAATGTTATAATTATAGGCTCCTATTGGTAATGATAGCAACATGTTTATAATTAGTACTGGCATTACATATTTACGTCAGCGGAATAATAAAAAAAACCAGGAGGGTTGAACGGGGTTGAACTCGCACATTCGCTCATGAAACGTTCTTTGTCTACCTCTATATCTATACTAATATTATAAAGAGGATAGATTTGATTATTTTGTTTGTTTGAATTTGAATAGGCTCCGATACCTACTACTGGACCGATTTGAAAAATTCTTTCACCATTAGAATCCTAAATTTTCCGTGATGAACATAGGCTATATAATATTTTCAAAAAAATTAGGGATCCGCATGAAAAATTCAATAATTAAACCGTGCGCTATGTATTCAACCTCCTTTTCTATTATGGCGCGGAGCCATAATAGAAAAAGAGGTTGAATATAGCATAGCGAACGGTGCGTGCTTGCTTTTTCTCTACGGCCAGTGTCAGTTTTAGAGTGTCAAGTCAATATCAAAAACCCCAATAATGTTAAAAACAGGAAGGGATCCGTATGAAAACTGTGAAACCCATCGTGTTAGCGTGTATAATTTCTGAAATTTTTGTTTAATACCCGTGCAAAGCCGGGGTGGACCGCTAGTGTTATATAAATAGAAATGAAAATTTCACGCCAGCATGATTTCCGTTATCGGTACCTACAATAACAACGTTAGTCATCATTACGTACGGACCTCTTAAAATAATAACAGGGGCGATACCTATTATGGCTTATTATTTTTTGTTTGTGAAGTCTAGGGGAGATTTGTGATTAATTAGCATTTATTTCAATTATAGTAAGTAACTTAATTGTATATACAGTAGCTTTACAAGTATAAAATTTAGTTTTTAAAATTATTAATTCGAAAACATGACATTTGAAAAGAAGGGAAAACAAAAATGAGAGGAAAGAACTTATTTCCACAGGACTTGTAGTGTTGCCGGAAATCGAGATAACAGTTTTTAACATTTAAAAACAGCTTCCCGACGTCAGATCGCCCGTAATAATTTTTTTCCTTAATAATTATTTTTTCTCTTCCTTTTCCAAAGCGTTTTATTCAACTATATTTTATTTTTACTTTTTATTATTTTGAAAGGCAATGTCTATTTACATTGCTCCCTAAGTTGACATTGTTTGTGATTTTTATAATTAATTGTCTTTATTTGTAAATGTAATCTTAGATCATACAATGTATCTAAGCAAGTGTTGCTATGTATCAAGTAGTAATAGAAAAGAAACTTAGTTTTTATTGCTTTATTAGATAATAAATTGTACTTACTCATACCTACACTGAACTTGAGTTGTTTATATTGGTTGTACGAAATATACCATTTTATAACTGAAATTTATTGCTTATTCTTTATGACCTTTATTATTAAATATTTTATTCTTCTTGCCTTTTTTTTTTGACTTTCCTACTTAATAAAATAAAACTAACATTAATCTTCAACTTTTATTATAAAAAGATACATAGGTATGAGCTTAGGCGTATATAAATATTAACTCTCTTGTAAATCTCATTTGATTTATCAGTACAATACAAATTAACAGGTTAATTACATTTTATGTTATGTTCCTAATTAATGACTAAATAGTCAAAGAGAATGGGTTCAGGAAGAGCAATTTAACCATAAAAATTGGATAACGAGACTTACTTTTAAAAATGTCTTACAATTGAAGCACCGAGATATAAAATCCAAGTTAATAAAATATATTGATTAAATAAGTCATGACATGACAGTCAAACAAGTTTTTCAAAAATACCTTTGTATAATTTAAAAAGTTTTTGAACACAGCTTAATTCATTAGACTTTCTTTTAAAATATCACATTACTTAGCAAAACTATGAATGTAATGTAATAAGAATGTAATAGCTATTATCAAATATGGTAAAACACTAGCAACTACAAGGGAATGTATTGTATTCAATTGTAATGAGCTCTTGTCTACATTTAGTTCCTGAAGTGGAAGATATTACTGAGGAGATTTACATTAGTTACTTGTCAAAATATGTTAAATTCATTTCAAATTAGCCACATTAGTATTGCAATAATTTAGGATGTACATACAACTCATTAATTTGAAATGAATCATCATAATTTTAGTGATAAAATTCACACTTAACCTAGCATATATATGTAGCTTACAAAAAATAGTTTATTTAAATCATCTTAAGCTAAAACATTTATTAAGAAGTAGATTTTTATTGGAAAAAATATATTGCCATTAATTACATACCAAACCAAGGTAAATTATTTTCACAAAGGCCTAAAAAGGGCAAAAGGTATCTATAAAGAATTGTGGCACATGGTTTTTATCACATTTGGATCTTTTATATTCTCAGAGAGGACTACAATCGTCTTTTTACAGTCTTTTCATACTTTGAGATTGCGTAAAGAGAGATCAATGTAAAATAATTTAGCTCTTTAAAGAGTAGGCAGTTTAAATCAGGCAGAGCCCACGGTAGGAAATATTATTAGAGTGATATAAACACAAATTCACCAAAACAAAAATAATTTGTCAAAAATTTGAGTTTTGCTATGCACTTGGTGTATTTTTTTTTTGGTGATGATGAGTTTCCTGATTTATGGTTTCTCCATTTTGTGCCGAATGTGTAAAGAGTACAAGACACAGTTGTTCTCTGCTTTACATGAGAACGCAGTCACAGCATTGCAAAGTGTAATACAGACATTTGATAACACAGTCTTCATCTTCTGGTGTTGAGGCTGTCGAGCGAGGCGGGACTTTAGTTCCTGAGTTTACAAAAACGCTATCAACTTTATCTGCAGATAATACCTTCTTCTCATCAGGGCTGCTTGCTAAGGAGTCCTCATTTTCCAAGTAGCTTTCATCTTCACTGTTTCCATCACCTGCTGCCTCCTGAAAAATAATAATATTTATAGGATGCGATAATCACAATATTATGGTGAGTGCAGAAGGACATGCCAATAATTATTGGACTTATAAGTCGAAATGCCCAATGCTGAGTGAGTGTTACAACTACACTCCTGTATTTTCACAAAATTTATGTGTTTGCGCACAATTAAGGTGTGGATTCCCGACATGACCATGATTTGTGGCAACTCGGCTAGTATAAGCAAGACATTGCGACAGGCAGCCGAGCGCGATTTTGTAGTTATTTAGATGTATTGAAAAATGTTTTGTATGGCATATAAAAATATTTTCTAGTGATGCACTGCATAATAACCTTTGCAATTTATAGGAATACATTTTGTGTCATTTAAATCTTTTTCCTATTCAGACTGACCATTTTAAAATTTCATTTAGAGGTAAATTTGTGATTTTTTTCAATCGGGTGGAATGACACCAATCGTGTTTTTGTCTAGTGATGTACTAGAAAATGTCCTCAACTTTATTATGTATGATTTTCAATACTAAACGCCTTATAGTTATTGAGGTACTGACAGTTAAAAATTCCGAAATACAGGAATCTTTGCTTTATGCAAACAAAACAATTATAAGAAGCGTAAAAAGAATTTACAGTGTATTACATTCATACCTTGCTGTCACTGTTGTCATACTTTTGTAGATTTTCTTCTTTTTCTGGGATCACTTCTCTTATGGCCACAGCACCAGCAATGGGACCGAATACTTTCCCTGGTACAAGGGATGCTTCCTCTTCTTTCTTCTTCTGTAACTGCGAAGAATCACCTGACATGCTGTAAGGAATGAAAGATATTTTATAGGTATATCATATTCTAAGAACTCATTTAATTAATTTGTTTATTCCCCATACTAAATAAATAAATAATGTTAGACAATCACACACAGCAATTATGAAATATTCTAGTTTAGAAAAAACCTTGGTGAACTGATTGCAATAAACTTCAGCATTTGTAAACTATGGTTGTATACCATGATCGCGGCCGGATTTCAACTGCGACAACATACAAGCTATTCACAAAAAACAATAGGTAGTTAGGAAATACGAAACTATCAATCCAATATCAGACAACAGACCAACAGTAGTTATATATTGAATAATCAAATCACAAAGACACAAACCTAACAGGAACTATCTCAATTTGTTCCCCCGACATTCGACGCCAAGTGCTGATTATTGTCTCGAAATTATTGTTTTCTTGCATGATGGACTAATGATTGACAAAGCCGAAAATGTAAACAAAAAGTTTCTCCTCGAGACGCAAGGTTGAGGCTCAAACGACAAAACGCCTATGTTTGCACATTAATTTATCAATGAAACCGCGTCTAAAATTATATCGCGTTTCTGTTAAACATACGTCTCGTGTAATTTTATTATAATAAGAAAAAACCTTGTGTTTCAGACCTTTTTGTTCAACTTTAAACTTTTTGTTTTGTTTGTTGTCATTTTAGTGTAAGGAAAGGGTAACCAATAAACTGTCCCACCTATTTGTCAGTTTTAGGTAGGTTACCCACGATCTATTTGACCGGCATCGGCAATGGGGGGGTGGCGGCGGCGCGGCGGCGGCGCGGGGGGTGACCGACGACGACGACGAGATTTTTAGGGGTGCAGGCACAGTATACTTATGGACAGTATGGAAACTAAGCCTAGTTGATGAAATAAATACCTACGCTCCATTATAGCAATAGGGTTGTAACTTTTCTTGTTAGCGGGCGCGCGCAGACACTGCAGCGCGCAGGTGGCGCGTGGGCAACGCTCATGAGCGGCTGCAAACCGTACCGACCGTGTTTCAATCCGAAAATACGTCTGATTCCTACCCAGTAATTAAAAAAACATTTCATAGTATCTTTATTCTTAATTATTACAAATGATTCACATAAAAGTACTTGCGTCTACTACGACACGTCGGAATTCTTTATTACCTTTAGGATTTTTTTGTATAAAATATTCTCATTCTATCGACTTTAAACAACCTTTAAACCGCCGTCATTCGGGATTTTCTAAAAAATTCAATAATTCACTATGATCAATTACACGGACTCATTATTCGATAACAATAATAATACATTTTTCTTATATAAATCAGCAGGAAGTTTAATATACGAAACACAGCTGTATATAACGCAATATTATTATCGAGCATTTTTCAAAAAACTAAATTACGCATGCATGACCGCTCGTCTAGACACGGCAACCGCTACTGACAGCACCGCGAAAACCCCCTATTATAGCTCTCGTAGATGCGCATGTCGACGGCCCCCACGTAAATTATCGAAACTGCAAAAAAGCCATTTTCGTTTTATTGCACCAATAGCAAGTAAAGATAAAGATTTATGATTCTATTATTTTTATTTTTTTAAATAATTATTCCTTCAACTATTTTTCAAACGAAAAGAATCGAAATTGCTTAAAGTGAACACATTAAAACATCGAACCTGCCGCTTTCGATGTTATTTGTGGTCACCGGTACCCCAGTTTTAATCGAAACTACCAGTTTCGTCAGTGTTACCCGAAATGAGAGCGAGGAAAATATGAATTTGGTATTGAAAACAGGTAAAGTAAGCACATTTTTTTAAATTAAAAATTGACAATATTTTGTTATTTTTATAATATTTGGTTTTAAAGTATCGAATGTGGTAGATTCTTTGAGTATCTAGAACGGGAGTTGGCAAGGTCAGGATACCCCTCTGTTGGTCACAAGACTTTACTGACCATAGACGAATAATAAAACTACTTCACTCGTAACTTCGCGGCCATTTGCTATCGTTTCGTGTCGCGAGATAGTGCTCACCACAAATGGTGAATTGTGCGGTTTATGGGTATAAAAGGCAATTGGAGACATCCAACTTAAGGGTACATAGTGTTTCCTATCACAAGTAAGTGACATTTTTCTGAATTCTTTTTTGTTATATTGTATAATTTCGATTTTAATAGAATATCAGTTGCGACATTTTTATTCCTTGGTAGTATCCCTATATAGTTTGTGATTCCTTGGTAGAAGGCGTAGTGCGGGGACAAGTTGAGTGAAATTGATTGAACGAATGATGGAATGAACGAAAAATTTGTGTAAAATGCGATGTTTTTTGTAACAAAAAATCTATTGATATAGGAAAATTGGTTATGCAAATGATACCATAATACCATAAGAGATACCAAAATCCATTTTTTATGGAAAAATGTGTACGTCACATTTACAATAAATTATTCCATTTTAAATGTAATATAGATTTATAAGAAACAACAAATAAAATGACACAAATAATGATATTTAATAATATAGTATTACGCCGTGTGGTGCCGGCATAGAATTTCACCACCCCAACTCTTCCCGTGGGTGTAGTAAGAGGCGACTACGGGAAACACAGCGAGGGGCGGGCAGCAGCGCCTTCTGCAGAACAACTACACCGAACTGCGATCCCCAACCCGCATGCCCAGCGTGGGGATTATGGGCAATAACCCCCAAATAATGATACCATCTATGGCGCTCATTAGGGGAGGCCTATGTCCAGCAGTGGACTATTATAGGCTGGTGATGTTGATGTTGATGTTGAATATAGTATTAAAAATATAATATTATTATAAGTCAGAAGCAGATTTATTTATAAAAAAAAGGAATTACAAAACAACCTCGATACAGAAAGACACAAGCGAAGTGATGATAGATAGCTCGTGTTTTTTCTTTTAGTAGAAATTTTCTCCATCAATTTATTAATATTAATAATTAAAATACCCTTTTTATAGATAGCGCAGGAACACCGCACTGATCATGACATGAAACACGGCGGCGGGGCGGCCCGATCTACATAATGTTAATCTAGATAAAATTTTATTATCCCTGTACCCGGCCTGTACCTATCACAATAAATACCTATATTTTCTGTCTTTCTTTCTCTCTTTCTTACTGCCGCTTTTCTTCTCCTGCTCTCTATGAAAACATAATAGATATAGATAATGAAAACTTTTCGATTTGCATAAATAAAAAAAAATAATAGTCCCAAATAGACGGGGCGTCAATTACAAATTATGGTTCTTAGTTAATGTCAAATGAAAGGAAAACCAACTTTTCGCTTTTCTCTCATTCGGAACATTTTTTTTCTATATTTAAAAGCATGTCTAAAATCCCTCAGTAAGAAACAATACCTTTATTAAAAAAGCATTGTATAATTTTAACAACCCTGATTTCATTCATTCGAAATCATTATTTTTTCGGTCGTTTTACATCCAGCACTACTTTTTTGTGTTAGTGTGTAACTAAACAATAGTGTAACAACACTAATTCTATATTTGTGTGCGTGTTCTTTTGTTTGTGTCCAGCTTTTACTTTAGTGTGCGTTTATATGGACGCTTTATTTTTCTGCATTAGTATGCGTGATTATGTAAACGTGTGCTGTACCGTATTACCTCGCCCCCCTCGAAATCTGACAGAAAGATTTTAGTACTGACAGAAAGCGCTTGGCAACTCCCGTTCTAGATACTCAAAGGGTAGATTCGATATTATACTAGGACAAAGAGCCACTTTGTTCTATCGAATCTACCTCTTTCGATAGTATTCTCTGATTTTTGGACTGATAAATTTATCGAAAGTGGTACATTCGATACTTTACTACGTCAAAGTAATAGTTTGACCTGCATTTTCGATAGATTTTGTAATTTGTTACATGTTTTTTTATTTATTTTCAGCATCTCCTGTGCGATGTGAGTTTACCAACGTGGAGTATGAAATATTTTAATGAAAATTACAAAGAAATTGCGGCGGTAGTTGTAGACGAAATGATTCTGAAGAATTTGATTCTGTAGTAAGGAATGTATTCAGGTTCTCCTTACTGTTCATATAGAACATCTAACTTTTATATAACATCAAATCAAACCGAACAATATTTAAGCAGACAAGCTAAAGAAATGCCAGAAATGCCGAATCAATGAAAAATCCCTGCCATTTTTCTTGCAAACTGAAGTGCTCTACTAAAATTAAAAATTGGAATAATCCCAGTAATAAGCAAATTTTCTAAAAAAAATCATAAGAAGAGACACAGAAAAGGCCTTCCTTTGTCTTATTATTTGGGAATCCAGCATAAAATAGCAGATGATGCCCATGACTTCAGATTTTGTCAGTAACTGCACTAGCCAAAAACGTAACAGGGTAGTTTAAAGCCTCTACATGCACGCGAGCAGAAAATTCAACACCAAAATCAAGCACTGATTTTTAGAGTCTAGCCTCACTCAACGAGAGGCAGACAGTCTTATTGAGAGATCTTTAAAGGGCAAAATAATTTCCACTGCTAACCAATGGGACACACTAGATTGTTGGGCAAAAATTGACTCATAAAATGTCATTTGATTTTAAACCCTTGTTAAACGGCAGAAATTGGAAGAAAAACACTGAAAATATACCAAAGCAATATCATAATTTTTACAAATGACTTCATCTTTCTCAAAACAACGAAGACTTTAATGAAGAGGACTGAATACGTTATTTTTGTAGAGTTCTTAGAATATAGATATACATAGATCGAAACTTAAAAAAAAATATTGCTTTAATATGTAACTTAATGTTTAAAACAAGTACCTACATATTTATTTTTAGGAGAAATATTACGATCTCATAAAATTATTTATTATTATCATATTGTACTTTAAACTCAGTATAAGTATTTCTATCGATGTACGTTGATTGTGTTGATTATAGTAAATTATAATGATTACATTATATATATAGTTATCATTGCAGGTATGCCTAATGCGATAGTGCACTTATTTAATACAGAAGAAGTAGAGTCACAATCTTAATGCATTCAAATTGAATTCGTCAACATATTGCATACTATTTAATCAATATTTTCTTATATCATTGCCTGTCGATCTCTTTAATAATTAAAATTTATTCCTTTTTTTTTTCATTAATTCAGTTTGATGACTATTATCCTTTTTAGTTACAAATGATTTTGTAGACTGAAATGTATACCATCATTTAAAGTCATATTCTTGGTAAGCAGTGATGTTCTGTTATAGTTTTATTACTTCTATTATGCCAAAAATATAATTTTTATAATTTTTTTCCTATTAAAAAAGGAATGGTAAGTAACTGAGTATATTTTTATGGTTTTTAAATCAAATTTATCTCAATTAATAATTTGTCATTGTTTTATTTTTAACAAATAGCCATTAAAAATTACTTGGAAGTCTGATACATATCAATCAGAGAGCTATCTCATATCGAAACTAAGTATTGTGCTACCTTAACTTGAGTAATATAACAAATATAATACAATCGAAAGTAACAAATTAGATAGCTGAGAAACATTTCTTGTCGCAGAAAAGAATCGAAAGGGGCACATTCGATAGTAGCCTTCAATATTTTGTCACAGAATAATATCGAAACTGGCACATTCCATAAAAATGTAATCAGCAGTAGCCGAGTAAAATATCGAATGTGTAATATCACAAAAAATATGAAAATTATGAAAAACTCTTATACATGGTACAAAAATATGCAATTTTCTACTTTATATACACTTCTTATATTGAATATTTGAATTATATTTTTGTCAAAAAACTGAATCTAAACTTAGATTTGCTCCCCTGTAAAGTACGGGTTTTGCAGTTTCGATATTTTACGTGGGGGCCGTCGATGTTTGCGTGAGTGCGCCGTTTCGAGCGTTGGTTGGTAGGTAGTTTCCATACTGTCTATATCTATACTGTGGTGCAGGCGTAGAGTGAGTATCTTATAATTAATCTATGGGTGCAGCTGAGGGTGCAGGGAGTGTTTCACGTTGTCATTATTTTGGATACCACAAAGGATACCACTGTTAAGCCACTGCACTGATAGAATACTATAGTTACTAGTATGAAATTAAAAAATAATAAATTGTCATGAAAACTTCATACAGGGTCTTTCCTTCCGTCCAAGACTTGAGAATGTGATTTCTCCGTCTCAAAAAAAAAAAAATTGAACGAATGAAGTAGTGGTACGTTTCGCGAGGCAAATTCAAATTTATTCTTCGTTTCAACTTTCAACTTACAAGTTGTACATGGATGGAGCCCTGTCCTTTTGCTTTTCATAGTTAATGGAACTATAAGCCAAATCCTTCTTCTTGTTCCGTTTTTTGGTTGGTATCCATATTACTTCGTATTTATATTTTGCTTTTTTAGATGGAAAAGATGCAGCCTCATAAGTTTTCTTGGGTGGTCCAGAGAGGCCGCTACTCGACGCACTGCTTCCGAAGAAAGGCGTCTTGCTTGATACTTTTGAAGGGACTTTGGAATTTTTGTTAGGTGATCCAAATGTACTGGTGCTGGATTTGGTAATTGAGGAACCAACCGATGACTTGGCAGGCACCGTGCTCAGACTGGCCCCACTCCTGGCCTTGGAGCCCGCCGAGCTTTTAGGAATTGGAGCCAGTTTGTCGACCTGTAGGTATATAAAATAATAGGTTATTCCAAGTCTCGCATTCGAATTATGGTCCGCCATGCGAGGAGATAAAACTTTTTATTTGCTGCCTTTTTAAAACTTTTACCTTTTACTTTAGTTCTATGAGTAGGTACAGTCAGCGTCAAATTGATATGTGCGTCTAGAGGTAGTCAAAATAATCTGAAAAACATAACACCAATTTGATGTACTACGCATTTTGAATCATTATAATTGTTGTAAGCATCCAACGTGTTCAAAATATTACTTACTTTGAATTGTTTCAAATTTATATAAGGAGTCGGGGTGTTCATAATTATCAGGGCCGTAGCCAGAAATACTATTCGGGGGGGGGGGGGGTCGAGCCTTAGACCGGCCCGAGACAACATGCAACATATAGAGGTATATGTACTTATGCTAGTACCCGGAGTGGTTTTCAACCAAGCACTTTCCAAAAAAAATCGATATAAAAATTACAACCATGGGTAACGGCGAGCGGAGCGAGCCGCGATTTTTTTCAGATTTTCCCGATGTTTTGAAAAAAAGTAGGCAAAAGTGTGACAATAGATGTGACAGCTAGCCCCAAATATTTTAAAAACTGCGGTGGTCATTTTGGAGATTGGAGAATGGTATGCCAGCAACAAAGAAAAAAATGTGAGAAATAAATAACTTCGAGTGTCATTTTCGGGTGACAAAAAAGTTAGTAGTATTAGTTAAGGGGTAGGTATAACAATTCACATTATTATGAGAGAATGGCGAGCAAAGCCAGCCGCCAATTTTTTTTACATATTTTCGGCAGGCTGATAAAAATGACTAAATGGCTATAGAATGATCGGCGAGCGAAACGAGCCGCCAAATTTTTCACATATTTTCGGCAGGCTGATAAAACTGACCGAAAGGCTACAGAATGAACGGCGAGCGAAGCGAGCCGCAATTTTTTGACATATTTTCGGCAGGCTGATAAAAATCACCAAAAGGCTACAGAATGAACGGCGAGCGAAGCGAGCCGCAATTTTTTTTCATATTTTCGGCAGGCTGATAAAAATGACCAAAAGGCTACAGAATGAACGGCGAGCGAAGCGAGCCGCAATTTTTTGTGTGACCTTTCGGATGATATATAAAACAGAATCAAGAGTGACAAAAGATTATGATTAGCGAACCCTGAAACTTTTAGAGCCAAAATTATAACAGTGAGTGGAGTGACCGCCGATATTTTGTTGTGTTTGCGGCCGCTGAAAATTTTTGGGAAATTGTGGCATTTTCGCAAGGTAATTAAAAAGCTTAGAATAATACCGAATTAACGGCGAGCGGAGCGAGCCGCGAAATTTTTTGTGACCTTTTCGGCCGTTATTAAATAGTTTGGAAAAGTATGTTATAAATAAACACATGACAGTAAACGGAGAAAGCAATTCAATTACGGAACGACAACAAAATAGGTCTATTGATTCATAAAATTAAAAGTAATGTCGTGATCTGCCTGCCTAGCTGGAATCGGCCGTAAATGAATGCGATGCGTGCACCCAGCTCATTTAAAATGTAGAGACGAATTTTGTCGAAAAAAAGTTTGAGTTTTCATAAGGTAATAATTTAAAGAAATATTTAAGTGCTTACATACAGTACAATGTATGTAGATACACAATAGGAATCGCATGGCATGGTGCGCGAGCGCGCCCCGTCCGCCACCGACGACTCAGAGCGCGCTGTTGTTAATCGGAGACGAAATGAATTTTTTTGTGTTTTTAAGAGAGAATAGCTATTTAAAGTAAGCCGCACTTTCCACGTACGAGTACGTATCCGAGAAAATTTTACCTATTCAAGTTTGATTTTTAACGGTGTCTCAACATTTCGGGGGGGGTTTGAACCCCCAAACCCCCCCCCCCTCCCTACGGCCATGATAATTATCTTAGCAAATAAAGATCTCAAAGTTATCTGTGCATAAAATGTACCTTAAAAAATATCAATGTCATTTAAAATACTCACTCAAAAGAGTTTGCAAACTACCTTTGAGAGCTTTGTTTGCTAAGATAATTTTGAACACCCTGACTGTTTATATAAATATGAAACAGTAGGTAGTAAGATTTTTTGAACAAATTGGGTGCTTACAACAATAATGATGATTCGAACAACGTACATCAAACTGCTTTTATGTTTTTCTGATTATTTTGAATACTCTGGACGCTCATATCAAATTGACGCTGACTGTACCTGTTCCTACGGGGCCTGCTGTTAGGGTAGGTATATACTTTGTACTTTCACCGGATATTAGATATACCTACCTACCGTGGGTCCCACACCCACAGCTATGCCACATGGAGGGACCTTAATTAATATTGTAGATAGAAAAATTTACTAAAAATTACTTAATTTTTATTTAAATAAAATTAGACTGCATTTAAAGATTTTTTTATAATTGCATGTCTTAAAAGGGATCTAACCCGCCGAATGTAAAAAACATCACACCTAATTTTATGAAACCAATAAAAAAAAGTCGCTTAGCTATATAAGATGCTATGTTACGGCGCATTCGGCCAGGGTTTTCAAGTCAGATCTTGTAAAGTGAAATTCATGTACCTATGATGCACGCTTAATGTCAATCCTTTGTATTACGTACGGAGTTACATCACAATTTCATATTTCATTATACAAAATACCAATGCAATGGCGGACACTGTTTTCGCCGTAGTTATTTTTTTCCCTTTTGGACATAAAAATGATAATTTTATTAAGAACCCGTAGGCCGCGCCGTAGAACCGTAGTAGGCTACATGGAGCAGACAGAATATTACGTGCGTATGAAAACAAGTACGACAAGTGCGAGTGTAACTCGCGCGCCGAGGGTTTTGAACTTTTGTCGTTTAGGTGGGTATGTATATTGACGACCTCTTGGCGCGGTGGGCCAGGGTCCGCTTACGAAGCAGGAGATTGCGGTTTGATTCCCGCCTCGGGACAATACAATACAAATATTCTTTATTGCACACCAATTAAAACGAAGATACAGGGAAGGAAACGACAAATACAAATAGGGTGTAACAATGGGCGGCCTTATCGCTATGAGCGATCTTTTCCAGGCAACCTTTGGATGGACAAGGAGTAATATAACAAGTATAGACGGTGTGGCGTGTTAGTCTGAATTTACATGATGGATGACATATAAATATATATAATATTTTATAAATAAATACTCACTATTATTCTAGGAAATAGTCATAGACCTATACGTTTGAATATAGGGAGAGACTTAGCTTGTCGAATAGAGGGACTAATATTTGTACGATCTGCAGATTATTTTTTCGGGTGTTCTATTCCTTTTCTACGTCCACAAAAATAAATCACCTAATGTGATACCTATACTTTATTAACTATAACATCTATCGTAGTACCAATAACACAAGCTTTGCTTAGCTTGTGGCTAAATGATGCTGTGTGGATTATCCTGGAAACATTACTCTTCTCATATTTTTTTGGAGCACGGTGGAATTCATTAATTCAATAATCTTGTTACCTTAAAAATTCTTGGAGCGCAGTGGAATACATTGAGTATGGTTACCGGTCAATATTTCGACCTTTTTCAAAATATATCAAAAAGTATAAAATCTATTGAAATTTCAAAAACTGTATTGGAATTTAAAGACTTATACCTTTCATTTCATACCAACACGGTGGGGTAGCCTCCCCTTTAGAAAAATTTTCCCCCTATTTTTGACCATATTTCAAAGTATTATTTTTACAGACTTATTTTTCCTGTAAAATATAGATCCATATCTACAAACACTTGGTACATTTTACAGATCGCTCTGCAATCTTCGGAGATTGGGGGGGGGGGGGATGGTAATTTTTTTGACCTTTTCAAAATATTTTAAAAAGTATAAAATCTACCAAAATTTCAAAAACTATTTTGGAATCTAAAAACGAATACCTTTCATTTGATACCACTTTCGACTCTGTAGGACCCATTTAAAATTTCGATTTCAAAATTTGTACTGAAAATCTTCATTTTGATTATTCATTTATTTTTCTATAAATATGTGCGGGCGCACAAAATGTATTATTATTTCAAATTTCAAGTCAATAGCTGCAGTAGTTTCTGAGATATTAAGGATTCAAAACACAAAACAGAATCAAAGTGACCCTAATAAGGGTTTTGAAACCGATGTCAAAACCCTAAAAAGGTAGTCTAGTCAATCACCATAGGTAGGTACCTAAATGCTTTTGACAGAGAAATCGACGAACATACATACTCCTCCTTTTTCTAAGTCTCAAGAAATGTTTATTTTCTTTTTATGTACCCACCTAGTTAATGATAACCTTCTGATTACGTTATTGAACTGTACCTAAGTATCTAATAGGTAGGTATATAATTGGTTTAGTTAGTAGGTATGTACTTACACTGATGCGTTGTGTTGTACTGGTGTGTCAGAAATAGGTAGGTTTATTTAAGAACACTATGTACCTAATAGATATGTAGGTACCTACTATTATTCTAGGTTTACCTAGGATTACCTAGGTAGGTACGTTAGTGGTAGGTAGGTACAGGTTCCCCCTACAAAGTTATAATCTTTTCTTTCTTTCTATACCGGTTAGCTAAAGGTACCTATAGATGCCTAGATTTTCTAGAGCATGCAACAAGTTGACTAAAACCTGCTAACCTTTACATATCAATCCATAGCCACACCCACAGAAAAGCTGATTCGAAGCTGTCAATCACCAAAGGTCCTGCTCCGGTACTTCAAGGAGCTGGGCTGGTTAAGTTAGGTTCGCCTGTAAAGGCAGGGGGATAATGCACAAAACACTCCTATGCGAGATGTCAGTGCAGATCTCAGTTCCCCCACTTAGAATTAGAATTAGAATTAGACTAGCGGCCCACCCCGGCTTCGCACGGGTATTAAACAAAAATTTCAGAAATTATACACACTAAAACGATGGATTTCACAGTTTTCATACGGATCTTTACTTTTTTTTAACAGCATTGGGGTTTTTGACATTGACTCGACATTCCAAAACTGGCACTGGCCGTAGAGAAAAAGCAAGCACCGTGCGCTATACAACCTCTTTTTCTATTCTGACGCGCCATAATAGAAAAAGAGGTTGAATATACAGCCCACGGTTCAATTATTGAATTTTTCATGCAGATCCCTAACTTTTTTGAAAATATGACATAGCCTATGTTCACCACGGAAAATTAAGGATTCTAATGGTGAAAGAATTTTTTAACTCGGTCCAGTAGTTTCGGAGCCTATTCAATTCAAACAAACAAACAAACAAACAAACATACAAACAATCAAATCTTTCCTCTTTATAATATTAGTATAGATATAGATATCAATCCATAGTAACATAAATAAATAATGAACCTACCAAATGTCACACCTCTATAGTTTCACGGGTAACGGTATTGTAGAGGTTTCTCTTCTAAATCGTGTTTGGTTCACATGAAACGGAATATGTAGCACACACGCTGCGCCCGCGCACCGCGGTCGATTCTACACTGGTGGGGTTTCACAACGCGCGCCGCTGTGCCCCCCCACACGAGTTTCTTCTGAGATCAGCCGTGAGCGCTATATGGTCATACGTTCTATACCTACCTATAAATACCTATATTATATATTCGAGGTGCACTATTAACATGCACTTCTGCATCTTAATAGGTCAAAGATCAAAGATTTCAATAGCCAAAGAACAGTTAAAGTATGCGATGTTTTTAGTAATAATGCTCAATGAATGATCAATGTATGCTTAATGTATATAATTTGTGTTTTTTGTTCCACCATGGTTAGGTACACACAAAATTTTGACGTAGAAATACCAGAAAGGGATTTTGAAAGAAAAAACATAAGTACAATATTTTTCTGCTTGAAAATATAAATTTAACACTAGCTACAAGGGCTTAAAAATTAATAAAATGTTTGTGTATCACAGTAAACTAGTTTGTACACAGTAAATAAATTAATATTATGTACATAAATGACAGTTATGCAGCTTTATAGGGGCATAATTGTCAAACTTAACTATAGTTCGACCGAAACCGCTGTACCGCTCCCTAAGAAAGTGCGGCGAAGTGGGGGCCGAGGAAAAAAGAGCAAGAATACACATGAGATCGATATTGTCGGATATATCTTACGATATCGTACCAATATAAACAATATTTTTGTTTTATATATTAGGTCCTTACATATGAAATTGGCGTTTTGTATGGGAGGAACAAAAAGTCGAATATTTTTTAATATAATATATTTAATTAATCAAAGTATGAACCATTATTTTCTATGCACTTTTGCCATCTTATAGGTAGTTCATTGATCCCTTTACTAAAAAAACCAGTCGGACGGGAATCAATAAAATCTTTGAAGGCGATTTGGACTGCCCCATCGGAGTTGAATTTTTTCCCTTGCAAGAAGTTATCCAAATTTCGAAAAAAATGGTAATCTGTTGGAGCAAGGTCCGCATTTCGGTTTTGAGGCTTGCTATGGTTGGCTTCTTGTCAACCTGAACGCTGTGGTAAGACGCGTTGTCCAAGACAACCACAGAATTCGGAAGCAATTTATCTTTTAACTTTTCATCTACCCACTTATAAAAAGTAGGCCCGTTCATGTCTCCATGATAGTCGCCGGTCTTAGCATCTGATTTGAATATCGTCAATGCACCATCAACCAAGCCATTTCGACATCCAGCGTGAAGAATTACCAAACGCCGTCCTTTTCCAATATCAGCATGAATTCCAGGTTCGGACGATGATTGCCAACATTTGCTTACATGGTGACTGGCGTTAATGTATGTTTCATCAAGGAAATATATGTTGCGGTTTTGCGTTCTGTAATTTCTGATTTATCTTTAAAAATTATGGCCTTGACATCACGAGATAGCGCTCGGCCCATCTTTGGATATTTATCTCATGTGTATCTGACATAGACCCTCCGGTACAAAGGCGACCTACTGCCGTGAGCGTCGACGGCAGACTGATGGATCGGAGCGGCCGATACTTCCCCCCCGTCTCGCCGCGCGCATACCTCAGGAGCGGTACAGCGGTTTCGGTCGAACTATAATACAAAATTATTTAATAAACAATGAAATTGAATAAATTATAAGTAATGCCGGACAATCCACACAGTAAGCCACACAGCATCATCTAGCCCCAAGATAAGCAGAGCTTGTGTTATGGGTACTAGATGACTGATATACATAAAACAATAGTAATACAAATAGATATTTTTTATTACTCATTGAAAACGACAAGAACACCCTGCACAAATATATCTGCAGATCGTACAAATATTTGTCCCGAGGCGGGAATCGAACCCGCAACCTCCTGCGTCGCAGGTGCACCTTCGCCCACCGCTCCATAGGTCGTCAAAACAAAGTACTTATAATAAAATGAAACAATAAAATAAAATATTAAGCTGCTTAGGTAGAGTACAAAATCTCAAACCATACACAATTGCAAATTCGTTAATGCTGCAAATAGCTCGCTATATTACAATGTGTGAGTGAGGCTCTCAAGTTACCATAGTGTCATCGTTACTGCCTATAAATTCTAAGAATAATCATTAAGTATCACTGACTCAAAAAATTATTTCTCAATGACTTAATTTTGAAAAAAAAAAGATTGATGCACTCTGATGATACGCCTCGTCCAGTCCTACACAACAGCATCTCACAATAGCAGTCATTTTCTGTATTGGTCTCCATGTAGCGCAGAAACATCGCCAATCACTCGTAGTAGTGGGAATGAGCCATATCTCCAATTCCAACACTAATCCTCCGGTGAGCGCCGACCTACTCTAACCGGTTGATTAAACCTCAGATATTGCTGGCTCCATAGATCTTCTACTGCCGCTAAACCAAAATGCGTTAATATTGGCTGGACCGCGGGTTAACCACTCCCTGGCCATGCGCTGCCAATATCTTTCTTCATACGCTGATGACTGGCTCTTCACAAGGGCTTCTGCAGATGGTAGGAAAGAGTCACCTGCTGCGCATTCCATACCGCGTGGCGTCGCTGCATCTATATTGTGTCATCTTCTTTGTTCGCTGCTTGTCTTTTTCTTTAACCTCCCGAGGCGTGGACTTCATCGGGAGGAAGTCACTCTCCTTGCCTGCACTGCCATAAAGTTCCCACAATAAAAATAAAATCACGTCGGAAAAATCATCACGTCGGTGTCACCAATTTTTAGTTTATTGTTTTTAGTCTTTAGATTACCTATTGTGGGTTGGATTGGTATAAAAGATGTTTTCACTTTATAACTGAGTCTATTCAATATGAGACACGAGTACATAAATCGCAATTTACGATATTCTATAATCCTAATTAAAGATATTATGTGTGTTCGCGGCGAAGATCAAAACGCAAAAGTCACGACTACCTAGGTACTTTTCTATAAAATGTGTCACCACAACAGAAAAGATGGGTAGGTCACTGGTACATTCATGGTCATTGGTTCCCCCGGCATGGAGCAATATGTCGTAAAGTAAAGGGGTACAGGGTGATAGAATTGTAGATGCTCTTGGTACCCGTACCCGGACGAGCTACTTTTTCTCGCATCAGCAAGATGACAGAAATTGATAATTTTGATTCAGTTGCTATTCGCATGCACATTTATGTGTAGGTATGTATTATACAATAATGGATTTATTAGACTACTATTTATCCCATCTCTAGAAATTTAAATCTTCTATACAATGTCAATGTCCCTCGTATCATCCCTTCATCATCAGATTCAGATTCAATAACTTTATTTCTTTAGGCTTACAAAATAAGCACTTAGACCTCTCTAACATCAGCCTATTTTAGTCCACTGCTGGACATAGGCTCCCCTAATGATATCATCCCTTAATTAATAAATTTTATTATACCTAAATCTAAACTGGTAAAAGGTTGCCTGGAAGAGCTTTCAGCGTAAAGGGTTCTCCCACAAGACCATTGCACAACTTCTACAGTTGTTATATTTACCTATATAGGTAACGTATTGTAGTCGACCTAAAAATATTAAAAAAATCATTTTTGAAAACGACAAGACTCATTTTATTTTGTTGTCGTGATTTTTGTTCGTTGTATCTATCTATATTCGTAAAAAGGGGGGCATCAAAGTAATCTCAAATTCAATTTATCTATGATTACGAGGTTTTTTTGGTTAAAAGTTATTGGAGAATATTTTTTTCGTGTTTTTATAATAAAGTGTATGTCAATCATTCTATAATTTTTTCTACATTTCTACGATTGAATTTAAAAATGTATGCTACATTTTTAATTTCAATCGTAGAAATGTATTGTAAAATTAATCAAAGTGACCCCGTTTTACGGTACCTATCTTAGATAATTAATTCTCTATATAATTGTCAAAAAACGTGATTTGAGAAGGTATACGTGTTTGAATATTCGAAAGTGACTTCATCCAACCAACGACCAGTCGCTCAAGTTAATAGCATACCTACCCATGTTTAGGTATGTATTCTTTGGGTCATTGTATTTATTGTCTTCGACCTTTTTTAACAAAACCTTCGGATGAGTCTTTACGTGTCTTTACAGAAATGCATACAGTAGGTATGTAGAGGTTACAATGATTGCAAAATGAGTAGGTATTACATTATATTACGTAAGCGTTTAACTTATGTCTTCTTAGTTATTCTTCGGGATAAAAAATGCCTTTGTCCGACCACGGAATACAGTCTATCTGCATAGCAAATTTCATTGTGATCCGTTCAGCTTTTTAGGTGTGAAAATCTAAGAATGATGAAGGTCTGTGTATTCAATTGCTTTCGCTTTTTTATAATAACTAGCTGCTGCCAGTCGCTTCACAGACACTTTTCCGACGTAAAAGTAATCTATGTCCATAACTGGACTCCCATGTACGTACGTCCCTGCTAAATTAAATTAAGATCTGTTCATCAGTTTAAGCGTGAAGAGGTAATAGACAGACAGACATACATAATTCGTTTCAGAACTATATAATATATGGAGCTGATAATGTGTTGGGATGTTCACATGGAGCTGAGTTATATTATAAGAGTAGGTAGATGTCCGAAGCAGCTGGACCGATTATAACGGAATTTTCTCTGGTAGTTAGCTGATGTCATAGCGGGTATAATAATGAATATTGTTGGACAATAAACATCTCTCATCGCAAAGCCCCAAACTAAGCAGAGCTTGTGTTATTTATGGGTATTAGATAACTGTTAAATATACTCAATCAATATAGTATCAATGTCAAGAATACCCGAAACAAATGATTGCTATTATTGCACTTTGCCTAGTTATCTTAATATTATAAACAGGAAATATTTGATTGTTTGAATTGAATAGGCTCCGAAACTACTGGACTAATTAAAAAAAAAATCATTATTAGAATCCTAAATTTTCCTCGATGAACATAGGCATTAGAATATTTTCAAAAAAGTTAGGGTCCCGTATGTAAATTTAATTTTTGTTAAATACCCGTGCGAAGTCGGGGCGGACGCGGGCGACTAATTGTATTAGGTTCGATTCGTGCGTCGTCTTTTGGAGTAAACAACCAAGTAAGTGCCAACTCGTGCGTTCTGCTAACCGGCGAAAAAAGTACCTTAACCTTTTGGTTCGATTCGTGCGTCGAGTATGTATTAATTATCTTGAACAAGTAAAACCATCGATATAGATAAACTAGAGGGTATATGTGCCCGAGCTGCAAGCAGCTCGGGGGTTGTGCTTCGCCTTAGGCGGCCTTATTGCATTGGAGTTTTTACTTTTCATAACCTAAAACGTCTTTGATTTGATGGAAATCGATATCCATGTGTAAAATCTGCGATAGTAAACTGTCAGCCATCTTGGATTTGAAAATGGACATCTATTTCGTAATCTACGTGTTTGATTTAGTCGAAAACGATACCCATATGTAGGGGTGTTGGGTCACACAGCAAGGCTCGCTTCGCTCGCCTTGCAGTGTGACAGTTGTCGAATTGCGGTTCGCTTCGCTCACCGCAATCCGACCCTCCTCATGGGGAGTCGTGGGGCCGTGCTGTTCCCCTTGGTCGCATTGCAGCTCGCTTCGCTCGCCGCAATGCTCCCTGCCTGCTGGGAGAGAGTGGTCATGAGGGGTCACAGCACGGCTCGCTTCGCTCGCCGTGCTGTTCCCCGTAGTCGCATTGCAGCTCGCTTCGCTCGCCGCAATGCTCCCCGCCTGCTGGGAGAGAGTGGTCATGAGGGGTCACAGCACGGCTCGCTTCGCTCGCCGTGCTGTTCCCCGTAGTCGCATTGCAGCTCGCTTCGCTCGCCGCAATGCTCCCCGCCTGCTGGAAGAGGATGGTCGTGGGAGGTCACAGCACGGCTCGCTTCGCTCGCCGTGCTGTTCCCCTTAGTCGCATTGCAGCTCGCTTCGCTCGCCGCAATGCTCCCCGCCTACTGGAACAGAGTGGTCGTGGGGGTCACAGCACGGCTCGCTTCGCTCGCCGTGCTGTTCCCCTTGGTCGCATTGCAGCTCGCTTCGCTCGCCGCAATGCTCCATCCGCTTGCTGGGAGTGGGGGTTCGTGGGGGTCACAGCACGGCTCGCTTCGCTGGCCGTGCTGTTCCCCTTGGTCGCATTGCAGCTCGCTTCGCTCGCCGCAATGCTCCCCGCCTGCTGGGAGAGAGTGGTCATGAGGGGTCACAGCACGGCTCGCTTCGCTCGCCGTGCTGTTCCCCTTGGTCGCATTGCAGCTCGCTTCGCTCGCCGCAATGCTCCATCCGCTTGCTGGGGGGGTCATGAGGGGGTCGTGGGGGTCACAGCACGGCTCGCTTCGCTCGCCTTGCTGTTCCCCTTAGTCGCATTGCAGCTTTTTACTTTTCATAACCTAAAACGTCTTTGATTTGATGGAAATCGATATCCATGTGTAAAATCTGCGATAGTAAACTGTCAGCCATCTTGGATTTGAAAATGGACATCTATTTCGTAATCTACGTGTTTGATTTAGTCGAAAACGATACCCATATGTAGGGGTGTTGGGTCACACAGCAAGGCTCGCTTCGCTCGCCTTGCAGTGGGACAGTTGTCGAATTGCGGTTCGCTTCGCTCACCGCAATCCGACCCTCCTCATGGGGAGTCGTGGGGGTCACAGCACGGCTCGCTTCGCTCGCCGTGCTGTTCCCCTTAGTCGCATTGCAGCTCGCTTCGCTCGCCGCAATGCTCCCCGCCTGCTAGAAGAGGGGAGTCACAGCACGGCTCGCTTCGCTCGCCGTGCTGTTCCCCTTAGTCGCATTGCAGCTCGCTTCGCTCGCCGCAATGCTCCATCCGCTTGCTGGGGGGGTCATGAGGGGGTCGTGGGGGTCACAGCACGGCTCGCTTCGCTCGCCTTGCTGTTCCCCTTAGTCGCATTGCAGCTCGCTTCGCTCGCCGCAATGCTCCCCCGCCTGCTGAGAGAGGGGGTTTTTGGGGGGTCGTGGGGGGTCATGGGGGGTCACAGCACAGCTCGCTTCGCTCGCCGTGCTGTTCCCCGTAGTCGCATTGCAGCTCGCTTCGCTCGCCGCAATGCTCCACCCGAAAAAAAAGGTCAAAATTTGGCCAATTTTCGGTTTTTTATTAAAAAAGGGGGTCTGGGGGTCAAAGGGTTCAAACTTTTTTTGGCATTCAAAATGATTTTTTCCCCTCTACATGACTGTGAAAAAATTTTTCTTCTAGGTCGATCCGTTTGGGAGATACAAAAAGGGGGGGTGAAAATGGGCATGGAGGGGGGTGTTTTTTTTTTATTTTTCAACACGAGAAGGAACCCTTTATACGGTGCTGCAATCAATTTTTTTCTATTTCGACTCTTTTCGGTAGCAACTTCAAAAGGGGGGGTCAGGGGGCAAAGGGGGGGGGAAATTTTTACCTGCCTTAAAACCATTTGACCCCCTCTATACAACCCCATAAAAAAGAACATTCAGTATGGCTCTGTTTGGGAGCCCCCCTAAAGGGGGGGGGAGAAGGGGGGGCAAATTTGGAAAAGTCGGAATTTTCCCTAGGTCCCCCCGATACCCTCTATACGATTCCGTAAAAAAAAACATACCTCCCCCTCCACCATCAAGGAGAACAATTATGTCAGTCAGTCAGTGAGTGGTAATTAAGCTATATATAATATAACTAGAGGGTATATTTGCCCGAGCTGCAAGCAGCTCGGGGGTTGTGCTTCGCCTTAGGCGGCCTTATCGCATTGGAGTTTTTACTTTTCATAACCTAAAACGTCTTTGATTTGATGGAAATCGATATCCATGTGTAAAATCTGCGATAGTAAACTGTCAGCCATCTTGGATTTGAAAATGGACATCTTTTTCGTAATCTACGTGTTTGATTTAGTCGAAAACGATACCCATATGTAGGGGTGTTGGGTCACACAGCAAGGCTAGCTTCGCTCGCCTTGCAGTGTGACAGTTGTCGAATTGCGGTTCGCTTCGCTCACCGCAGTCCGACCCTCCTCATGGGGAGTCGTGGGGGTCACAGCACGGCTCGCTTCGCTCGCCGTGCTGTTCCCTTTAGTCGCATTGCAGCTCGCTTCGCTCACCGCAATCCGACCCACCTCATAGAAGAGAGTGGGGGTCACAGCACGGCTCGCTTCGCTCGCCGTGCTGTTCCCCTTGGTCGCATTGCAGCTCGCTTCGCTCGCCGCAATGCTCCCCGCCTGCTGGAAGAGGGTGGGGGTCACAGCACGGCTCGCTTCGCTCGCCGTGCTGTTCCCTTTAGTCGCATTGCAGCTCGCTTCGCTCGCCGCAATGCTCCCTGCCTGCTGGAAGAGGGTGGTGGTCACAGCACGGCTCGCTTCGCTCGCCGTGCTGTTCCCTTTAGTCGCATTGCAGCTCGCTTCGCTCGCCGCAATGCTGGAAGAGCGGGGTCACAGCACGGCTCGCTTCGCTCGCCATGCTGTTCCTCTTAGTCGCTTGCTGGGAGTGGGGATTCGTGGGGGTCACAGCACGGCTCGCTTCGCTCGCCATGCTGTTCCCCTTGGTCGCATTGCAGCTCGCTTCGCTCGCCGCAATGCTCCCCGCCTGCTGGAAGAAGGTGGAGGTAACAGCACGGCTCGCTTCGCTCGCCGTGCTGTTCCCCTTAGTCGCATTGTAGCTCGCTTCGCTCGCCACAATGCTCCACGCCTGCTGGAAGAGGGGAATCACAGCACGGCTCGCTTCGCTCGCCGTGCGGTTCCCTAAGTCGCATTGCAGCTCGCTTCGCTCGCCGCAATGCTCCTCCGCCTGCTGGGCAAGGGGGTTTTTGGGGGGTCGTGGGGGGTCATGGGGGGTCATGGGGGGTCACAGCACAGCTCGCTTCGCTCGCCGTGCTGTTCCCTAAGTCGCATTGCAGCTCGCTTCGCTCGCCGCAATGCTCCTCCGCCTGCTGGGCAAGGGGGTTTTTGGGGGGTCGTGGGGGGTCATGGGGGGTCACAGCACAGCTCGCTTCGCTCGCCGTGCTGTTCCCCGTAGTCGCATTGCAGCTCGCTTCGCTCGCCGCAATGCTCCACCCGAAAAAAAAGGTCAAAATTTGGCCAGTTTTCGGTTTTTTATTAAAAAAGGGGGTCTGGGGGTTAGGGGGGTCAAACTTTTTTTGGCGTTCAAAATGACTTTTTCTCCTCTACATGACTGTGAAAAAATTTTTCTTCTAGGTCGATCCGTTTGGGAGATACAAAAAGGGGGGGTGAAAATGGGCATGGAAGGGGGGGTGTTTTTTTTTATTTTTCAACACGAGAAGGAACCCCCTATACGACACCGCAATCCAATTTTTTCTATTTCGACTCTTTTCGGTAGCAACTTGAAAAGGGGGGGTCAGGGGGCAAAGGGGGGGTGAAATTTTTACCTGCCTTAAAACCATTTGACCCCCTCTATACAACCCCACAAAAAAGAACATTCAGTATGGCTCTGTTCGGGAGCCCCCCTAAAGGGGGGGGAGAAGGGGGGGCAAATTTGGAAAAGTCGGAATTTTCCCTAGGTCCCCCCGACACCCTCTATACGATTCCATAAAAAAAACCATACCTCCCCCTCCACCATCAGGGAGAACAATTATGTCAGTCAGTCAGTGAGTCAGTGGTAATTAAGCTATATATAATATAATTATATATTATGATATAACAGAAGTGGCAAACGCTCAAAAAATTTAAATCACATTTACTACCTACCTGGTTAGTCTGGTTACCTATTGCACAGATAAGCCTTGCTAGTAAGCAATAATTAGTTTAAGTATCTTACTTACTGCTGACATCGAATCGAAGAAGCATTAAATCAAGTGTCTAATTGTTCCTCAGATTACGTTAGTACTGCATAGTTATTCTGTTACGTTGCATACAATGCAAAGCTAGATTTCCAATTAGTAGGTACATATAGGACACTACGCTTACAATGCGGAGAGAGACTTGCTTACCTACTACGTAGAGGTAGGTACGCTACTTACTTAGGACTAAGTAGGTACCGTTAGTAGCGTACGTACCTACGTAGGATGCTTACCCTACTATAATTTCTTAAGGGGTTTCCATGATTAAGGTTATTTACAAACTATATCTTGTATAACGAAGCATCAAACAGTACGTAGATTGGAACTCTCATCGGTTCGAAGTGGGCAACTTATTTCACTGGCACAGAAACCCAAAGCAAAAGTAAAGTCAGGGCATTCTGGCTCTCATCAGGTGAGACCAGGTGAGGAGACGTATGTGCAGCAGTGGATTAATATAGGCTGATGATGATGATGAAGCTTGGGCTGTATCTAGTACCGTAGAGTAGATCTCACGTTGATCAATTTCTACTGCGTCAACCGTCAATCAATCCAGATCAATGCACATGGAAACATGGGATAGAACAGCCCACGACGGTAAATGTGATGATAAAACCACCATTCCGTCGGATACTCTACACGGCCACGCTGACGCGGCCTGTCCTCGATGACTTTACTGCAGACATCCGGAACGATATTGAACTTCACCCGCTGCAACATTCACGCCGCCAGCCACTTACCTAGTTCCACTTGTCGCCCTAGTTACTAGAATTTCTCTCCAGCTAAGGCCAGTGGCAATAAATAGTTTTTGAGTGTTTTGGAGACAACGAACCTTACTTAAATTTAACATCAATAAATTTGTTGGGTCAGCCACTTACCCTGAAAAAATTTATTGTTTGAACTCCATCTATCTATTATTATCTATTTTGGATGATTCAACAGGTTTAGACTTTAAATACACACTGTCGTTGTCCATCTGTCTAGTTTATTACTCTGATATTATGTTTATACTTCTACCTAAAGAAGGCATTGTTTTGGCTGATGTGATGACTTTGGATGTTGCTGATAAAATCTAGAATTCGAACCTTTATCTCATTTATTTATTTGGATTCAGTAGATACATGATAGGTCATAAATTCCATTTTTTGATTTTTTTTTTTAACTGGCAAAGCCTTTTTTACCAAAAAAATTACAATGATCTAACTAAATAAAAAAAAAACACTAGTATTTACAATTGTAACAATTGAGCTAACTGCAGACTGTTGCGAACAAACTACAGGTAATTCACTGACTGACATTCCTTTAAAAACACAAAGTTTTGAAAAAGCGATTGTCATCCGAAGTTGCGAGGTCGTCGTCATCGCCCTAGCAATTGCCGCTCAATGTGCAGTAATTGGTGTTTATTAACCGGTCACGACCACGACCATTGCTGATTGTGACTAGACTACATGGAATACATACGTGTGCTCATCGGCAAAAATAACTCAATTTTACTTCATGTAGGGAGTGCAGGTAGTTGGCCTAGTCGAGCAAATTGTGGCTGGAAATTCTTAAGGCTCCGGCGCCACTGATGATTTTCGAAACGTATACTATATAATTTAAGCATAGGTATATTATACCAAAAATTTTAATTCAAATTAATGCTATTATTTGTATTAAAATTGTGTCCATCCATACCAGTCAGCAAGTCCGTCAAAAACCTAGGTCTGATTATAGACAACGAGGTGTCCGGAGAATTGGCCGAACTCAAGCAATTTTCTCCCGACTTCCACTAAAGTTACACTCGCCCAGTCCTTTTTGCTTCCCATTCTCGATTACGCTGACGCTTGCTATCCGGACCTCAGTGAAGACCAATTAAACAAGCTTGAGCGCCTCAAAAATTTAGCATCAGGTTCATATTTGGCCTTCGCAAATATGACCACGTTTCCGAATATCGCGCTAAACTCAAGTGGTTGCCCATCCGACTTCGCAGGAATACGCACATACTTCACACACATCTCTCCTGTACAGTATCTTATTCTATCCTCCGAGCCCTTCCTCTCCCTTAAGGACTGCTTCGAATTCCTTTCAACTCTCATTCTCTCTCTTTGCGTTCCTCTGAAACCCTCATCTTAAAAGTCCCTACACACTACCTCTTTCTACGACAAATCTTTCGCTGTAGAAGCTACGCGTCTTTGGAATGCTCTCCCTATGGACATCAGACTAGCAAAATCACTGCCAATCTTCAAAACACTGCTTCATCAGCATTACTTAGAATCTTAAGTCATTTGTTCTATTTTTATTTATATGAGTGATATAGTATTTAAGGCTAAATTTAAGTTTAGTTTTTCTAGTATTTATTGTAAGTATTAATATATTGTTATTATTTTGTTTCACTTAAGTACCACCGTCTATATTATTCCTTCATGTCCAGTTCATCCCAAGGTATAATAAAGTATTATCTATTCTATTCTATTCTATTGTTTTTATCACAAACTAGGTTCTTACCACAATTAATTAACTGAAATAAAATGTTACCAAATCCGATTTTTTCAAAGAAAACATGTTTTCTTGTTATTTGTGTAGATAAGTTAGTATTTTGAAAAAAGCTTGTGACTTGTGACAGGAATAAATTCTATTCGAATACAAATAATAGCAGGTGAAAAATATTGCTCAAATTACTAATAATTTTTATTTCGTTTGTATGGGAAAATCATCCGTCACCGGAGCCTTAAGGCTATTTATTCCTAGTCGACGTGCTCTCTGACAGTTTACGGGTACAAACATAAAGACACAGGTACGGGCAAATCGGTATAGATCGGTACGGGTATAGCAGTTTATGCAAACTTTAATCGTCGCTTTATTCGTTCATAAAGCAACAGGTTGAAACATGTCGGTAACGACCGACATTCTACATGAATCATTATATTCATCATGAAGTGTTTAAGCATTCGCAAGACATAATGCTCACTTAGAACAGATTTTACTGTTTCTAATGTAGTTTAACTGATACCTGCCAGGGTCAACTCATGCTGACATAATCGGACCAAAAAACGTTTATATTTGCACCCTATGGCAAAAAAAAAGGAAGGAGACATTGTTATTATTTTCAACATCGATCAAGGCCTACTCCCCTTGATTTTTGCCTATCTAGGTACATTGAATT